>VXAU01001760.1:333996-435046 GCA_013399695.1 Formicarius rufipectus | reverse complement strand
GACCTTCGCGGCAGCGCCGCCCCGCTCCATCCAGCCCCGGCACCCCCGGCCTGCAGCCAGGCCGGCACAACACCACTCCCTCAGACGCGCACCCTTCCCCCCGCACGACTCTGGCAGTAAGGGCTCTCGCCTCTAGGTAGGCCAGGTCTTGGCGGATTTATCTTATGCTTGCCCTTGTTCCTCACAGAATCGCAGATGCGATTTGGTTAGAAAAGACCTCTGAGATCATCGAGCCCAACATTACAGCACCATGGCTACCGGGCCGTGGAGCTAAGTGCCACGTCCTGTATTTTCTTACCTCCAGGAATGGTGACTACACCACCTCCCCAGGTAGTCCATTCCAGTGTCTATAATCACTCCTTCTGTGAAGGAATTCCTTTTAATGTCCAACCTAAAGATCCCCTGGCACAGATTAAGACGATGTCCTCTTGTCTTTGCTAGGATAAGAGGCTGACCCCCACCTGGCTACAGCCTTCCCTCAGGTAGTTGTATAGGAGCTGGTCACTGCTGTCCCAGTTTTCGCAATCCTAAGCTCTGAGGAAGCTGGGAAGCAATTTCAAGCCTTTGTCTTAATAGCAGTACATCTTTAAGCCATTCAGAATTAACAGCTCTTTTTTTTTTTTTTTCTTTTTTACAGTAGAAGTAGGCTTAAGCACAGCTGTAGCATAGGCCAGCCAAGGCCTGTGGTCAGTATACGTATTTTTATTTGCAGGTGCAACACGCAAGTAAACAGATTGCTGCTGATAAGCAGTACAAGGGTATCATCGATTGTGTAGTCCGTATTCCAAAGGAACAAGGAGTGCTGTCTTTCTGGCGAGGAAACTTGGCTAATGTCATCAGATACTTCCCAACTCAAGCTCTCAACTTTGCCTTCAAGGATAAGTATAAGCAGGTGTTCTTGGGAGGTGTAGACAAGCACACTCAGTTCTGGAGATATTTTGCTGGTAACCTGGCATCTGGTGGTGCAGCTGGAGCCACTTCCCTCTGCTTTGTCTACCCCTTGGATTTTGCAAGAACCCGTTTGGCTGCTGATGTCGGAAAAGCTGGTGCAGACAGAGAATTCTCTGGTCTTGGGGACTGTCTAGTCAAAATTACCAAATCTGATGGTGTGCGAGGCTTGTACCAAGGGTTCAATGTCTCTGTCCAAGGCATCATCATCTATAGAGCAGCCTACTTCGGAATCTATGATACAGCAAAAGGTAATATTTCAGAGGGGTTCTGATAAACTTGTTACAACAATTGTATTGTCTGTTCGTGGATGTTACACTGTGATAACTGTGTGAAGGTAGAGGGGGATCAGTGACACTGCAGTGTTAAAGGCAGAACTTGGGCATGTGTTGATGGCAGCAGCCTACTTTAAGTTACTAGTTTTGTGTGAACAGTTGCAAAGTACATCAATAACGATACGCAATTGGAGTAAGTTCTTTCTTTCAGTGTATTATGGTAGTTATATTAGACCAGTTCGGGAGTGTTTAGTAGAATGAGATTGAGCAGTGCTTTTGCAAAGCACTTGTTAAGCTTGACATTTGGGCATGTAGGCCATTGGTCCTTGCTTGTAGTAATGTTCACGGGGACAGTAACTTAATTTAGCAACACTTCAGAAATAATGAATAGTCAAGGCACTTCCTCGTGCCAGTCTAAAAGAATCCATGTGCTTAAGTATTAACCTGTTTTGATAACTAAGAAGAAAGTTCTCTGAGTTTCTTTAGATGTTTTTTGTATTGCTTTACTGTGTTTAAAGTTTACAAAGTGTTTTGTTGCAATTTTCAAATATGGTCCTACAATGTTTCATAACTAGGGCATCTAGTTTCATACTAGTTCATCTAGTAAAGTAGCTGTCAGGCAGTGAATGAACCAGAGGAGGATGTGCAAGATGAAAAGCTAATTGCTTTTTTTTTAAATTGCAGGCATGCTCCCAGATCCCAGAAATACTCACATTGTTATCAGTTGGATGATTGCCCAGACGGTGACTGCTGTGGCCGGTGTGGTCTCTTATCCTTTTGACACAGTTCGGCGTAGAATGATGATGCAGTCAGGACGCAAAGGAGGTAGGCTGTAAATCTATGTAGCTGCTCAAGCAGCATTATCAGGATGGAGTTCTTTTTTACTAATAGCCATCCATAACTCTTATTTATTATATTACATTTACATGAAATAAGGAAATGCAGTAAAGCTCAGCTTGTGGTGTTTGTCATGAATTATGCTGAGGGCTTCTCTTTACAGAATATGAAAAAGGAAATGGACTGCCTGTTTATGTTGACAAATTAAATGAAGGTAGCTGGGGGATGTTACAATTGCCAAAAAGAAAGCTGAATATTTTTACTTTGTGACAACTTTTATTAACTAGGCAAGCAGATAGCCTTGCTGTTGGCTGTCCTAAGAACTGTGTAGCAATATTAAAATGTAGTTTGGGACATCACAAAGTACGTGATGAAACAGGACAGTTGTTAAAAAAATCTGAAAATTATAGGAATTAAGAATAACTCTTTGCTCTTTTCCTGCAGCTGATATCATGTATTCTGGAACAATTGACTGCTGGCGGAAGATTGCAAGAGATGAGGGAGGAAAGGCATTCTTCAAGGGTGCATGGTCCAATGTTCTCAGAGGCATGGGGGGTGCTTTTGTGCTTGTGCTGTATGATGAATTCAAAAAAGTCATTTAAACAGCCTAACTAGAATTGGAAATCAAGTTGAGCAGATCATGTAGAATAACTACCATTATGGACCATTGACCTTCAAGAAATTCCTGTGAGTCTTATTTATCGGAGCCAGATGATACTTGTAGATGGGGCTAGAAACTGACCTAGGGGACTGATCCATTTCTCTCTAACCTGCATGAAGACACTGAATCTGTCAATTCAGTGTGCTGATTTTTCTTTTCAGCAATGAGGAATGAGTGATGTTGGTTCTGGGTCCAAAGTGACAAGGTCCAGTTTAGACAAAGTGTTTGCCTGCGGATCAGCCCCCAGTTTCAAGTCCTATCTTCTAGGACCATAAAATTGTATTTGAAAGCATTTGCTAATAAATCATGTTCTTTTCCACTTGTACTGAAGCACTATGTACCATTTTGCACAGCTGAACATCTAGCAATTTTGTTCTTAAATTGGGGCGTTTTGCTGTAAAACAATAAACTTACTTACTCTGTCTGTGTTGAAATTATTACATAAAAGCTTTGGCAAAGCCTTCATTTGAAAACTTTGTTTCAGATAATGGTTCCTCTGATATATTTACACTGCACTCTGTAAGAGAATTAAGCTTTTAAAAAAAAATTGTGGGAACTTCGGGGTAGGGGTGGGGAAGCATGGGTTGTACTAATAGACAGCTCCCATTCTTTGTGCCTGATAGTGTACAATGGGCTGCTGCAAGTGGCTTTTTGCATGATTTTTAGAAATGAATTTGCAACTACTTATGATTTAAAAAGGGGGGAGGTTCAGTTGTGCTAGCAAAACCCAAAGTGCCAAGGGCTGTCAGAAAACAATGCTGTTGCTCTTGGTAAAACAGATTAAAATAAAATTAGCTTTTTTTTTTTTTTTAAATCAACATTGGAAACTGACATGGCATTCATGCAAAAACCCAGGAACCCAGTAAATGCCTTCAACTTCTGAGTGACCTATGTGTTGTATTGTTGTTGCTGTTTGAAAAATGTTGATTGTGCCATTCGGGATACTGTTTGGCCTCATCTGTAGCAGTGGTCAGTACCTCTGTGGAAGGTAGAATGAATCTCATTTCAGATTAAATTCCAAGAGGTGGAGTTGATGGGTTGTATGGGAGGGACTGTGTATTTCTGTGTAGCTGTAAAATAATAGATCAAGGTAGGTCAGCCTTCAGTATTATTAACTGATTGATGTCTTGGGATGGTCAGAAGTCCAAAGCCAGGCTGAGCAATTTCATACTGCTATTTGAGATAATGTAATACCTATTGTGCCGTTCTTCATATGTATATAATCTTTTGTACTTTGTAATCTGCAAAGACACTGTAGGGGGACCATAAAGGAAAACAAGGTGTTAATCTTTCTGTTTTAAGAACTCTCCCTATATCTTGAGAAAGGAAAAAGCATGTCATTGTATGAGTCATTGAAGGCTGATTGAGCTGTCTTTGTGTGCCTTCTGAGGTTGTTATTCAAGATGAAGTATTTAAATTAACTACTTGGCTTTGGCTGGTTATTACCTTCCTCTCAAATGTACTTTTCACTGTTGCACAAGCGCTGCTTTCAACATCTGTATGAATGTAAGGACGTTATACAGCTCCTTTGTGCACAGGCTAGTGGCAAACTACCTGCTGCGAGTGGGTTTTTCATTGTTTGATAATGGCAACTCCCTGTGGTGCAGGCAGGTAATTCCATGTTGACCTTGCCAATCAACTTGCTGTTTTCACTTGTAGTTATATGGATTGTGGGGGCAAGGGAAGACATTTAGTCTACATAAATACACTGCATGGATTTATTTTCTGTATCAGTGGCTTGAAAGGATAGATAATGATGGAATACCTTATGGTTGGTAGCCTGAGTGAGTTCATGGTGGCCCAAGCTTTGTGAGAGGAACTCACAGTTCCTTGGAAGTTGAGCAGCCCCTTACAGGGACAGGGGTTTCTCATCCCATCTCCCCTCCAGACCCCTCAGGTTTTACCCAGAAGAAATGGGAAAGTGCAAGTGTAGGTGGTTTTTTAAGTGGAACTGCAATTTCCCTATGCTGTGTGTTCAGCATGTACCAATTTGTGCTGGTTTTTGTTTGGTTGTTTTTTTTTTTTTAAAATATTCCTTCCCTTAGTCATGGAGCAGCAATTTCCAATGTGCGATGAAGTTTAGGAACATAAGAGGCAAACAATAAATGAGTCTTTTTAAAAAAGCATTTGTTTTCTGACTTATTGTAATACTGTGCAATGTAGTCACTTTGAAAAGGATTAACAGGAAAAGAGAATTTGTAAAATCAAGTACTGGCAGCTAAAGCCTGTATTATTTTTTCAAAAGTATTGCAAATAGAATTTACACCCTTGGAAGGAAATAATTAAAATGCATTTGTGTGAGGTAATTTTACCCTGAACATACAGCTATTGAAACTTTATTACAGATCTTATTTCAATTTTTGCAACTGTTAGGCTAGAAATTTTGGAATACTTTAAATGCTATCTGTATGATTTAAGTACATATTAATACTGTAGAGGATCACAGTGTTGCAGAGTTCTATATTTGCAGTGGTAGTACTAAGCTCATGAAATGACTAACTGGCAGACCAGTATTAATAGTTACACTTAATAAGTGTAATTTTATTTCCCATTTTTGTCTAGCATAAGGTTTACTAGGTATACAGTATGATATTGCTGGTTGGAAGGTTAAAGGCCAATTTTAAACACATTTTGAATAGCTACTCTCTGCTTTACACTATTACTGCATATAAAAAAAATCGTAAAGTTACTGTCGTGTTCTTAAGCAGGCCTGTTAGCCAGCAGGAAGTCATAGTTGGAGGAAAGAAGCTTTGTAGCAATGATGACAGGAAATAGCAAGTTACTTCTGAAGAAGAGCTTTGTTACATTGTGAAGAACATCCCAGCAAGGCTCGAGCATGTCTTTAAAGTAGGCACTTGCACAAAAGTGTAGCTGCCAGGCATTGTGGTTTTAAACAAATGGGAAAGGACAAATTTCTCAAATTATCCACTTTCAAGTGAATTTTTATGGGGCAAACAGTTTTATAGGTGATTAGTTTCTTTTATAGGCTGGTTTAATTGTCAGCAGGATTCATGATTTTGTGTTGAGGAATCTGTGTTTTCTTTTTGGAAAGTTCGGTCATCTCTTCAACTATAGTTATTTTCTCAGGATGGCTTTTTGATGGTAGATTTACATTTTCTGTCTAAAGAAAAAGAAAATGCTGTTACATGCAGTAAGCTACAGAGTCACTGTCAATAATCGGAGAATGTTAGATACATCAGTATCAAAGGTGCCTCATCTTACTCTTTTAATACTTAAGAGATGCTTGCAAAGCCGGAAGAAATTGTTTTAAGGACAGTTAAGGATTGTTTTAATATGTACAATCAGTATTAGCTGTTTGTCAGCAGAAGGAAAAAGAATAGAATTTGATTTAAATACTAGACGACTGAGGCAATGGAAGGCGTTTATTCAGTGAGTATTGCCTGCCTTTTCCATATGTAGGCATTAGCTAGATTTGTAGAGACAATATTTTGGTTCTGGGAGAGGATGTTGCTACGTAAGATCATAGTACTGGGGGGAAAAGAAAAGTTAAAAAAGGAAAAGCAAGCTGATGGTATGTGACAATGTCAAACCAGAATGTCTTGGTGAGGTAATTTTTTCTAGGAAATCTGAACAATTGGCAGAGCACTGCAGGGCTTCGTATTCATAGTGTTTTGTGCTACTTGGCTACTCTCTGAGGAGAATGCACAAAGAGCATGTGTTTCAAGTTCTTGGAATGCATTTGATTGAGGAAGAGGAAATGTAATACTAGACTTCTGAGGGAGGGTGAAGAAAGTATCTGGAGAGGGTGACTAAAATATCAGGCTTTGGTAGTAAGATGAGTAAAATAAAATGGATAAGAGGAATGCAAGGTGTCTGGTGCACTGAGTGGTTGGTAGCATCTTACAACAAAATTGGCAGTTCTTTAACACGAGTGTTTTAAGAATACAAGTGCAGACTCACTGCAGAAAAGTTAAGATTTTATAAATCAATTTTTGCATGATCTGGGGAAAATTATAGTGAATTGGGACAAAAAAATGCGACAATGCGAAAGGTTGTTGAATAAGTAGGGGCAAAAATAAGAAATGGGAGCTTAAAGTGTGTTTAGCAAGTTACAGGTTTCAAAATAACTCATAAATCCATTAACACTACATTTCAGGGAGAGAGTATTTTGGTGTTCAGTAGAGAAGAGATCTTGGAAATACCCTTTTTGTACTTTGTTATCTGCTTTGAAGAACTGCACCATTGAATCGGTGTTAAAAAGATATCTGAGTTCTGACAGAAGACGTAAAATAAAATTAGATTCAATACTAGATCAAAATGGGCAAAGAGGAGTCTAGAAACTTGTTAAACATGTCAGAATTGCATGAATTATCTTCACTGTACTGTTGACAGGTATGAGGCAACCTGTGGGCTTCACTTGGACTCTGGCAGCTGCTGCTGTTAAGTTACTGCCTGTGTAGGAGTGCCTGTGCCACCATTGACAAGCCACATCCACAAAGGCCTCTGGGCTGTAATGGAGTGATTTGAGTTAGTCTGGTAGTATATGCACAGGAATTTGGAAGCCCCTCAACTTTAGGAAACGGAAGCAATACGGAGAGTCTGCAGTATTTGAAAAACTTGTTACTTTGCTAGCAATTATTATTTAATATGATGTGGACTGCTCCTGCTCTGTAACCTTAGCTCTGTCAGCCTGGTATGAAGTGAAATATCAGGTATTTATGACATGAGGTGTATGAAGAAATGGATTCATGTTACATTCCTGCCTTTGTTCTATGAAAAGCAAAGGTGGTAGGACCAAAGACAAATCAGGACAACATGCTGGTATGGAGTTACCAAAACTAACGAGTTTCAGTGGTCAGAGCTTTGAGGATTCTTTGTAAACAATTGAGGAATGTTTCTGTGCAACTTTTGAGAGCTTCATTGAAAAGCACGATGTTGCCACTGAAGCACTGCAGGCAATAAATGGCTATGTCTTTGCTTTAGCCAGCTGATACAAAGCATTCCCTCACTATGCAGTCACCATACAAACCACTGGTTAAATGGACAGATTTGAGAAGCATGAATGGTTTGAAATCTGGTTGTAATGACATGTAGGTAGACAGAGTTACTTGCTGCTGACAGTGTGCAAGTGTGTAAGATACTGTAAACAGGAAAGGAATAAAGTTAAAAAGTAATGGATTTTAAGTGCAGTAAATCAGGCTATTAAAAAGCTTTTTAAAAATAAGGATAGTTAAACATATAGAGGAGGCTGCATGGGGATGCTACAATATATTGGTCAAATACAATTTGTACAAACCACTGAAATAACTAATCCAATGCTGATATTAGAGGAGGATTAGTTAAGCTGTTGAGTCTTTCCAGCCCTGTTTATTTTCAGTGTGAAAGGATTTTTACATGGGGATAGGCCAGACTTATAAAATATGTATTGAGATTATATTACGATCATTGATGTTTGAAAATACTAATGAAAAAAGTTTTCTTCCCTATGTTATTTTCAAAGTATGAACAGCAACCTTGCTAAGCTGGTACACACGGAAATTACAGGTCTCAGTAAAAGTGAAAACTCTGGTCTTAAAATATGGCTGTAAATACCAACAGGATAATCAAATGTCTCAGTGCTGGCATAAAGCAATTCAGGTTTCAAGGCAGTGTACCTTGCGTGAGATAAACTGGTCTTTATTGGACCAAATGTAACATCATGATTTGTCTGTTCTAGCCTTTGGTCTATTGTGGATTACAGTTAACAAAGTTGACTGAATTGAAAAGAAAGCATACCTGGGTATCTTCATCAGTTAAAGCAATAAATTTGTCTCTTGGTTGCGGTATAGGAGGAAGTATGTTCTTGACATTGCAATACCTTTGGGCAGAAAATGGGATTGTGGAGAAATTTAAAGTACTAGTAATATAACTTACACAAACATTTTGTGTTACGGACATTCTTTACTTTCAAGATTGAATAGCTATTACTCTACAAATTGAGAAGAATACTTTGAGTGGGGTAACTGGTAGGTAACTCTTATTACACTTATTAGTTACTTGGGTAACTAAAATTTTTTGTGATGAGAGTCACAGCACAGACTTTATTAAATCAATGACTTTGAATAAATCATATGACATAACTTTCTTTAACCACTAAGTGAGAAGTTTGATCAGAATAAGAATATGTTTGTCTGGATTTCTTCTCATCTGGTACTGTGTGCAGTCAGTGGCTTCAAAGCAACCTGAATGATAAAAGCTTAAAAGTAAGAATACAAAAGCTTTTGTAGGATCTGGTAGAATCCAGGATTCACTCAGTAACTATAACATCATTTCCCCGTTTTTGAGTTTGATGACAAGGGGCCATCCACAACCATACTGGTGATAATACATTGCGACATTGATGATCAGACTATTCAAGTTTGCAGGTAGGAAAGTAGGAGATGGGAGAAATGTGTTTCATAGAGATAATTCTTTATCAATAGTGTCTACAGAAAAAGGGTTGGTTTACCTTTTAAAAAAACAATACAGAAGCAGTGTCACTGAGATTGTTCCAAGTGCTATCAGAAAGAAAATCACAAAAATAAAGTAGTCTTTCCCTTGACCTGAAACATCCAAAAGAGAGAAATATCTTAGCATACCAAAAATCTGCCTATGAGACTCTCAGTAATAAATGCAAATTTCACAATTTTTTTGGATGACTCAAAAGGACTTCCACTTGATTTTCTTAAAGAACTTTGCCAAAATTTCATGTAGACTTGTTTTTTTTTAAACCATTTCATATATTTAGAGAATTAAAAAATTCCAGAAAAGGAGAAAAATAAACAGTTACAGAACATATAACTGAGTAGAATTAGTGGAAAGGGTGACAAGAAGCAGAAGGAAAGGGATGATATTCATGGTAAAAAACAAAGAACTGAGAGGCAGCCTTATTGCTTCAGACGAAATACAAGAGTGGGTCTGTCTTCGTCTGTTCCTGTAGCCCTGACATCTGAGTAACTGCTGCCTTCCCAATCCCAGCTAACCAAAGGCTCTGCTGCCAGAGTACTGGAGCTTCTCTTCCATGTTAATAATTTCCACACAGTTTCCTTCATGTAATTGGGTAAGAATTAAAATTTTGTTATTTTCTTTGACTGTGACAGAGAAAGAGACACAAACATGGTAATACTGGGAAAAAAAATAAAAATCATAATCTTACCAAACTCAATGGGTTCGCTCCATTCCCCCCAGTTTGAGTTCATGAGACATTTTGTTCCACGTGCTCTGACTCTCAGAATGTATCTTTTTTTCTCAATGTAATTTTGGAATTCATATCTGTTACTCCTTACCTAAAAGCAAAGCAATTGGACTGTGCATTTCGCTTTGTGTTAGCAAAATATTAACAAAATTTGGGGTTTAATCTCATGATAAAGTTTCTAGAAAAAAAATAATTTGTATGATTTTTTTAGATATGTACTAAATGTTTATCCTGCCACCAAAACTTTTGGGTTTTGAAGGTTAAAGTTAGATTTTTTATTTATTTTATTATGCTTTAAGGACACTTCCCCCTTTTCCCGCCCCATTCTTGTGTATGGAGACACAAAGCAGAAACATCCTTTGCAACTTTCATGGTGACTAAACATGCAGATATACCATGAATGGTGTCTGTCTTTGCTAAACAAGACCTAATGTTCTTGAGACAATACAGTAACAGATATGCATTATCTGACCTCATGGTACTTTTTATACAAAGTCTGGAATCTGTCAAGCCTTTTCAGGCCTCAGAGGACCACTCATTTGTCAGGTGAATATTGACAGTACATATTAACTTCTACAGGTTTTTAAGATTGTTGTACTCCCTTTGCCCAGCTGTCCTGAGGCAGAATGGTATTTTTCCACCAATGAGAAAGAGTATATCTCAAATTTTTAGTAAGCAAAATGTCACATCTGTCTTGAGCAAAATCTATTTGTGCAATAGATGGAATGTGTGAAGTTTTGTTAAATGCATATTCCATTTTACCTACCCTATCCAAACGGGATGTATTAAGTTTACACATAAAGATACCATACATATTTTTCTGAATTCTCATTGTTACATTGATACAAACCCTATAGTTCTAGAAGTAAGTGTATTTTCTGTAATGGTATTTATATGCTTAAGTGGGCAAAACCACAACTTTGTATGTGACACAAATACTTACTACTCGTTTCTCTTCTTTGGGCTCATCCTACAAAACAAAGACAAATCACAATTTTTATTATTTTCTTATCAAATAATGAAATATTTCTCTCTGGTTCTCATTTTCTAGCCTTTAATGAACATAAGTAATTTTAAACTGATAAACTGGATATTATTCTCCAGTAATGTCCCAGAATAACATCACTTTATTCAGAATTTTGGCTTCCTATGTTTTCTTTTATAAAAGGAAGGAAACATGAATTATTTACCAGTAGATATGAGAAGCTGTATTTTCCACTAAGGTCAGACTTACACTGTGCATTCTTATCCAGCAGAAGTATATCCAAATTACACAAGGAACCACATCATCTTACAAACACAGCAGATCTGGAAGCTGTGATTTCACAAGAGTTTGATTACATGGAGCAGAGAAATTTATGTGGATAGCAAATTTACCCTCCTTCCAGTTGAAGTCTCTTATCCGTGCTCAAGGGCTTTCCCCCAAGTACTGTGAGGAGCTACTTACACATGCTATACAATCAGAATTTAATTAACTGGACTCAAACATTGCCCTGGATCAAAGAACCTGAAAATTTTTTGGGGGGAAAAAAAATAAAAAAAGTGTAGGTTCAAAAATGAGTGAACATATTCAACAGTGGTTACTTTTAGCAGTGATGCCAGAAAACACTGAAAGACTGAGGTCCTGGAAACAACTATCACATGTAATATCAGGAGGACACCTAACACTATGGAAAAGTCAGAAGGGTGTAACTGGAAGGAACATCTCATTACAGAAAATACACCCACTGTGAGTCTTGCATTATAAAATAGACTATTATTTCCCCATCATTCATTGTCTGCTGAGCTCTTTAAGCTTAGGATATGATGGAAGTCATCAGCCTGTGCTGTAAATGGGCACAGTGTAAACAAGTTATTTAAGCTTTAGGTTAGTGCCATTTTAGCTGTCTTACCTCTATCGGCCGCTCCTGAAACATGTGAGTTTTATCTGCCATCTCCTTCAGTACCTTCACTAACTCTAGCACCTCAGGAGGAATGAGTCCCTCTGCAGCACAGAGCTCTACCTGAGCATTGTTTCTTAGTGGATGTTTGTGCTCCTTTGCAGACACCTGCATTAAGATGTCTCAGTCCGCGAGATCAATTTCACACCCAAATGCAGAAATTGTGGAAATGTTAAAGCTGGTATCCCAGAGAGGGGGAGGAAGAGTGCTGTTTCTTGCCTCCTTGTCAAACTCCTAGACTCAAAGAAATTTCCTGGCATTTGTCCTTAGAGATCTTAAAATCAGGTCTTTAGTTACTGAGATTTGTGGAGAAAGATTAGACACCTCAGCCTCTCTGCTCTCTTGTACTTGGTGGAAACGAGACATACTTCAGCCTGAAGAACAGGACGCTCAGAGGAGCCCTTACCTCTCTTTACAGCTCCTTGTGACAGGGTGGGGATTGGTCTCTTCTCCGTGGTCAAAAGAATGGGAATGGCATGGAATGGGAATGGAAGAAATGGTCTCAAGTTGCACCAGCAGGAATTAGATTGGATATTAGGAAAAAAGTCTTCACTGAAAGGTTGGTCAGGCATTGGAAGAGACTGCCCAGGGAAGCGGTTGAGTGGCTATGCCTGGAAGTGTTCAAAAGGAATATGGATATGGCACTTGGAGATATGGTGTTGTGGTGATTATGGTGGTGCTATGTTAGTGATTGATGATCTTGAAGGTCTTTTCCAACCTTAATGATTCTATGTAGCAGGGTAAGCATGAGGAGCTCATTTCCAGGCGCAGGATGGAGGCTGCCGCCAAGCCAATGCCTTTGTTGCAGGTGATGTGGTCACCTCCTGTGAGATGTGCTTATGCAGGAAAGCATCACAGATATTCTCACAGTGTTTGGACAGAGATCCCTCATAACATTTCCCTGCTCTCCTCTGCTTTTCTACTTTGCATCTCTGAGGAGTCTGAAATAACGTCATGAGAGATGGGATGTGAGACCAGCAGAGCTGGAGCAGAAGGACACCACAGCTTATGAGAGAGAAGGTAATAAATAAAGGAATAAGAAATTTGCACATTACAGATACATGTATGTAGGCACAATTGCACAGGAATACTAAAAAGTTTTTACCTTATTTTGTATGTTAATTTCATACTGTAAACACTTTGCCTTTTTCATGTAACTTGTAAGGGGTGGATGCCATGTAATTATGCAACCCGTTGAATTTCTAGTGCAATGGGCAGTGACATTTAATGGAGCAGTGAGTATTTCTGGGGAAGAAATGGAATAATTAATGTAGGTATGGTCAGTAGGCAGCTAAAACTCATACCTTCATAGCAAAACCTATGTGAAGATGAGGCAAAGAATGTACAACTATGTGCTACTGATGCTAAAAAAAGTTATCTGGTAAACAGCAGAAAAATACCATACCAAAACTTAGGAATATACTACTGCAGTCTCTGGACCTCTGAAGTAACTGAAATTCATGTAAAAAACAGTATGGAGGCTTTTGTGTAATTCAGTAGTACAAGCAGCAGAGCGCCATTTTCTTCTACATCTGTTTTCCAATTTCACATTGACAATGCAAGTTTCCATAGGAAGAAGCATGGTGGAGCAGGTGTGCTTATCTGGGTAGCTCTGAGCTTTACATCCTGCATGAGCTACAGGCAGAAGTCACTCTCATGCTGTGCATTTCAGACCACACCGAACACTCAGGCCACATCTGCAAACCTCAAGTATCTGAGTGTCTCAAGTGGCTCTAGAGGCATGTTTTTAGGCAGCTGAATCCCACCCCAGAGCTCGACTTTGCTTGTTTTAGTTAATTTTTGGAACTATATTCTGTCACCTTTTGGGAGCCAAGTCTGTCAAGTGCAGGATCCCACAACAGCCTACAGACTTTGTTTTAATCTTTTCTGAGAAAAATCACCACTTCTTTATTTTATAGAACTGTAATAAAATAAAAATGTTCAATTACATACCAATTTTATACAGCTGAATGTATTCATCATAGAATTGGATCAGGGAGTCTTTGCTAGACCCATTCACCAGGAAGTAAGCCTTTTCAGTCCCTATCCTCACGTTTTGGAATCTACATCCCACATTTCTGCCATTTTCATCTTTAATATAAAGCTCACACTCCTTCTCTTCATCATCTCTGTATAAAGCAAGGGATTTTAATTAAACATGGGCAGTGGGATTGTTGAATGAGAATTCAAACTTCCCTGACTCAAGCAGACCTACTTACCTTGAGTTCTGCCAGTAGAGAAAATACTGTGTATCTGCTGGAGCATCCTTTCCTGCCTGCCAAGTGCAGTTCATGAGGAAAATGTTATAAACCACACAGGAGAAGTTTTCGATGGCTGACCCATTCATGCCTGCAAACAGAGGAATTTCTGTGCTGAGGAACAATGCTGTGACTGCTCCAAGCTGGAGGGTCATGGCACACGCTTAGGTATGTTAGACAACTGCAAGTCCAGTTGCTTATTGCTTGCTTTAAGAATGACAAGTGAGAGAAAGCTCTACTTTTGCTTCATTTTAACTCTCTTTTAACTGTGAAACTTGTCAGTAAGTAAAGCGCACACACACATAAAGGAAGGCACATTGCCTGTTAACACCACCTGTGCTGCTACAGAGAGAAATATTTCTCCTTTTGCAATTAATACCTAGGAATCCACTCCTGAAGTGTTTACACAGAGGAGTAAAAAAGGTGAGACTTTTAAAAGCAAGTTTGGACTTTTCCCTGCTCCCCAGTCAAGCAACCTCCTTGTTAGATCTTTCCACCCTCATGTGGGTGACAATTTGTTTTGTCAGTCAGTCCTTTTCTTGAGGACTGAAGTGGGACCTTGGGAAGCTCCCTCGTGGTCGGGCTGTGCGGGCATGCTCAGTCTTCTTCTCTCTTCTTCAACCAATTTTGTGCTTCTTTTTGTGGTATGCCTCAAATTCAGTGAAAGGGTGGAGGCTTCCTCTGCTACTGACTCCAACTCCCTCCAGTGACCATTATCGGGAGCACCCTTGTGAACGCACGGGGAAACCTGAACGCTTAGAAGGTGAGGCCAGCTAGGGAGGACCACCAAAATACAAGTTTTGTGTGCCCTGGCTTGTATTTTGAGGCATTTCCTCTGCCAAGTCTACAGCAGGAGATGAGCTGGGAGTATTTTCTCTGCTCAGACATGAGCAAGCTGCTAATCTCATCACCTCTGTCATGTGTGAAATACCCTGGTTATTCATAGCATCAGGAGCGCTGTTGACTGAGAAATTTTAGTGGAGAACTCTGAGCTGAGAAGGAAAGGGAAAACAGGTTACCACAAGCACACCAACAGCCCAGCAGGAAAGCATTTAATAAACAAATAAGCACTAGCATCTTAATTTGTACCAGCCAGAACAGTTATCTGAATCCCCACTTAAACCATTGTGATTTATTTGCCTTAGTATGAAAGAGAATAAGGCAACTATGGATATGCTGGTAGTAATGTGTCTCTTGAAGAATAGTTGAAACATTCATTACAGAGCAAATTTTTAACAGACCTGCAAAAGAAAATTTTAATAGAAAATAAAGCAGTTACCTACTGTGTAAGGAACTGTTTTCTAAGGCAATGTTCACCTTTAAAAGATTACAAATGGAGAAAATCTTAGCCAGACATTACCTCCATGGAGAAAAGTGCATTTTTTTGAGATGTTTGTGTTTGGCACTTCAATGATAAAGAATACCCCTTTGTGCAGAGGCATGTATAGTTCCACTGGAAACCTGCATAGTGGTCTATTCACCTGAAAAAAAATCCATGTTGATGATTAAGTTCTCTGCTTTTCTTCTTTTGGTGTTAGATAATGCTGGCTGTGGAAGTGCAACTCAGGAACTCAAATCCACGTATATGATGTGTATTTTAGACTCAAGAGCTAACTCTCTCCTTTAGCATTCCAGGGTGATGTAGAATTGAACCGAGGGAACAAAAACATAACTACCCAATGAGTTTCACAGCTCAGAAGCTGGATGCTACACTAGTGTGTAAATACTGTAGAATGCTAATAGTACCCCAGTGGCATAATGGAGGATGGTTAATGAATAAGAGAGCCACAAAGAAATTTAATCAGAGGATTAAGCAGTCCTCTTTTGACCTGCACAGTGATCAAAAATATATCTATAGCATTATACTTATAATCTCGATAAAGATGTGATGTATTTTCTAATATGTATTTCTAGTTAAGGTGTCTGCTTTGCTAGCCTAATGAAGCTGTCTCTCTTTCTGTCAAGCTTCTTATTTTTCTCCTTGGGTAATGTGAGTTTATAACATAACCTGTGCTACCGGCCTGATCCAGTTTACTGGGAAACAAGTGAAGAACTTGAGATAATGAAAATCCATGGCAGTGTTTGCAGAATTCATTTTTTATCTGAAGGGTCTCTCACTTTGTCTCTCTAAATTTGCTAGAAGTGTCACTTAGTCTCACAGCCCCTTTTTCAGCAGCTAGATGCCTACTCATGATTCAACATAGGTACAGTTCAGGCTATCACTTCCTTTCCGCTTTGGTGCCAGAACTTCAATTCTGTCATATGCATGAGATGCTCATCTCGCAGTAAATGTACCCTTACATTGCTGGTGGCTTTCTACAGCCCCTGACATATCAAGGTGTAGACTGCAAACAACCACTCCTCATGTACTATCTGCAACTGATCCAGTGTTTCAAAGTAAGTGAAATTGATAAAAGGTAAAGAAAAAATGCAATTATTTATTCCAATGAATAGTAAGTTTACCTCTTTCTCCATCTCTTCCATATCCCAGTTCATGATGGTGCATTTGTATTTAGAGAAATTCATGCTGCTCTCCCAGGACAGTTCCATTTTTCTCCAGTTCACATTCAGATGTGTAATAGGTGATTCTTGTGCTTCTGCTGAAAATGTTACAGCATAAGTTCTGTAAGGATATGCTATTGCTTTTGTTGAGTGCAGAGGATAGTATCTGTCAGGCTTAAGATGGTAATTGCTAGTTTAATTGCAAATATCTCTGATAAATTAAGAATTAAACCTTGTTTCTCAGCTGTATTTGCAAAAACTTACACTCCATACACTGGTTGTCTTCGTGCGAGATGTGAAAGAGCATCAAACACCACCAAATCATGCAAATGAGTCCAAGAGTACCAAACATATTTTCTTCTCTCGAAATAGATAATGAAACCTTCAGGAATAAAAAAGGAAATTAAAAAAGGAATAAATAAAAAAGTAAAAAGCAAAAAGAGGAGGGGAGAGGAGAGAAGAGAAAAGAAGAAAGAAAAGAAAAGAAAAGAAAAGAAAAGAAAAGAAAAGAAAAGAAAAGAAAAGAAAAGAAAAGAAAAGAAAAGAAAAGAAAAGAAAAGAAAAGAAAAGAAAAGAAAAGAAAAGAAAAGAAGAGAAAAGAAAAGAAAAGAAAAGAAAAGAAAAGAAAAGAAAAGAAAAGAAAAGAAAAGAAAAGAAAAGAAAAGAAAAGAAAAGAAAAGAGAAAAGAAGAGAAAAGAAGAGAAAAGTGAAAGGAAAATAATGATAAAGTGTACTTTGGTTTCTGTGAATTTTTTTATTTTTTTTTCCCACAGGAAGAGTCAAAGATACTGTCTAATTGACCCCTAGAAAATATTCTTCAGAAAAGACAAGCAGATGGTGTGCTTCAGGATGTCTGACAGGCACCTCTTCTTTGAAAGAACTGAATGTGCTCAGTATTACAACACAGATTCTCATGATGATACATACATTTAGTGTATTCAATGCAGAGACCATAACTTAGAATTACATTTTTTTCACATATCTATGCTAACCATTTCATCAGAAAGTCAGATTTTCTTGTTTTCTAATCCTGCAAACATCACTGGAGATTTTCTTATTCAGTGCTCCAGTTTCTGCTGCAAAGTGAACATTTAGACTGGCTTTCAAGCATTTGTTGCAGACACTTTTTGGGTATACAGCTGGATGTTTTCTGCTGATGGAAAGTGGAGAATAAAGAAGAGGGGGCTTGAGAGAATAGCTTGGTGGGCAGCTGGTGGCCAGCCTAGGTCAAAGCATCACAGTATTTTTTCCTTTTTGCTATTACAAATGGCTTTGCACTTTTCAAACTACATTACTCCCACTGTTCTTAGAGGTTTGCATTCATCCAGAACAGTTTACGTCAAATTTTTGCTTGTGTCAGAAACCCAGGAGTCAGACGATACAGATCACTGTAGGTAATTTAATTTACTAAGGAAGTGTGAATACCTGCAAAGGGTGATTCCACATTCATTCATGTGGTATGAATGAGGCCTGAGCAAGGCTAGTCAAACACTGTCATCAGCTCTTGTCAAACATTTCTCATTTTATGTACTATTTCCCTCTTTTTAGAGGAAGGTAAAACTAACATGGTAATATTTCATTACTAGTCTGCTCTTATATTTATTTTTATGGTAATTTCAGAGTGATGATTTCAGACCAATTCCACCTATGGTGAAAGCAAAACTGCATCCAGACACTCCGAGGAATTTGTCCTAGAATCTTGGAGTTACATTACATTTCCTGGATATTGGCTTGATAGGACATATCCATCATGGTCTCCAGGATTCAAGCCAGGCCAGGCCATCGTGTTGGGGTTGCAACAGAGAGAGCACTCTGTATCACTGTAAGCTGATTCTTTTCTACTTATCTTTTGCCACATCAGTATTTGTAAATGATCATACTACAGTAAGGATGTGGCCATGGCTGCTGGGAAGTGATATTGAAGAATCCGAAGTACAAACTGTATAGAGGACTGGCTGTGACATGTTATGTGAGATATTGATCTCGATGGTTATTTCCACTTTCTGTGTTCTCAGGGACCTCCCCAGTAATGCCCTTGGGAAACTCAAGACTTGTCATCCTTCTAGTCTGCCCCTTAAGCATATTTTTCTCCATTTTGGCCCACTTGTTCAGTTACTCAGCCTTTTCTCCTTCCTTTCATCATCTTACGTTCTTTTTTAAGTTTTCCTCTTCTCTGTCAACTGCCTGCTCACCTTTATTTTCTTTGCTTAATTCTTCTTGTTTTCCTCTCTCTACTCTCATTACTTTATTTTCAAAGTCTCCCTTTCTCCTACACATGACAACAGCCCCATACTGTGAGAACTCTTCATGCATTTTCATGGAAACCTTTGTCTAGGGCACTGCCACAGGAATCATATTCAGCCCTTTCTGCTTAGAGAAGTGTTTGCTCGTACTGTTGTCTCCATATTCTAAACATTTCATTGGACTTGCAGTGGGAATAGCAGGACCTGTAAGCATTCACTTTTCTCCTAAGAAATTATCATTTCCATTGACCATAGCACTGAAGGGGTTTGCTTCCCAAGGGATTTGTGTTTCACTATTTGACATAATTTTAAAACAAATCACACAGGAAAGGATTAGTGTTGGGTTGTGCCTGTGTTCTCTCTGTTCTCTCTCTATGCCTTGTGTCAGTCCAGCTGAAGGCATCAACACGTAGTCAGGTCCTCTGGCTTTTCTCTGTCTGAAGGCAGGATAAAAGGTATAGGAACTGTGGTGAGCCCTAAGCCATTTACCTGACCAATCCACACCTTCTGCACAATGACCAAGCTAGTGGCTCCAGCACCATATCTGTAGGAACTTTTTACTTCCAGGACCTCCACCCTCTTTTCCAGGCTAATCTTCTGCAGACAGGTATGGTAAAACTCTCTCTGCTCTGAACAGACCTCGGTATTGAAGGTGCTGTAAGGAATACATATTTCAAACTGATTCTGATTGTTACTTGAAGGATCAGTCCTGAAGAAACATTTCTTGTGTAAACAGAATTTCCTCATATTTATTGAAACAAGAGGTGAAATATTTGGATGAAACCTCCAAAACTGTATCCTTTTTCTACTTTGCTTCTTTCCTTTTTCTTCCCTGGCCAGCCTCACAAGCTGCTGCATAAGGAAGGGCCTTAGAGGAGACTTGAGCACCTGGTTTCCACACTCCTCAACTCTTATCTCACTCCTTAGCTCTCTCCAAGAGAGAGGTTTGCTATATACCACCTTATCAATGTGTCAGAAAGAAAACACAGTCACATAGTCTATAGTAGTTTTTACAGAAAACATCACTAAATACTGACTTAAGCATTATCAGCTCTTACTCACTTAGTTTATTGTCTTTACTCTTAGGCTGTAAGTGCAGAATGCTAGGAGAAAATGTCATCCTAGACCAGTGACCAATTTGATTGAGTTCCTCTGGAAAAATTACTACTGCCTATGACACCAGAAATAAATTCCAGAAATAAAACTTCGAATTTTACTCAGAGGGTGATGTGAAGATAAACTGATACTTACACATTGAAGACATACGGAGAGTACCATACGCTTGCTAAGCCAACCAGGAGGCATGGAAATAGGAATAAAAACCTTACAATGCATACCAAGCCATGAAATATTACTACCAAATTGCTGCCTAAATAAGACTAGCTTAGTTTGTACATGATACAAAACTGGAAGAAATGAGTAATATGCCACTGTTTTGCTTCAGAGGGACCTGAACAAGCTGGATAAACAGGATGACAAGAGTCTCATAAAACTCAGCAGAGGAAAGTGCAGAATCCTACACTCAGGTAGCTACAACCCCTGGCACCAGCAGAGCCTGAGGACAACCTGCTAGAAAGCAGCTTTTCAGAGACAGTACCAGCTTACTTTGAGCCAACAATGTGCCATTGCAGAACAGAAGACCAAAGGCATCCTGAGCTGCACGAGGCAGAGTGTTGCCAGCAGGTCAAGGGAGATGTTCCTGGAGTACCTGGTCTTGTTCTGGGGTTCCCAGCAGAAGAAAGATACATTGCTCCTGGACAGAGTCCAGCCAAGAGCCACAGAGATGTTTAAGGGCTATAACATAGGGGGAGTGGCTGAAAAAATTTGGGACTGTTCAGCCTGGAGAGACGAAAGTTCAAAGATATGTACAAATACCCAGCTGTGGGGAATGAAGAGGGAGCCAGACTCTGCTCAGTGGTGCCAAGTGACTGGACAAGAAGCGATGCGCAAAAACTTAAATAACAGAAATTGGATTTAAACACAAGAAAGCACTTTTTACTGTGAGGGTGATCAACCACTTGAGCAAGGTTTCCAAGGAAGTTGTGGACTCTCCAGCGTTGGAGATACTGACTGAATAAAGCCCTGAGCAACCGGCAGTAGCTGACCCTGCTCTGAGCAA
Organism: Formicarius rufipectus; assembly: GCA_013399695.1. Classification (NCBI taxonomy): domain Eukaryota; kingdom Metazoa; phylum Chordata; class Aves; order Passeriformes; family Formicariidae; genus Formicarius; species Formicarius rufipectus. The sequence continues at coordinate 414,089 of VXAU01001760.1, read as the reverse complement.
GGATTGGGACAGGACAGTCTCCAGAGCGCCGTCCAGCCTCAGCCATCCCTAGGTATTGTGACTTACTTTTATTTTTTTCCCCCCAGGAAATAGAGATCCACATATTTCTAGTTATATTAATTTATAGAAGGGATACAGAAAATAGCATTTCTTTCAGTTATTGAAAAGTAGATGTCAGATAAAAAGTGTTCAGTAGTGCAACAGACATCACAGACATTTCATAGTCATCCTTGAATCTTGAAGAAATCTTTAGAAATTTTATATATACACATTTATACTTCTAATCAAATAGGCTGAAACACCCCCCAAATTTTCCCTAGGCTTTCTTTATCAGGAAGGAAGCTAATCCATATTTTGTACTTGTGCTAAAATGATTGTACCTAAATTAATCCTTGGCAAACATTTGCACGAAATCTTCTGTGGTACAAGAAAATCAATAGACAACATAAAGAGACATACCTCCTCTTGAAAAAACTCTCCACATTTACCTTGCTTGATTTTGGTTCACAGCAACAAGGATGCTTAAACCTGAAGTTGTAATCACATGTAGGAATCGGTGCTTTGCTGTGCCAGGAAATTCTTTTTTTACTCTATGGCAGTATTAAGCAGAAAATACTGCAAGTTAGAAAGTGACTCAGTTTGTAATTTCTCTTACTGATTTTGAGCTTCCTTAAATTTCCTGATTTGCAGATGCTAACAATTTCACATACACTGATCTTGCAACAAACTTCCTTCCTTCTATGTCAGATGAACTAAGCATTAATAGTCACAATATGTAAAGTCATTATACAAAAATACATAAATACTCAGTAGAATCATGGCATATTAATACGCTCATAGAAATTCCACTTCTACAAATAAACACATTTCAATAAAATTATCTTCTGGAAATAACAGCATTGTTGTGTGACTAGTCTGTGTTTAAAGTGTTTATAACATGGTCACTTATTTCTGTCAGGACCTTACTGCATATATATGTTGATTATGACCCCTGGGTTATCCTTTGAGGAAGATCAATCCTTAGCATGTATGTATAAACAGTCAAGTTCTGTCTTGCATATTTGTAGGTGAAGAAATGGCAAGGAAAATGGCAGATCCAAATTGCTGAACTTTCTTACTGCCCAATTATGGGTTGGTTTTGTCGGTTTCATCTTGGCTACAGTACAATTAGATAGATGCAAAAGTGTCTGATTGCAGAAATGAAAAGAAAATATCCAAAACATTTACTGAATAATGTAAGGTCAAGTTTGCAAAAGACTTTACAGTCACATAACTACAATAGTCTAAGCCACATTGTTTGCTTTAGCTTCCAGCAACTTTAGATGTGGCTCGGGGTCATGCTGAGGGTTAGCCACTTCCCCATTTGTTTTACATGATATCTGATATGCAGTTATGTAATCTTCATGTTATTTTTACTTCTTGCTGTTCTCAGAAGATCAGATGCTCTCAGATGCAAGAGGGACTTGAGTTAACCCCTACCTTCCACTCCCAAAACAGGCACAATAGCAGGAAGGTGAAGAATTTCCTAGGCTTTCTTAGGAGTGAGGCAGGGTCCTTAGTCTCTTAGAGGAAGAATTATTCTTAGCCCTCCTGTCATTGAACAAACTTTTAAAGTGTTTTGTTGGTTGTTGTTTTTGTTTGTTTGTTTTTCATTTTGTTTGTTTGTTTGTTTGTTTTTTGTTTGTTTTGTTTTTAGTTTTTTTTGTTTGTTTGGTTGGTTTTTTTATGTATGTACTCAGATCCACCAATAGCAAACTGCTTCATAGACTTCAAATTTTAAATGTCTTTGCTTTTCAGTCAGTCCACACTGCTCAGTCTTGCCCACCTTTACACAGTGATTCCCACCAAAAGGACATGTTAATATTAGTTTCTACTTTAAAACCTTGAGATTATGGATAAAAAAATCCCCAAACAACTAGAAAAGTGAAATGAGTAACACTTTAGACAGAGCACATGTGAAGCAGGGCTCAGCTGCAGAATTTTATCTCTAGAAACACATGCTTTCATTGACTCAGTCCTTACCACCTTTTTCAGTACCTTGAGAACAGGACAGGCGTGTTTCAAATCTTCTGCTCCCTAAAGGATTTAATTTGCTTGGTTTGCATAGCCTAAAAAGAACACACTGTAGTCACACTTCAGTGTGATCTGAAATTGCCTGTTCATCAAATATGCTGTACTTGGGTACCACCAGCCACCCTCAGTGACTGCTACCGCCTTGAGTAACTTTTCTAAAGCACCATCCTTCCGTGCCACATATTTGTCATGCAAACTGTGTGTCAGTATGCCAAATTAATTTTGATGAAAGGATTTGTGTGCTATTGTGGTGGTGTGTTTGGAGAGGTTCTAGGTAACATGAGGGTGGTATTACAGCATCACCCCACCTTTACCTTCAGGCTGCCTAAACAGTGGCTGAGTTAGTTTTAACTGATCCAATTGTAAGCCATATGAGGAGCAGCTGAGAGAGCTGGGGTTATTTAACCTGAAGGAGAGGAGGCTTAGAGGAAGACCTTATCACTCTACAACTACCTCAAAGGAGATTATAGGAGAGTTGGGGATCAGTCTCTTATCCTAGGCAACCACAGGACAGAGAACATAGCCTCAAGCTGCACGAGGGAAGATTCAGGTTCAATATCAGGAAAAATTTCTTTACCTTGAAAGGGTTTTCAGGCACTGGAATGAACCACCCAGCGAAGTGGTGGAATTGCTCTCTCTGGAAGAGTTCAAGAAATGACTGGATGTGGCACTCAGTGCCATGGTTTAGTTGGCAATGTGGTGTCTGGTCAAGGGTTGGGCTTGCTGATCTTGTAGGTCTTTTTCAATGTTAATCATTCTGTGATTCTACGATTTTGGACTCTAGCCTGGACTAACTCATTAGGGCTCTGTGTGTACCAACTGAGACCTCCTCTTTCCTTCTTCTCAGGGTTTGGTTGCCTGTGCTCTCCCTCACTGGGAGGTGTAGATGGGCCCTGGTCAGGAAGGGCACAGCCCTGCTGGACCCATGACTGCCCTCAGGTCCTGGTTCTGACCCTCCTAGGCACATGCTTCCTTTGGGACATATAAAGTCTTTTGTGTACCCCTTTAATAGGTCCCACCTTCTTCTATGAAGAGTCATCTCAAGAGGATAGCTGGTTTACAATGGCCACAGTCAGCAGTCTGGTGTTTATGATGAACCAGCAATTATTTTAGTTCTGTTTAATACGCCGCTCTGTGTTTTATTCTAGGTCAGCATTGTCAATACGAGTGGTTAAGACTCCCCCTAGAATAGTTTTTTGGGTACAAACACTTCTCCAGTTCTCCAAGACAGTCCCTTTGAACACCAGAGGTCTTGGTCCACTGGTGTAGAGTGGTCTGCTGGGATCACTTGCAGGCGGTCCTCCATGCTGCTGATGTAGATGTTGCTAGCTAATTCACAAATAGCTTGTCGTAAGTGAAAGACACATCGTTTGCTCTACGTGATCTGGAAAATCTCTTAATAATAATGCCTCAGTTTAGCATTAACATTTGCAACATTTGGTGGAAGTCTGAGAAAAACACCAGGGTAACAAAATTTTCAGAAATGTTACCAACTTTCATAAGAAATGAGTAGATGGAACAGTTGCTTTCACATTCTTCAAAAAGTTACCAAATATTGTGTGAAGTTGTTTTATAAGAAACAAGGGCTTCTGTAAAGCACAGAGTTATAAAAAAATGTACATCACCATTTTTCAAAACATTTTTCCTCTTCAGACAATGTAAATTCAAGTAAGCAGTGAATGATTTTAAGGCTCCTTTTAGACTATTCCACCAGCCTGCCTGTGTCCCTCTGGATGGCAGCCCCCATCCCAAGCAAATCAGCTGGTCAACTCAATTTGGTGCTATCTGCAAATAAAACAGCAACGTACTCCATCACCACCTCCAGGTCATTGATAAACACACTAAACCAGATAGGCCCCAGGATAGACCCCTGTGGTAACCCACTTTTTTAGAGGCATTTACCCTTGATAGAATCATACTGACTATTCCCAGAGACCATCTACTCCTTAATGTGCTGGAAATGTGCTCCAAGAAGACTCAAGCCATGAGTTTTCCAGGTTGGTAGGCATGCAGTTCACAGGCTTGAACTTCTGGCCTTTTTTTGAACGTGGGTGTAACACCTTTCGAGAATGAGTTAAGTATGTTATCCCTTTCCAGGAGAAAACAGGAAGCTAATGAGGAGTTTGTTTAGGTTCTATTTAACAACACCATAATGCCATCTCCTGAGTTTCTTGATACTGTCTTTATTGTACTTTAGTATTTCCTTCCCTACAGAGAGCCAATGAGTTGTCGTTCATAGCTCATGGCCAGGTTTTGGTGGACTGGAGCTGCACTATACTGCACTCTGGCAATTTTGCCCAAGAGGAATGATATTGAGAAAGGTTATATAAACTAGTGTAGTCTGTAACAACCCCACCACTCTTTTAGCAAGTTATTGTGATAATTTCCACTCTGACCTCTGCTGCATGCTGAGAGAAATATGAAGCTGGTTTACAAGTGTGTCCAGCATGAATTCAGCCTCTTTAATTTGCTTTGTTTTTCTGATCTGCTGCAAAAAAACTTTCCAAGGTGCATCTTTGACCAAAAGGTAACCATTAACTTTGTCAAAGGCGACATGTATGCCAAGAGCTGTTTGTGTTCAGCTATAGTACAAGCAGGAAAGAGCACAGTCTCTGGCTGCACTGGTAACTGGAAGGCTCCCCAGGACTGGAACAGGTCCAAGAACAACTATTCCAAGCACTAGTTTGTCCAGGATTTGCAAGTAATGTACTGAACAACTGCTGGATGTAGTCCAGAGGTTAGCTCGGGCCAGGGCTAATTTCTAAAGGTAGTTTGCAAGTGTCCACCCTATTTAGAGATTTAATAAAATGTGTCTGGACTCTTACAAGAAAGTAATCCTGAGACTGTTTAGTCTAATTATCAAATGTCCAGTATAAATATAAATAAATATAAATCCAGTCTAATAACCCAACAGCAAGGTTTAAACGTATGGTATAAAAATCTAAGCCTTTGATACTCAAAACAATTATAGATCAAAGCATAAAAATGAATGTCAGTGATTTCTCACCCATTTATGAAAATGATGAGTCAGACAAGTTTCAGCATTATTCAACCACAAAAGCAGCATGACACCTCCTTATCCATTCACCACTGACAGCTCTGCAAATAAGGCATTGTTCTAGTTGTTTTACCCCTTTCCAGGAAGAGCATACGGACTCCCAGCATCTGAATTTCAGTCTGAAAGGAGCATCAAGATTAATAAGTTATCAAAACCAGTGAGGCTACTCAGAGGATAAAGTTCTTGTGAATGAAAGTGCTCAAAGACTAATTCATTTAAGGAGGCAAATCACTGATCATTTTCTGTTTGCCTCTTAAGACCTCCTTGGAAATCACAGTGAGGTTCCAGCATTACATCCTCAGGTAGGAACAGGTAGATAGTTCACTGCCCAACCTTTCAAACTGGAGAGTCAGACAATAAAGAAATTTTTGGTATAGCTCCAGATCAAGTTTGAGCCTTGTATGGAATTAGACTTTAACTGAAAATGGAAGTTTTGTCAGTGCTCTGCTATTACCTGCTCAAATTCTGACTTCGCTGGAATATGCTTCTTTCTCAAAGAAAGGAGCCCACAGGTCAAATATACTAGTAAGACAGAGTTTATTGCTATACTTTAATCTCTGTCAAGGGTGTCAGGAGACACCCCAGGAAATGAGAATATTTATTTCTTGTCTTCTGTGCTGACCTCATGGTCTGGGCTTATGTTCCATGCCCAGTGCTACGATTCATAGAGAATACAGAAATTAGATTTTCAACAGGTGTCAACAGGACATCATTCCAACACAAATGTTACCTAATATTCTTTGCTTCTACAAAAGCAGTGATATGGAGCCTGAGCATCATATATGAAGGCACTATTATGAAGACGACATGGTTATGCCTTCTCCACTATCTTTGTGCACAGTTAAATCAAATGTTTTATTTTGTGCCTCATTCATAATACAAATAGATTAAATACTAGGGGATTTTGCCTCTTTAAAAAGAAAAATCTTCTCAATCCTTAGAAAAGTAGCAGTATGAGGGAGGCTCTGTACAAAATAAGAAGACATTTCTCTAAGTTGAAACCATTTCCCAAAATAGAAAACAGGAAAGCATGTGAATGCTAATAGAATAAAAACAAAAACACAGTAAGTAAGGCTAAAAAAGTTTTTTTATGGAACAATCTGTAAAAGGAATAAAAGAAATCTAATAATAAATGATTTCCCTATTAAGGAAGCTTGTCAGAAATTGTCCAGCTGTGTTTTGAATATATAGAAGGGTGAAGATTTCACAACCTCTTCAGTCACTTGTTCCAGAAAACAGCCAGCTCTCACCTGTAAATCATTCTTTTTTCTTTTATCAAATTCTGCTTTCTTTTGCTGCAACTTTTGACTGTTCCCTCTCATCTTCACACTATGCAACTCCCAGACAAGCCTGTGCTGTCTTCTCTACACACAGTGAAAGACAGTCTTAGACCCCTGAGCTTTTGTTCAGTAGCTGGAAAAATTCCATTTTCTTCAAACACACATGACTATTCTGGTGCTCTCCTGCTGAACTTACACAGCCTGGCAATGTCTTTCATGTTTTAGGAGGCTGAAACTAGTACTAAACTCTATGGTTGATGCTTGAGGAACCTCACTCATGATCAATCACTGCATTCAACAACAGCATGGGCTGTTTTCCCAATCCCTTGTTCTAATCCTGTGTCTCTGTAAACCTCGTGTTTGGCTAAATAGTAAAGCTCTCAATTTGAACAAAAGAAAACAGAGATTAATGGAGTCGTGCACTCAGTATTGAAATAGTAAATTAAGGGAGTGAAAAAGCAAGTGAGTAGGAAGAACACGAAAAGCTAGAGACCTACAGAAGTAGGTGGCTGATTTCTTAACTTGTAAGTAACACACTTAGGATCTAGGAATATTTATGATTTTAGACACGTTCCTGTCTTTTGAGATTCCCATTGATTATAGGCCACTACTCAATGTGCCAGCTTGTTTTCAATCCAAATTTCTTTTTTCTAGTTGTCCATATGTACTTTAAGAGCTCCAAGGAAATGTTACATATGAATTAGGCCATTTTTGACAGTCAAAGGATGACATTCAGACAGCAGATTTTTTTTTTAATTGTATCAATCTCAATAAATTAATTCAGCTGTTTTTTGTTAAAAATTAAAAAGCTATTAAAACGTGTTGACTGAAATATTTCAATCATACTCACAAAATAGATGATAGCCAATAAGGAAAATTTACTCAAACAATTAAAGTTAGCCAAAATGAAAAGCAAATACAATGGCACTTAAAAAGATCACTTATAAAGTATCATTCTCTCAAGGCTCCATCACTGTTTTATACAAGAAAAAGTAGAAAGTGAAGAAAACCTATATATTATTCCAGACTTTCCATAGGAATATACAGTTGTCCAAGAAACACACTTTCAGACTCCTCCTTTTTTCTTGGTTATCTTACTATGTCAGCAACTAATATTATCTCTTCATTTTCAGATGTTGACTGAATTTTGCTCTCCATCGGCTGAAAGGAAAATAAAAACATCCATCAGTTTTATACATAAGGTTAAGTTAGCCTCCACTCATATACAATTCTGAGAGTATTTCAACTGTTTTTGCATATTTCTTTAAAATATTTCACTTCTTCGATTCTTAGCCAGAAAGCTCTTCTTAGCCGGTTGTAACTGAAATTTCAGCAACTTTGTAACACTGACACATGAGTTTTTGCTGGCCTGGAAGTGCATGGGGAGAACATGTTTTTTTATAGTGCACCTTGGATATTATCACTCTCAAACAATTTCACTCTCCACAACAACATGAAAGGAGCAGTGGAGTGGTGGCTGGTCTCTTCTTCCAAGTGACAAGAGATAGAACAAGAGGAAATGGCCAAAAATTGTGGCATGGGTGGTTGAGATTGGATATTAGGAATAAAAAAAATTCTTTACTGAAATAGTTGCCAGGTATTGGAATAGGTAGTCCAGGGAAGTGGTGGAATCATCCTCCCTGGAGGTAGTTAGAAGACAAGTAGATGTGGCACCTGGGGACATTGTTTAATGGTGAGCATGGCAATGTTGGGATAATGGTTGGACTTGATCTTAAAAGTCTTTTCCAAGAGAAATCATTCTATGGATTGATACCATAGGATTAACTTCACTAAGGTGTGGAAGTAGATGGGCACACATGACCTGAGGTTTAGCTAATTGCATCGAGCACAAGTAGTTACTGAACATAACATTATAAAATGCTGGAAAAGAACAGCACAAGTGAACTGCTGGTCAGTGGGCTGCTGTGGTCAAATGCTGTCAACCAGCCCCACAGTCAGCCCTGTTTCCTATTTGAACTATTTTCTTTGTCATCTTACTTTCTATCCTGCATGTGTAACTTGCTAGTGGTAAGTAGGAGAGATGTACACCTGGAGAGATGCAAAGTGACCTGGTGGGAGAACATAAGGCTCAGACAGGGAGGAACTTGCAAACTTATGGTGCTTATAAATGAAGGGATTGAGCCTGTTTGCTTATCTTACTGGCAAACTCCAGCCCTGCTCAGCTGGAGAGCAGCAGGAGGACTGCGATGCCTGGGTCCCTGTTTATGAGACTGCTGGTTGTGTTGATGTGGTGCTGATAGAGGCACCTGTGTTGGGCTCTTTGGCTAGCTGCATTACTGTGCTCTGTTGTGTCATTGTACATGTGTGTGCCTCACGATGGAAAAATGCACAGCCCTTCCTGCTACCTGGGTCTTCCAATGGAAGCATCAGCCTCTCCACCTGTGAGACTGGAATGGGAGAAACCCTGTGGTCGTGGAACAGCACTGCATTTGATTTCCCTTAACAAACTTATCTGCTGATTTTCTCTTGCAGTTCTTCAGAGTATGACAAAGAAAAGAGTTATCCTCTGTAATAAGTTCCTTATAATTTAAATATTAATTCAGTAGAGTTTTGTATGTATTTCACACATTTAAATATAACACTAGAACATACCTCTGAATTTGTATCAGGCAGTCCAAAAAAAGCACTTTTTGGCCCTGGGATTTGTGGAAATGCTGATTTCCAGCAGCCAGTCCTAGAAGTCAAAAGGTATTGAACAGAAAAACAAACAAACACCCATAATGTAACAAAACCATTGCACCCCTGAACCAGTTCTTATCTCCCTCTTCTGTTTTAGAAGTGAATTGAAAAATATGCATAATCTCAGCACAGAATGAACACATATCAGGAAAACGTTAATAATTTGGATGGGATTCACTTTTGATTTAATGATTAATGTCTTATTAAAGATTTACTAGTGCTTATTTTCTTTAAAAGAAAAAAACCAATTTGTCCTGCTATTTAAGTTGCTACGAACAGTGAAAAGTGTGTGTAAAATTTTTAACAAGTTGGGAGAGCAGTATCTTCTCTTAATTGCTGTATATTTCTATACATGGTCCATCATACAGCAGAATATAGTTTTTTTTCACTTAAGTAGTTTATTTAAAGAAGCATTCTGCTTAGCTTGTGTGCCTTAAGACACATTCAGTTTGCTATAACAATTTTAGTGAACAGTGCAAAATCTTGACAAGTACAAGCAACCTGTGTGTCTGCAATAAAATCATCAGTTCAAGAAACCAAAAAAGATACGGTGTAGACAGTCTACACTGCAACTGTTCAGAGCACCTGTAACCTTAATTTAAGTAATTACATACAATTGCTCTCCTTGCCACACTGACAAAATATGCCCCAGAAAAAGGAGTGTGGATCAGCTGGAGAGAGGCTTTAGGCATCACCACTATAGCATGTGCTTCAGGATCACTCATTTGGATTGATTTTTGAGAATGAAAACTAGTTTACCTATACTACAGAGACATCTCTGCCTTATTTGTTTAAGAACTTCAGATATTCCACACATCTGTACAAAATAAAATAAATGTATAAATTAAGTTTACCTTTTGCAGAACAAAATTGAGATGAAGGCCACTAAGGGTGTTGCAACCACTACCACAAGTAAAATCCATACTGAATAAGAAACAATTTCCTCATTTCCTGAGAGAGAAACAGTCATAAACTATTATTAATAATAAAGAGGAATAGATCTTAGAATCACAGAATCATAGAACAGTTTGAGTCGGAATGACCTTTAAATATCATCTGGTCTGCCACGGGCAGGGATACTTTTCACTAGACCAAGTTACTCAGAGCCCCATTCTGGCCTTCAACACTTCCACAGCTTCTCTGGGCAACCTGTTCCAGTGCCTCATCACCCTCACAGTGAAGGATTTCTTCCTAATATCTAGTAGAAGTCTACCCTCTATCAGTTTGAAGCCATTCACCCCTTGAACAACTTCTGCGTGTCCTTGCACAAAGTCCCTCCCCAGCTCTCTTGTAGGCCCTTTAGGTGCAGGAAGGTTGCAACAAAGTCTCCCCGGAGTCTTCTGCTTTCCAGGCTGAACAACCCAAACTTTCTCACACTGTGAAAAGTGCTCCAGCCCTCTGATCCTTCTTGTGACGGTTCTCTGGACTCACTCCGACAAATTCACAGACTTCTTATCCTGGGGCCCACAGAGGTGGACACAGCGCTCCAGGTGGGGTCTCATGAGAGTGGAGTAGAGGGCAGAAACACATCCTTTGACCTGCTGCCCACACTACTTTGGATGCAGCCCAGCATACAATTGGATTTCTGGGCTGCAAGTGCATGTTGCCAGCTCATGTCCATCTTTTTACCCACCAGCACCCCTAAGTCCTTCTCAGCAGGGCTGCTGTCAGTTCCTTCATCCCCCAGTCTGTACTGATACCAAGGGCTACCCCAACCCAGGTGCAGCACCTTACATTCGTTCTTGTTGAACTCCATGTTGACCAGTAGTGCCAAACATCTACTGTGGTGACTGACTGGTGAATGTAAGTCTGAAAGGTTTCACTTGCTATAAAAATGAACTCTGTAATTTAATGCATTAGCAGAAATGTCTGCTGGGAGAGATTAACATTAAGCCTGTTTGTTTGTTCCCTGCAGTAAGTAGATGCACACTTCAGCTGCAAGTGTGTAACTTTTTTATATTATTTCCTGTGTTAGAATGTTAAGAGATCTATTAAGCCTCTTCCTACTCTTTTCTATAGCATGGATTGAAGCAAAATGTTAGCCATCCCTTTCTAAATCTGTGTGTCCGTAGGTGCACAGCCATGTGTGAGGTAGACAGGGTATCACTGGGGGAAGAGCAGCCCAGGGCATGGATTTGTTCTTACCAAATTCAACAGGTGCACTCCATTCCCCCCAGGCTGGGTTCACAAAGCATGCACTGCCAGATGTTCTCATTTTCAAGAGATACTTCTTTCTTGTATTTGATCTTGGAAATACATGACTATTTCCCCCTTCCTTAAAAGAAAATAAAACTGAGTTTCTTTTTTTGTTCCGTGTCTAGGAGCAGGCAATATGCACTTGCCCTTCACCGGTGAAACTTTTAAGAGGCTGTGAGAGCATTGCTTGTTAGACTGCTGTTCCAGGGCAAAAAATATTCATGTTTATTATGTATATATGTATGCAACAGCATATCTCAAAAATAACCTGACACTCGATAAACTTTTTATATTTAGAATTTTTCATCTTTTACACTGAAAAAGTATATACTGTGATTTCTTATGATATAATTTGATTTATCGATAATTTCCTTGAGCCCATAGAGAGAAGCAGAAAAACATGTTGAACTGTCTCATTTCAATACTGCTAGAACTGAGTGATTAGAGGAATAAGCTGTCTCCATGTATTCCACCTGCATTGGTTTTTCACATTATGACTTCAGGAAAAGCATAACTCTCCTGCCAAATCTGTAAAATAAGTAGAAGACTGCCATACTTGTTACCAGAATTTACTGAAATGTTCTTGCTCTTGGAGACTTCCAGCATAGAGGTGAGATGCTCAAGATGCACTGATTAGCAGGTGTTGCAGCATACCTGCAGGACTGTCTCCATCCCAAAGGACTTTTGTGGTCTTGTTTTTCATGAACAAAATTAAATCCCTAGGAGCTGTTTTCTGTTTTCTCTGCTGTCAGTGATGTGCAACTTCAAATTTTGTTCCAAATATTTGAGAGGGACAGTAGACCATATAATGTAAAATGGAAGATTTTTGAAAACACTTACAAGAAAACAATAAGGTTCTGTCCTTGAATGTATAATAAATTACATATGCTTTGATGATTTAGCAGTCTGACACATTAATGAAATCTATAAAAAAGGATTCCATAAAGCATAGGGCACTGAACACATACTGATTTAAAGGTAGTTGCATGTTAGTTAATTTTCAGACTAGACTATGAAACAAACATGTATTGCTGATTAATAGGACAAGCAGACTCACCTGTATAGAAGTATATTTGGGCTTTCCTTCAGGATTATCCTGAACATTTAGAAAAAAAAAAAGGCAAAAACATTATGATTGTTTATTTTGTGTTTTGATAGCAAGTAATTTTATCTACTGTCCTGTTTTTCTGCATTCTTTTTCTTGTCTATTTGACAGTTTGTTCAGAAGAACTACTATTAATATCTAATATCTAATTTATCTACAATGCCAAGTTTATATAGTAGCTAATTCTGCTATGAAAAAAATACTTGGTTTACTTGCCACTGCAGTTGAGATACAAATTTTATTTCAGATTGGTGATTAAACTCAAACACATGCAAACCAGACCTGAATGAAAACTGTGACTTTATTCTTACACACACCAGCGAAGAAAAAAAAAAAAAAGAAAGAAAAAAGACCTCACTATATGTAATTACAAATCCTATGTAAATACTGTTATCTTTTCTTTTAGATGAAAATATTTTGGAACTGAGAAGGAGTCACAGTTATTATAGACTGCCCTGCAATTACAGTTTTGACAGGTAGAATAAAATTCACTCATCTTTTCTGAATAGCCATAATGGCTACCATACAATGCAGTGACCACACACAACTGACTGCATACTATATTGTCTCTATTAGATTGCTAGTTATGTCTTTTTGTAATTATTTTGCAATATTCCATTTTAAAACAAAATTAAATTTATCCTGACTTTTTTTATTAAATAATTGCATTCCTCCTCATGTGGCATCTCAACATGAGGCTGTTCATCCAGGAGAAGAGAAGCCTCCAGGGAAACCTAACAGCACCAGTACCTAAAGAGTGCTACAGGAAGGCTGGAGAGGGACTTTTCACAAGGGTATGTAGTGATAGCATATGGGGGTTTGGCCTTAAGCTGAAGGAAGGTAGGTTTAGATTAGATATCAGAAAGAAAGTCTCTACTATGAGGGTGACAAGGCACTGGAACACGTTGCCCAGGGAAGTTGTGGATGCCCCATCTATGAAAGGGTTCAATGCCAGGCTGAATGGAACTCTGAGCAACCTGATCTAGTGGAAGGTGTCCCTGCCTGTGGCAGGGGGTTGGAACTAGACGATATTTAAAGTCTCTTCAAATTGTTTTAGGTTTTATAAGGCAAGTTGCTGTCCATGACAGCTTCTAGTACTTACAAACAAGATAGCTTATGCACAGGGATCAGTCTAGGTGAAAGTTTAAGAAAATGGAGTTCCAGAAGGGCAGTTGGTCTTTTGCTACTGCTTGATCTACAAGGACAACATCATCAGAGTACAAGAATTGTTTAGCTAGCTAGGAAAAGGCCTCCAAGATCTTTGAGTACAAGCATTAACCCAGCACTGCTGTGTTCACCTCTAAACCAAGTCTGCAAATGCCAAAATTCTGTTATTTAAATGTGTAAGAATGGAGTGAAGATAGGCAATGGAGGGCAGTGCAGCAATGACCAAGATGTTGCTTAGAATGAAACTGTTTGTTAAGATCACAGTTCTATGTTACTGCATATTGTTACCTAAGTTACCTTTGGCTGGGTTTTCCCAAAATGTATTGCATATTATGCACTCCACCCAGCCATAGACTTTTCATGTGATAGCTTCCAAGGTTATTCATGCAGTCATCACACTTGATGCTCAGGTACTATGTCATAAGCTCACACTCACTGTGGTCTGCCTTGGACAGTCTCTCCATGGTGCCAGGGATCTCCCTGCTTGCTTCCTACCTCATTCATGAATCTGCTGAGGAACATCTGTTGGGATGCTGAGGTAATAAAAGTCTTCTGACTATTTCTATGTGCTTTGGGCTGGTGTATCAGACCCTGATTGAATCTGGGCAGGTATCGCAACTGGCAGAGGTCAGTTCGATCCTGCCATCTGGATGAAACACACACAACCACCTGGTTTTTCAACACTTCCAGGAAGGGTGAATCTGTCACTTCCCTGAATAGCATGGTCAAATGCCTGACCACCTTTTCAGTGAAGAATTTTTTCCTAATATCCAATCTAAACCTCCTCTAGTGCAACTTGAGGCTATTTCCTCTTGTTCTATTGCTTGCTGCTTGGGAGAAGAGACCAACTCCCACCTCACTGCAGCCTGTTTACAGACAGATATAGAGGGTATTAAGGTCTTCCCCCTGAGCCTCCTTTTCTCCTGGCTAAACAACTACAGTTCCCTCACCCCCTCCTCATAGGGCTTGTGATCCAGACCCTTCACCAGCTTCACTGTCCTTCTCTGGACACACCTGAATGGACCACTCAAGCAAGCAGAAAATCAGGAAAATGTGTCCAGTGAGCACGGCAGGACTTGAAGCTTGAGTCTGAGCTCAGAGACAGAAAGGAATTATAAAAAAGGTAGAAGAATGGATTTGGGAGGAATTCAAAGACATCATCTGCACATGTAGGAATGGAGTCAGGAAAGACAAAGCTCAAATGGAGCTGAGAGTGGTGAGGGAGGTGAACACAAGAAAGTTTTTCATGTGTTCATTGACAACAGGAGAGGTTATTAAAATAGGCCTGTTTTTATAGAGTTAGGGGCACCTAGTGACAAAGGACATGAGGATGAGGAAAGTATTTTTAGCTTAGTTCACTGGCAAGCTTTGCCTTTGGGTTTCCCATATATCCTGATCTATAGAGCCTTTAAAAAACATTGGTGAAGAAGGAACATTTTTTTCAGACATGAAAAAATATGATTGAAATTATATTACTCATGGTGTTACCTTTTTTTTTTTAATGTGTGTGTGTGTGTTTTTTTGCTCCCAATGCATATAACTTCAATTGTGAAAAATAAAGTTTAAAGGCTGACTGTAATGCAACATTCATTGGTCATAGTTATCGGTTTAAAAATACAAGCTTTGAGCTGGCAGTGGTAAAGCAATAAATTCGGCAGAAGAACTTTTTATGGATAAATCCTCCAAATATATGATTATAGATGCATCTTATATAATAAGGCTCAAGGGACCCTATGATGCTCAATTTCTGGAGTAATTGCTGGACCTTGACATAATTAATAAATTGAAAACTGCTACCTAGTATTAAAAAAGGAAATTCAGACAAGGTATGAATTCAGTATTCTTTATAAAATGAATATGAGTCATGTTTAAAGATCCTGAAAAGTATATATTGCTTCACTGCATTGTTTTACTGCAATAGACTTTTATTCCAATGTCATATGGAGTTTTTAAAAGGGCTTATTTGTTGCAGCAGTCAAGTAATTCAGAGAAGTATTGCTGTTTCTTAGCAGTTAGCTGAGCTTGCAAGAAAACTCTTCATGAAATAGCAAACCCAATCTAGACTAAGAAATTGCAAATTTCAGAAGTCTAGGGAACACCATCAGTGAGACACTAAGTGCCCCAATCTGGTTGCAGTCATTATCTGCCACCCTGTGGTCTTTTGGTGAAATTCTGCCACAGTTACAGCGGTTTACATCTACTCTTGCAGGGAAACACAAGCTCATTTCTTCCATATTACTACAAAAAAAAAAAAAAAAAAAAAAAAAAAGACATGTAAAGTCAAGGTCTTGACTTTCTGTTGCTAAAATCATTCCCTCAGTAACCTGTGCTTAATCACACTGCCTTTCTTCTTTCTCTCACATTTATTTTCCTTTTATTTAACGCTGTGAGTCTTCAGCTTTTGAACCAACAGGTGTGATGCTTATATCTGGGTAAGCTATTTGCATTTCGTATATAGAGAAATTTCATTCACCTCCATCAACTCAAACTTGTAAAGTCAATGCATATTTCTATTTGCACTACTTAAAGCTCAGCTCTGCCTTTTCACAGTCATGCAGTTACCACTGGAAAGACTCCAGCCCAGGGCAATTTCCACAGGTGTTAGTGAAAGAAATGATTAAAAGGATGCCTGAAAGGCACAGCCACAAAGGAATGGGGTGCTGTATATGAGGAAGACTGCACCATACAAGGGAGACTGATTTTCTTTTCACCCATGTGTACTGGTAAATGCAATCATATGAATTAATGTTAAATGCAGGTGAAGAAATTCCTCTTACCTTATACCATATGTTGATTTCATATTCAAAACACTTGTCTTTGTTAGAGTGACTTATTTGGGGTCGTTGCCATTGAATTATGCAATCATTTTTAATTTCATCACAAATGACAGTGATATTTGATGGAGGCATGAGCTTTTCTGAAATGATATAACCAAGAATCCAAATAATTAAAATCACTTGATTGCTTTTTGTTTTAATGAACAAGAGTTCAATTGCAAGTAGTACAATTACAAGTAATACAATTGCAAGTAATAAATGAAGAAAGATACTCATTTATCTCTATTTTTCTGAGGACTTGTCAGAAACAGTTGAAAGACCAATGTTTTCTAAATCATGTCTCCAGGATCAGAAAAAAAGGGACTAAGCCAGAGAACATGTTATAGGAGTATGCAAAGATATAAACCATTTCCATTTACTGTACTAGATGAATACTGTAGAGTACTGCCTTCTTTGTTTTGAAAGGATGTTTATTACTGCAGATGAACTAGTTGCTACTAGTAAGAAATTCAAAAGTAATTTTTTTCTTTAAGCTTCCTCACAGCAATGCTTCTCTGACACAAAGATGTTGCTTTCTTGGTGTTGAGAGCTAAGCAGTTTACCCCCCCTTGCAAAAGAAATAACCATAAAAATTTAAGACAGATACTTCTACTTTAATAATTTAGGCAACTTCCTCACATATCTCCTGTAACTTCACAGACATAAGCAAACATTTGAGGACCTTTATATTTTGATCATTGCCAAAGACTTGATTTTTGGAACAGCCGAAGACAGTCACAGCAAAAAGGGTGATACAGACAAGCTTTATTTCAGCTAGATTAGTACTTCACATCAATCTTCAGGGGCAGGCCTGGCTTATTTATGATAGGGTACTTGGTCAAAGAACAGTCTTGTTTCATCTGCCACATGTGACATTCTGTTTCGAAGGCAATAGCAAAACCAATGTGACATTGCCAATGAGATTTTACCGCAGTAAAAGTGATTGCACACTATACTTTCAGGTAGAGCGCTACATGTGAAAGCTCTGTTGTACAGATATTAATTCATTTAATCAGGGCTGTGGTGCCCCTGCAAGTCATCTCTACTGGCAATGAAAAGCAGAAATCAGTGCTCAGATAAATTTCTTAAGATCTCCTATGTTGAAAAGTATTTGGCCATCACTGAAAGGACTTCAGGGGAAAGTACAGCTTTTTAACTCTTGTGAACCTTCCTTGAGAAAAAACTAAAACCAATAAGGGTAGATTGCTAAAGAATCTGAGTCAGATTGCAGCTGTGGAGCTTTCTTGCTTCATTTCCCTCATTACTCTTTGGCTTGGGGAACAGGTTTTTTTGAAGATGCCACAGTCTCTTACTTTCAACTCTAGGTGAGACAGGGTACATGATTCCTTCTCAGGGATAAATGTCCTACTCTTCTCATGCAATAACAAATTAAAGACAAAATAAATTATTAACTTACCAATTTTAAACAGTTCAATGCACTCATCATAGAACTGTATCAGGGAGTCTTTGCTAGACCCATTCACCAGGAAGTAAGCCTTTTCAGTCCCTATCCTCACGTTTTGGAATCTGCATCCCATATTTCTGCCATTTTCATCTTTAATGTAAAGCTCACACTCCTTCTTTTCATCATCTCTGTATAAAGCAAGGGATTTTAATTAAATATGGGCAGTGGGATTGTTGAATGAGAATTCAAACTTCCCTGACTCAAGCAGACCTACTTACCTTGAGTTCTGCCAGTAGAGAAAATACTGTGTATCTGCTGGAGCATCCTTTCCTGCCTGCCAAGTGCAGTTCATGAGGAAAATGTTATAAATCACACAGGAGAAGTTTTCGATGGCTGACCCATTCATGCCTGCAAACAGAGGAATTTCTGTGCTGAGGAACAATGCTGTGACTCCTCCAAGTTGGAGGGTCATGGTAAGGTATGTTAAACACTTGCAAGTCCAATTGGTTATTGCTTGGATTAGGAATGTCTTATTTCATTCTGGTTAGTAACATTGAAAGATATTTGCACTGACAGACTACATGGAGGATGAAGGCATGATTATAGATGCAACAAAAAAATATGTGTAATGATTTGTAAAGCTGGTGATCTCAGGAGCACTGCATAAGCCTTAGAGAAATACATTTGATGGATGCTATCTTAAGCTGTAAGGATTGTTTATGTATCTGCTATATACAAAGTCTGGGATGAATAGATGTCAGGCAGGTGGGTAAACAGCTTCAAACAGAAAACATCAAATTCAAATTCACAGCAGTATCATTCAACTCAAGTTATCAAGTGTTGAATATGGTAAGTTTGCTGAGGGTGCTAGTTCTTTGCTTTCGAGGATGTAGAATAGATACAGTGAGGTCAGTGAGGCACTGGAACAGGTCACCCAGAGAACTTGTTGCACCGTCCTTGGAAGTGTTCAGGGCTGGGGTGGTTGGGGCATTGAACAACCTGGCCTAGTGGAAGGTGTCCCTGCCCGTGGAGAGATCGGAACTACACCGTCTTCAAGGTCCTTTCCAACCCAAATCATTCCGTGATCTTGATTCTATGATCTAGTAGTAGTATCTAACCTCTACAAATTCAAAATCAAACACAGTAAAAAAATCAAAATTGTGTCTAGGACATTTCTTAGCAGGCAGGAGGTACTTAATTTTCAAAAAACCCAATTTCTTTCAACTTGTCTCCATATACTCCTCTGACAGCTTTTTAGATTTGACCTAGGATATCAGCCCTCCAGTCCAGGAGTTCCTAGAGTCTCAGTGAATACCTCAGCAAACAAAACAGTTGAAAAGAAAAGGATTGACCTACCTTCTATTTTAAAATGTCTTTATTTCGTTTATCTTTCTGTCATAGTCTTCAGGTTCAGAGAACATGGAAGGACTGTATTTGAAAGGCTGTATATCTATACACCGGGTTGTCTCCCTCCCTTGTGTTTTGGGGAACTGTCTTAGCATCGGAAGTGTTGCAAAATACAATGTTCATCACTTCCCTCCTGATTCATAACAAATTTATGTAAATGCCCAACCCATGAGTTCATGTAACATTAACAAGCAGTTAACTTGTTAAAATTCCCTTTCTACTTTACAGACTAGACTGGTTCTTGAGAATCCAGCAAGTACATAAAAATATTTTCTTTTATATGTATTTCTCTCTAGCTATAAATAATACTGAGAAGCACAAAGCATCTCTCAATACAAGACATTTTAATGAGATGGGGGATGGAGGTTTCCCATGGAGGCCACCAAGGTCAAGGCAAGGCAACCCCAGCCCATCCCACCCTCATTCCAGCTCAGGGCAGCTGGGGGATCCAGGGCAGCCTCAACCTCTGCCATCAGGCACCTCCTTGGGAACTGGGATTGGTCGTGGGCAGTGGATGAACCTGGCTGGGTGGGACCCATGGCTGGACAGGGCAGGGCTAAGGGGAGCTGGAAACTGTCCCTGCTGTGGTATTGCTGACTCACCTGATGGCTCACAGTGGGTCCTGGGCTCTGGGCAGGGCTGGGGAAGCCCCGAGGAGATGGACAGGGATAGTCAGGTCTTTGGGGCCCTCAGGAAGATGACAACGTGAAATACAAAAGTTCTTTAAGTGGAAAAATAGGATTTCAAATCTTGGATATGAAGTTGTTCTGATCAAACCGTGACAGAAGTCTTCAAACAATATATGTCACTATCAAAAATCTTGATCTGGGTTTGTCCTCAGTCCATTTTTTTGCAGTATGAAAAAAGCCAAACCACAAATGACTAAGACAAAAATTTCAGGTAGTAAGCATCCAAATAGCCACTCAAGGCCCTGATGCTGAGTGTTTGTTACATTCTTGGGTCACAGCTGTGAATTTTCTAAAGAAGGTTTTTATAAATAGTATAAACCAGCAAAAGCTCCCTTATACCCCAAAAGGCTTTTCTTCACAGAAGACAATATAATTTGCTTAATATGGAGATTCATAATCTATGTAAACTAATTTAATTTCTTCACATTTTGAAATTGATGCATCACTATAAAATATAAAATTATTCAAACAGCAAGATGTGTCAAAATTTTCCTCTTAAAAACAGGCAGATTCATTCTGCTTGGAGTTAGAAACTTATAGGCGGAGAGCAGTCCATGTACTTCTTTATCATTCCCATTTCTTGGCTACTCTATTTGGAAAAATTCTGCTGCTGCCCAGCGGCCTTCCCAGATGCTCCAGAAATTGCCTTTGTCAAAATCCCAAGGTAATTACTATCCTACTACTTCTTTATTGACATATGGAATGATTTAACCATATCAACAACAGTTCATATATATCAGCTATTCATACATAACTAAGATATAGATATTTCCAAGTGAGGAAGCCAAAGGTAGAGCAACACTGACTTTCCTTGTGGACAGAGAGGGTTTTCTTTCTAGACACTCAGAAATGCCTGGCCTGATGAGTATTTCTACTTCCTAGATTCTGGCTAGAGTGTGACATTGCTGACTGGTAAGTGGGCAGTTGTTTTCCAGGTTCATTCTCTTACAGTAATTGTAAATATTAGTTATACTGAGTTGTCACTGAGGTCAGACAGCATCACACAGTGGATATCTGACCTGCTTTCTTCTGCACATGTCGTACAGTATAAAGGCAACCAGTGCAGTGAAACAAGTCTTCTCATATTAGGAACTTTTTGCCTTCAAAACTNAAAAAAATTAAAAAGGGGAAAAAGAAATCAAACCCCAATATATTAAGTGACACCCTATGATTGCGTTCATGCATTTGATCATGTCTGTTAATAGCTTGGTGTTGACTGACAAACAACTCTGAGCAAGCAGAACTTAAAAAACTCCAGTCATCCCTAGAGTCAATAGTCATGAGAGAATCAGCAGAGCCTGACCTAGTTTGTTTTTTATATTTCAGAGGTGAAGATCTAAGGAAATGGTAGCTTTTCCTTTCTTCATGTGTTAGTAGAGAGCCAAAGTGTGACAAAGATTTTCCTGAAGTGCAGTTATGAAACAAAGAGTAAAAATTAGATGCAAATAAATATAGGTGGATATTTTACTGAAAAGTAGATTTAGTCAAAGAAGCAACTCTTTTTGGTAAGAATCACTATGACTACTCCTATCACATTACAGATGTCAACAGACAAAGCAACCAAACGTTTAGACATCAGGTCTGGTCCCATGACACCCATTCAGAGGAAAAGGCAGTCCATTGTCAGAAGTACTTGCAGATTAAAGAAATTCCATTTTTTGAACATTTACTGTGGTGTAAAGACAGAAGAAAGGACTTCTTACCACAAAGAATGAAAAGTTCTTCTCTGAAAGAAAGCACTCAATTTTGTGGCGGTAATATATTGCATTTTGTGTGTTCTCTCAGGTTTTATACCTCTGCAACACATTGAAGATGACTTTTCAAGGTTTTGGAATTTGGGTTCTTTGTTTTTAAACTGGAATATGCTTCAGTAGAACAATCCAAACAGCTCATAAGGACAGTGGTATTATTGCAGAAAAGGGAACTATTCTACTCAGGGGATTTCTTTGCTTGTCTATATTTAGGGTAAGTCCTTACCTGCAGCTTTCAAAAATTGAAAAACAAACAAACAAACAAAACAAAACACAACAAAACCAAAAACAAAACCAAAACAAAAATCCCAAGGAAAGCTAATGTTACTGGTGGTGTTCCCGAAGTCTATTATCTTTCAGAGACCAGACAACTAGTGTTGAGTGGCCTCTCTATGACCTACAACATTTAAGAGAAATTAGAAGAGAAAAACAAAGAGAAAGTAGAGAGATAAGAGAAACCTGGGCAGAGACTCTAGGGCTGTTTACAGACTTTTGGCCCTATTGGAAGTAAAGTCACTGCAGGAACAGAATTAAACCCAACCTTTCCTAAAAGTCACTAAAGCTTGAAGAATAATTTATTGCTTCAACAACAGTATGAATGTTCACAGGAACTGCCTGGGTATTTTGTTATGCTGGTGTGTTATAGCTTTTGTATATGACACAAAAATATGAATGATAGGCAAGAGCCTCAGTTTAGTCCTTGCAGCAAGAACTTTCTAGTTTATAGCAAATGTCTTTCTCCAGAGAACAGAGAAACAGCTATAAGAGACGAGAATAAAGGACTTCTATATGTGTGAACATTTGAGCCACTTGATTAAAAGGTTGTAAAACCTAACTGTCCTTTCCCATGGGTTTTTATGTTGGGCTTTGCCCAGGGATGTGAAAATGATACCTTAATCTCACACATAATCCCAACTACACTGTTTCATGGATAGGATTTATGGTTTTCTCGTCAGGGTGTTGGTAGTGAAAAGGTTTTCCTAATGGCTTTGCAGTCTCAGGAGCTTTCATAATGAAAGCAGTGAGGATGTAAGGTGTGCACAAATGGCCATGATCAACTCTGAGTGATGCAGGAAGGAGAAGATCCAGTGGACTTTATCTGTTTAATTGCCCTTACATAAAAGTAAGCTTTGGCTTTAGTTGCCCACTTCTGATGCAGGTACTTTTTTGTCTTTTGGCAGTTGGAGCTTAAATAGAAGGATCCTGCTCTAGTTCTGTTTCAAAATGATATTAAAAAGAATTTTTTATTGAAAGTTTATTTAGAAACACAGAACCATAGAAAAAATGTAATTTCAAAGATGGTCTCTTGGAGGCAATCTGGTCTAGTGGAATTTTATCACTCTGAGAGGACTTTATTTACCATGAGAGTATTTCAGCTACTTGAGATGATTTTAACCATACTGAGACTTGATGAAATTACAGAATCACAGTTTATCCTGAGTTGGAAGAGACCTGCAAGGATCATCAAGTCTAATTCTTTACTCTGAAGAAGACAGCTTCTGGAATCACACCCTGAGTCTGCAATTGTGGTCCAAATGCTTCTTGATCTTTGGCAGAATTGGTGCTGTGACCACTTCCCTGGGAAGCCTGTTCCAGTGCCCAACCACTCTCTGCGTGAAGAACCTTTTCCTAATATCCAGCTTAAGTCTCCTCTGACACAGCTTCATGCAGTTCCTTGGGTTCTATTGCAGGTCACCAGTGAGAAGAGGTCAGTGCCTGCCCCTTTATTTTCCCTCACAAGGAAGTTGTAGGTTGCAATGTGGTCTGCACTCAGTCTCTTCTTCTCCAGGCTGAACAGAACAAGTGACCTCAGCTGCTCCTGGTATGGCTTCCCCTCAAGCCCTTCTGCATCTCCATGACCCTCCTCTGGGTGCTTTGTATTGTCTGTTTTATATTGCAGTGTCCAAAACTGCACACAATATCCAAGGGGAGGCTGCACCAGTGCAAAACAGAATGGGACAATCCCCTCCCTCAACTGGCTGCAACACAGATTGAAGGCAATAAATAGACTTATGAGAATATTTTATCCTGAACTCTTTAATAGCAGTTGTTTTGTATGAGCAAATGGTCTTTCTTAAGAGTTATAATCTTGGCTAGTTTTCAGTGGGTTTTCATACACCTGACAAATTTTTATTACTGACCACGAGGTCAATAAGGTTGTGCCTTTTTCAAGATGCTGAACCACTGGAGATCCTGAATAAACCCCTTAAGTTTGGTTGCTCTTATTTAATTCTTTTGAATGGAGTTGAAAAGCAGTATAATGACTTTCAAGACAATACTGAAATATTTTTTCTGAAACACTGCAGTGTTCATCATAAGAATAAACAGAAACAGTCCAAACAACTCAAAATATTTATGGAAAATGCAATCAAATAAAAAGAGGCTTTTAAAGACAGGCTCTTGGGGAATTGGCTCTACAGGCAATGCTGTTCTTTCTGCTTACAAGAGGGAAAGAATATGAAAACCTTGTTAATTTCTGCCAACAAGATATATACGCTTGAAGAAAATCAAGTTGCTCGTTACACTTGCATTCCATTACATCACTTCTTCAATATTTATTATTTCTTCAGTTTCATGGTTTATTAATAGATTCTTATTTTCTGTCTATTAAAGGAAAAATAGAATAGTTCATTAGTGTTTCATGCACAAGATTAGCCACAAAGTCATGACTTATGATTCGTCTGTCATTCAAAGAGTTGCTGCTTATTATAGATAAGCTGTAGTAGGACTGTGTCGATGAGAAGACTGAAACAGACATGTCTAGGTCTTCCCTCCATGTTGAGCTCCCCAAAGAGGAACAAAAGACTTTTTAGTTCTGTATTGGTTTTGTTTGTGTGGCCAGGTTTTGGTAGTGGGTGTGTGTGTGGGGAGAGCTACAAGGGTGGCTTCTCTGAGAAGCTGCTGGAAGCTTCCCCCATATATCCAGCAGAGCAAATGCCAGTTGGCTCCAGACAGACCCATAATGCGACCATGTGATCTGTCTCCCAGGAAAGCTTAAAATCAAACCACCACAGACTGTATTTTCTCCAATGCTGCAGGTAGAGGAAGGACAATACTTTCATAATGGAAAAGGTAAAACAGAAGAATTATTTGCATATGGAACTTCTTTTTCAACACCACAAGAACAAGAAGAAAGAAAATTGATTCTTGCTTGTGTGCATCTTTCTGTAACTTAGGTCATACCTTTGAGACTAAAATGGACCTAACTTTTTAAATTTCAGGCAAATGGAAAGAAAACTTACCTGGAAATCCTCTGGGTAAGGCTCAGAGAATGGGTTTCTTGGCTGTGGTACTGTAGCAGATGTTTTTTCCAAATAAACCCTTCTACCATGACAAAAAGGGTTGGTGAAGACAAGACTTAGTATGCAAACATATGAACACATAATAATGCTCCTGCGATATTATGGCAAAAGTAGAATTCATCTAAGTGAAAAGTAGCTAAACATTACATAGGTTGAATACAATGTTGTAACTTCATTTTTCAGAATTTTGATGACAATAATTTACTTTATGACTTACTAAGGCCTCATAGGATGTTGCTTTCTTAAGTATATGAAAGGGATATATCGTCAAAACATGAAAACAATTTCATGTACCACACATATACATTGCAAGGTCTGATTCAGGAAAGTGACACCAATGTAAGGCCTTGTCCCAGTATTAGAAATCAGTAGATAAGAATGCTGGAAATCACAAATATAGAGCCCACTGGAGGAACATCCAGCACGTCATAATTTCTAGTATAGTTCAGTGTTGATTTTCTCCCTCCCTCATTTCCTTTAAAAAGAAGCCAGAAATTTTCCACTGGGGAGAAAAGGTGTTATTTCAACTACAGAATAAAAATTTTGCACAAGAAATCAGGCTTACACTATGCAGACAAAAAGCGCGAGACTTGCTGCCAGCCCTGGTATCAGAAGTACTGTATATGGTGAAGTAGATGTAACATGTTGTTTTCCTGAAAGTCAAATGATCATCAAAGTGTTGGTTAGCATCACAGGACAGGAATGATTGCACAGCTATGTGCAATCTGCTTTGCATGAGAGTTTCAAACACTTTTTGACATAATGACTTCTTGCCTTGGCACCACACTGCTCTGTAGCCTGTGAAGGAACAGGGCTGCTGACAGTATGTGGACTGCCTACAGTAACTTGAGACCTGAGGAACTGAGTTCCACAGAGCATCTGAAAATCCAAGGTAGCAGAGAGTAACAGGGGAAAAAGGAGTTTATAAAGCCAGAATTAGAGATGGAGAAAGAAAAGGATGTGGCAACAGGTCTCCAAAAGGTCTGCTTTTTCACCATCCCCTTACAAGAAACATTGTCACAGCAGAACGCTTGGAGAACTCCCTCATATTGAGACATGCCAGTTCTTCACTTCTCTTTGTCCTAGAAAATTAATGTGCAATTGACGATATGTTTCCATCTGTAAGGATGAAGTAATAAAAGAGGCAGACAAAGAATAACTGGACTTGGTCAAGGAAGTGATTTTCGTTCTTACCAAACTCAACAGGTGCGCTCCACTCGCCCCAGCTTGGGCTCACTAAGCAAATGCCTGTGTCAGTTGCTCGGATTTTGATGCTGTACCTTTTTTCTGCATTGAAGCTCTCATATAGGTAGGAGTTGTTTTCAATGATTGCTTCCTAAATGCAAAACAACTAGACTGAGGTTTTGTTTTTTTGTTTTTTTGTTTTTTTTTTTTAATATATTATTATGAGAAAATTTTTTATATACTTCTGTGGACAACCAGGGTGAAATAGCACAAAAAATATCCCTTAGTAAATTAGGTTGTTTCGTCCTAATTCCTTGTGTTTCAATATTTTTGTTAATGGTAATATGAAGTTGAAATTTGCTGTCTGCTTTCCTGGCTCCTTAGATTATACTAAGCAACGGGACTTTAGGGAAAATATTCTTCAGAGATCTGGCATTTCCTTACTGTGGATGTTTTTGAAACTGAAGATGTGTTTGACATCCAGATTATACAGATGTGAAAACTTGATCTTTTTTAATTCCATCTTTTTACAGTCTTAATCTTTCAGGTGATATTTTTTACCTCTTGCATCTCACCCCCTTCCAGAGTCCATTAATAAAGAAGAAATTCTCCAAATTTTATGTCTGTTACACAGAATTACAATCCATCTTTTTACATATATCTGAATTTGCTAGGAAGTACAAAAGAATATAAAATAGAAGATTTTGTGCAGTAATATCAAATTCCACATGTGCAGGTGTTTTTGTACCACATTTTATAAATAACAGTTTAAAACTTTGGATTTAGAAAACTTATAAATAAAGAACATATATATTCCATTGAAACTGATAATGTGAAACCAAATCATTTTTTTTTGGAAGATGCTATGATATAGAAGAAATTTCAATAAAGCATAAATCTGAGATTAATACAGACTTACTGTTTTAGATGTGGTTTTTATGTTTTTCTCAGTATCAGCCTAGAAACAAGAAAAAATATTCTTTTTATTACTATATAATAAAGCATTCTTTCTCATGAATGCTTGATTTTCAGGGAAAAAAATCTGTGTCTAATATTTTAAATGCCTTCTTTTAAAGACAGGGAAGTTAATCTGTTCTTCCACTGATTGGTTTTTCCTCATCGCTGTTATTCTGAAATATTGTGCCATTTAAATTTGACTGTGGATTTATCAAACACTAACCCAAAAAAGGCTCAGGTTCAGAACCAATTAAATTTTTATATTTTACTTGTACAAAACAAAATATCTAACATTTACTAGTAAACTCTGTTTTTGAGAGATGTAATACTACTTTCCATATTCCTCCAAGCCTTCAAAATATTTGCAATGACTGAAATTTGTAATAACAACTGTTTACAGCTGAGACCTGGAAAACCACTTTGAGTTAAAAAGTAAAGGACTGAGAATTTAATAAAACCCCACAATGAACAGGTGCTCTATGACTGCCCCTTATATGTGATTCTGAGTGCTGTGGTACAACCATCTTGATTGCGTATGCTGCAGATCTGCTGGAGACAAACTCCCAAACTCCTTCAGCAACACCAGACTGGCATCAGTAAATGGAGGCAACAGGAGAAGAGGGAAAGTTTGGATACAAAAGGACAGAATGAAAAATAGAGGTGTGAAGGTGGAGATATCTAAGACTCTGTCTTCTTATATGTGCTAGAATAGGTATTCACCCGCAGTGTGGGGAGTCCCTTGGCCAGTTGCTTTAAGCACCAGCTGTGCAGTGGACTGAATTCATTCCCTCTATTTGCTGCCCCATTTTGTGAGTGACTGCAGTCATCAGCTCATGTGCAAAAGGGGCCCTACATATCAAAAAGGAGAGGTGAGTTAAGTAGGCAAAGAGAACAGAGTACTGGTTGTATAGTGGCATGTGTGGGAATACAGACATACAAAATACTATTGAAAGTCCTAGTTATTCTTACCTTGTTTTCTATGACAATTTCATATTTGAAACAACTGCTTCTTTTCACATGACTTGTGCGAGGTGGTTGCCACTGAATATTACATCTGTGAGAAGCTTCTGTACAGTTCACAGTGACATTTAATGGAGGGGTGAGTTTTTCTACAGTAACATAATTAGAAATACTATGGATTAATAATATCTCTCTCCACTCTACCTTTTAAAAAATGTAGGTAGATGTTCAAGAAACTTGTTTAAATAGATACAATGCAGCTTAAGCAGAATTATTATATTCTCTCCATATTGTAAAGCAGGACTCCCTGATTTAGCACTCCAGTTGAGGAGCCTGGAGTATCAGCAGCAACAGTAAAGTAGACAGTAAGTAAAATTAAAAACTAAAAAATGCAAGCTATTTTACTGAATTCAGGATATGATCTGTACATGTTTGAGGTTTTTTGCTTTTGTTTCTGTTTTAAAATACTGTGTTCATATTAAATGGAAATTTTTTTTTTATTAACAACATTTTTCCAATGAAAAATTTAAGGTTTTTGCTCACAGTGTTAAGGTAATTGGCTCTTTTTTATTATGTGGATGAAAGAATTAAGAGATAATAAAATCAGCATCCAGATAGTCCCACTCAGGCATCCTTAGCTAGGTAATCCCAAAAGAAGACACCTTTTTTTCACATAATAAATATTTGACTGAAATATTCCTGATTCTCTGACCTATGATTATTTCTATACTATTAGTTTTTGTTCATTTTTATATGTTAGACTTTTCAGACATCAGGGCTGGGCAGAAGGGAAACAAACCAAAACAGGTATGAGGAACATTTTGTTGAATATGTATGCTTTTCCCAAGGGATGAATTCTTCATTCCATGCGCATAAAACTTGAAATAATAATAATAATTAAAAAATCCTTACCAATTTTGTATAGCATAATCTTCTTCTCATACGACTGAATGTTTTGTCCACTTCTAGATCCATTTACCAGGAAGTAAGCATACTTATATGCTATAGTCACATTTTGGAATCGACATCCTGTGTTCCTTCCCCAATTATCTTTGATGTAATTCTGGCACTCTGTGACATCTTCTTTCCTTTACATGAAAGATCGTATCAGTCAAATATTGACACTGTCAGCTGTTGGACCAGAAACCAAAATTCCCTAGATTCAAACAGACCTACTTACTCTGAGGGCCTCCAGTACAGGAAATACTGGGTATCTCTTGTAGCAGTCCTGCCCACATGCCAGGTGCAGTTCATGAAGGAAACATTAAAAATGACACAGACAAAATTTTCAATGGCTGTCCCATTCATTTCTGCAAACAAAGAAAGAGTACCCCATGTCCATTCTGCAGAAGCACTATAAGTAACACTGATCTCTGCAAGCTCATTTAGTAATTTTTAGCTACCTGCTAAGTAAATCCAAGTGCATATTATTTGGGTCTTACAGTTTTGTGCTTACTTGAACAGGGCAACAATTTTAGTTGTGTTGAGCCATGAAGATAATCTACCATTGTTCCACATGCTGAAAATGTGATTTAACTCTCTTTAATCAACTTTAACATTATGATTTAGTGGAAGCTAATGACAAAGACAGTCACCGTGGTGCCCTTTGTTTAGATGCCATGTATAAATAAGGGCCACTCTACAACGGAATGCAAGTTCTACAAGGGAAATTCTGTCTCCTGTGCTGAAGTGGTCTGACCCTTGGCTGACTTAAAAAGCACTAATGATTTCAAATAAGATTTCCATCACTTCTACTGACAGCTGGTTGATTACAACCTAATCCTGAGATTGCTTCCTGAAGCCAGTCCCTTCAGAAGTGTTATGATTTCAAAGAGAAAATAGCATATTTTTCAACCATGAATTGGAAACAGTTGCTAACCTACTCCAGTAATTCAGATTTGAGGATAGAAGGAATTTTATTTGCACTGAACTTGATAGGAGGAGGCCTGAATATCCATATAATTATCAAAAACCAGGTCAAAATTAAAGCAGAAGTTGATAATTTGCTGAAGTTAAAAGACTATTCAGGTGTGATCTCAACCTGAATGCATTTCTCGTGTGTTTCTTCCCTACCAAAAGGCGACATCTCCAACAGGAAATTGCAATCATTTGGTACCTTCTTTTAACTACTCTTGGTGTGAATTGAAGGACTGAGTCATAGCTTTCTAAGACTAATGCAATCACTATTCACTGAGTTTATGTACCACCTTTACATATATCTCTCCAATTGGCCCTAAAACTCCACATCTGATTCTTATATCTTTGGAAATAAAGAGGAATTTTTCAAGGGATAAGAAAGTTGTCAGAGTACTCTTGGACTTCTGGAAAACTTCCTCTCTTGCAAGAAGAAGGTTGAAACTGTTTGAAGAACTTGGTCAAACAGCATTTCTTTCAACCGCATTGTTGGCCTAAGTATTACTAGTCCTACCCAATCTTCCACAGTTCCTTCATGATTCCATCCTGCCTGCCTGGCTGTGCTAGTGCCACTCCTTGTGGGGCCTTGTAGTGAGTAGTTTTGAATCAGTGATCATCATTAAAATGAATGCTCCTCCCAGCATTTCTTAAAATTTGGCTTAGCATCCTTCACAGCGGAACAAGCTCACCTGAGATGACAGTGTGGGTTAGCAATAAAGACCCAGAGAAGAGCTATCTAATCTATTTCTACTGCTGCAAGAAATATTGACCCTCATGTAGTCACTAAAGATATCTCACAGTCTTTCAAATAGACACTGATACTTTTCTGTTTCCAGTTTATACTTGAGGAGTAGCTAAATTGTTCTAGTGCCTTTTTACCTAACCATTCCTATTTGAAAAAAACAAACAAACAAAAAAACCCAAATCAACCCCCCAAAAACACAAAAACCCCAACATATTTGTCACTAGTTTATCTTTATTTTCTTTAAAAAATGATCATATTGTCATTTTCTTCCCTGAGCTACGATGTAAAGAACAGTATAGTTTCTCTGTATTGTACTCTTCCTTCTGAACTATCTCTTATACTATTTGATGATGACAATAAGTACATATAGAATTTTGCTAATATTATCAGAAGCATCCTTTATTTCATAATGTGAATAACTTATTTTCTCATATTTTGCTATCTTTAGCTATATTTGAAATGTTTCTTGACATTTTTTTCATAAAAGAGGTAAGCTTTCACTGAGTGAGGTGTAATGATTGCACTCAACTGCATAACAACCCACTGTTTCAGGCACTCAGAGTGCATTTATTTATTTACATCTGTTGAGTCAGCTTAGGTTATTTCCATCAGTTGGGCAGCCATTAGAAACAATGTAGGAGTATTAGCTTCAGAAAAACATGAGAGAAAAGAAAGTTTGTCTCTGCAATCCTTTGTGGGAACTAAGATTATTAACAAGGAAGGACAGGATCTCACCTTTGGGTCTTGAGCACAAGCAAATTCTTAAATTAAAAATGTACATACTGCTCTTGACTCTTGGACATATGGGCCAGATACTTTGTAAAGGATTGTAAATATCATGCTTGCTATTGCAGATGAATAAAAGGAAATGAAAATACTTTCACTTTTTAGCCTAAATCTGAAGATGCTGTCAGGTATGTGGTGGAGTTTACCTTACCTAAACTTCTGTGTGAAGTTGTTTCCTTCCTGTACTGTAGTTTATAAAGTTTCTATGAAAACTGGCTGCTGTTAGACTCTGTGCTAACAGCACAAGCCACTCTCAGTTACTTCTCAGAGAAGTCTGAATCCTGACACATGTCCACAGGAGATAACTGTGTTAGGAATTCAGAAGCTGAAATCCTGCTTCAGTGGCTGTTCTCATCTTGGTTGATTAGAGAGGTGATTATATAAGAATAAACACTTGTCCAGTAGCCTGTTGATTATGAGTGACATATAACCTTATATCTTATAATATTTTGATACTGCTATGATTTTTGTAACTAATCAAAAAGGAAGTTTGTAACAAAAACAAAAAAACAAACAGAAACAAAACACAAAAAGTATGAAACAAACCAAACAAAAAAACCCCACCAAACAAACACAAAGCTTGCATTTTGTTTTCATATCACTAATTTTTGTGAATGGAAAATCTGTGTTGGGGGTAGTAATTAAGATTACACTTCAGAGAATTATTTCCCAGCTTTGCCCCTGAAAGACTTCAAAAGCTAATTTTGTCAGTGGGAATATATGAAATAGAATTACATGTTGTTTACATGTTGGTTGTCCTATGAAGGTAAAATTATGCCTACATGCCTATGATATTTTCAGAGAGCTGTGTGTATGTGAAATCTTCTGCTTCAGTGTTAAAAGCTAAAAAGAGAAAGGACACTGACATACTTCTGTTCTACTGCTGCCTCAATTCAGTACTCCTAAAAGGGATTCGCACTGCATGGTGATTTTACTCTATGGATGTAAAGACCTAAAATCCAAACATTTCCAGTTTGACTGGGTTTTCAAGAGAGAGTTACTTAGGCATTCTTCAGTGCTGTAATGCAGGTCTTAACATAACATATTGCTATATGGATGAGGCCAGGAAGACTGGAAAATGCTAATTTTTAAAATACATTTCAACAATTATTTTCAGACTGTAGTAGAAAAAATACATCATCAAAATATTGGCTAATGCATTGATTATACAAGAACGTGCATTTGCAAGTGTTGTCTATCCACACCTCACAGTTATCTTAAGATGAAAACTAGCAGAAATAACAAAATTCAGTAAATATTTGCCTAGATTCTTTGGAGAAAAAGGGAAACAGAAAAGAAAAACAGACAAAGACAAAAGTAAACCTACCTCCTCCTCGAAAAGCACTTTCCCTGTGGCTGTTAGAATAACAGAGCACAAAAAAGGCAGAAACAACACTTTTGCCTTGGTGGTGTATTCTTACATGCTTTGACAATGTGATTTCATTATTGAGTTCTTCTGAACTCATTTTACAGGATGCAAAAATCCTGCCTACAGCTTACTCATTTCCGTTACCACATGGGGTTACTTCTGTAACACAGTGGGGACAAGCATGGTTACAGGGAAACAAATGGGTCAGAATAGAAGGACACCCTTTTCCTGTCTTCATTCACATAATTTTCACTCATTTATGCCGCACATTTTTCATATAGAAGTTTGCAGAGGGCACTACCTGAAATGCAGACAAATAGGTGAGTCTTTCTTATGGCTGAGGTACAGTCAGATACCATTGCTTCAAGCCAGGCCACTGTTTTCTGCTGATTGCTTAGGGTCACCATCCCACACAGGAGTATAAGCCCTTCTTATTCTGACATTCAAAACACCTGTTCCCAGCTTTTCACTAGCCACCCTCATTTCCTGTAGATGGGTAACAAACCAGAGTCGTTGATCTCAGCAACTTTCCTTGACATGTGTACACATTTTTCTGGGCTGGGTGAGTTCAATGCACAGATCAGGAAAGGTTTCTCCTCATGTGCAAATGTCCTGAGTGACCAAATCAACCGTGTCACTTGCCTGTGCTTGTGCCCTGGAACTGAGAAATATTGCATCTATTCATGTACAATCTGAGTACAGAGCCCTTCGAATTCCTCACCTTCAAATATTTTGGATAGGAAAATGAAGTAGACACCAGCATTTAAATCTGATTACTTATAGTGTTCACTGATTGTACTAGTCTTACTATTTCTCACTGGAGGTGTGGTGATTCAAATTAAATCTGTCCTGTCTATATCTTGCACAGCTTCATTCCCATCAGTCTTTACTCTTGTTGCTCTTCTGGGCAGAGAAGGAATATGTGGGCGATGGTTCTTGAGATGTTTCCTCTTCTTCAGGGCTCAATTCCTCAATTTTATTCGTACAGTAAATAGCAGGACACTACCCTATTCCCTGCTAAGACACTATTTCAGGACCTTCAGTAGGCCTTTTGTTCGCTTTCTCACTTTCTATTGCAGACACTTCTACAAAATTGGAGTGAATTATGGTTTTGGGATAAATTTGTTTTAGTGAACACGAAACCTCATTTTCCATAAGCTATGCACAACCTGTACAGCTAGTTGACAATAATGCTGTGTAGATTCAAAGCTTAAAAAATGATTCTCATATACATCCATAAATTTCTCAGAATGAAACTGGTCTTCAGTGGAATGCTATTGTAAAGTTGCCTTGGCTGTGACATTTTTCCTGCAATAATGAATGGCAAAATGGTGAAAGTTCACTGTAAAGGGGAAGCTTGGTTGGTAAACAGATCAAAGTGTTTCAAACAGAGAGAAATAAAGGAAACAGAGCAAATTTTATAATCAGTAGCTACTCTAATACAATCATAGAGGAACAAGACAACTTCTAATTACTTTTTTTTTCTTATTGGCTTCCTGTACAACAAACAGAAAAGACCAATGGATAGATGGTGCTTGTGCACATATTGTGGTTAATAGGAGCTGAAGTAATGTGATGTGAGTGTGGACAGTCATTAGTTTCTTTTAAATTAAGAGAAAGTGTTGCACCTTCTTTGCTCCCTTCCTTCTAAAGAGTACCACTTTACCTAAAAGCCTCTGCAAGTGACTTTTCGTTGGAGGCTTGTGGGAACAGATGCAAAAATATATGCCAAATTATGATGAAAATATAACAATGGAAAGAAGCCAACAAGAAAATTAAATATATGCTTCACTTTCAGAGGTATGAAGAATCAGTCAGCAAACTGATTTCTATGAGATTTAATGTGAAATCCCCAGAGAAAATTGGTACTTCAAGTGTATATTTGTCTTTTGTTTTCCCCTGAGATAGATATCAGAAGAGTGGTTTTGCTTCTCCTTCAGTGATGGCTTCATGACAAAACTGAAGATTGCATAAAACATTTCACAGGATAAAGATACCAAGAAAGGTTAATGTGATTTCCAACAGAAAACCAAGAAAGCCTTGTCGGGCCTGGTAGAAAACTAATGTGCTGAGAAAGCAGTGTGTCACTAAGAAGACAAAAAATTTGCTTAGTCCTTCAAAACTGATGCTTAGTCTTT
Organism: Formicarius rufipectus; assembly: GCA_013399695.1. NCBI lineage: Eukaryota > Metazoa > Chordata > Aves > Passeriformes > Formicariidae > Formicarius > Formicarius rufipectus. Next base: position 379,086 of record VXAU01001760.1, on the reverse strand, counting down.
AAAAAAAATCCCTTCAGCAAAAGTAACATCTTCTCAAAGAAAGAGAGGGGCTGAAGCACACACATGTGGAACAGTTGTGGCACTGCTCTGAGAACGGCTATGCCACGTGGTTATTCAAAGTTCAAAAAATAATATTTGCATTAAGCATGTCTATAAACAGCAGGTAAATAGAAGTCCGCGATTACAACAAAAGTTTATTTTGGTAAATTGTATTATGGTTGGAAGGTTGAGAGTCTGTGCATTGTGAGCCAATCTATTTCTTCAGTACTAATATTGTTCTCATGAAAAAGGAAATGGAAGAGGAGAAGCAGTTTGTTGTTCTGATTGCTGGTCTGTACAGGAATTGAAAGAGCCCTGCTACAGTACTCAGATAGTGCTAAGAACTTTGTCACTGCTCAACTTCTCTATTTCTTGAAACTAGACCCTGGCCTGTTCTAAGAACAGAATTATTTTTGAAACCCTGAGTCCTAGCACTCGTGAAGCTGAGCGATGACATAACTGTTACAGTGAATTAGGGTACAGGAAACTGAGCTGTTTTTAAAAACTTTAATTGATTTTTATGTGATTTTCATTATTCAATAAAAATATTCATATAAACTGGAAAAATGGAAACCTTCAATATTTATACAGAGTAAACAATATGCTATCAATTTTAGTATAGGCAGTTCAACTGACTGTATCGAGTGTAAGACTTCATGATAATTGACAAAATGCCCAAGATCACCTCTGGAGAGGATTTGGGGTACTACGTATGCATCCCTGTCCTGTCAATTAGAGTCTCACAATCAGTGTTTGACCCTGATGTTTTCACCAAACCAGTCAACCTGATGATGCCATTCTCCTTAGCTGCTGTGCAGTGTGAAGGATGATTTGGTTTGCTTAATGAAGGGGAGAGGAGATGTACACCAGAGTAGTCTAAAGGCATCCCAGACCAGTACATTTTAGCACAGACTTTTTGGGCGGATCTGCACTCTTCTTAAAATGCTAATAATAGTATAACCTTTATATGACTTTGTTGCCTTTAATTTAAAATATAACAACTCCACAATTTGATTTAGTCTTATTCACAGATAATGCTAAAAATGAGCTTTGTTATAGTAATGAGGAGACTAATAACAAAAAGAGAATTCTTAATTTAGTTTTTTACCTCCATCTTAATTAATTTTAAATTAATAATATTTCTTGTGAGGTATCAGAAGTAGAAAGCAAGTGATATTAACAACTTGTATGCACCTTAGAAATATATATAATTTTTAAATTTATTTAATTCCACAAACAAATATACAGATCTCTATGGAAGAACTGCCCAAGCCTGAGCTGGTTTCAGGGCCAGGGATGTTTTCTGTAAAACACAAAGCCTTTTTGTACCTTTGTACACAACCAAGCTATGCTGCAAATCTTACAAGCAGGGTTTATACCCTTACAGGATATAGGGCTAAGCAACTATTGGCTAAATTTGAAAATACCATCAGACCAAATTATAGCATCATTTGACTTTGACCCAGACTCTCCTTCTCCTTTATTTATGGCATTCAATAAAAGTGACTTTTTTTGTTGTTGTTGGGGTTTTTTTGGGGGTTGGTTTTTGTTGTTGTCGTTGTTGTTGTTTTCTAATGAATAAGACACTCTGAGACTGTAGCAAGGAGATTTGTTTAAACCTTCTGGTTTGCACTTTAGAAGAAAAGGGGAAATGGTAGGAGACTGCAGCTGATGATGTGCTGACCTCACATGGTAAGGAAAGTGTAAGCAGAATATTGCTAGATATGAATTTGTCTCTAAGACTGGAGAGCTTTAAACATGTAACATACCTCAGTATAGGGCTGTGTGATAGGTACACTCGGTAGTCCTGTCTTGAATATCTGGAAGCTGAAACACAGCTCAGGTCCTCATTGTGTGGAGGTGACTAATGCAGACAAGTATTTTTATTTCAGTTTACAAGAAACACTTTTTCCTCCTTATTTCCTTTATTTTCATGATTTAATTTGCTTGTCTCTGATCCTAGGCTACCATCCTGTGGCCACTTTGAGAATCTTCCCAAGTAACAGAAACAAAGACGGATTACTCATCCTGGAAAGCAGCAAGGTACTACCCACATACAAGATGGCCACATGAGGTTTTTAGAGGGCTTAATTTTGCTTCTTGATGGCACTCAATCAGTCCTTATTTAGACACTTTGTTCTTCGGTTTATGTCTGTTTCGTTCTGCTTTAATTCTTCCTCTACCTGCTTTTGCACTCCAAAGACTGACAAAACACACTAAATTTGGAAGGAAAAGTTTTCTCTCAGTAGCAGCATTGGGTCACCCCATGGATTAAACTCTAAAATACAGGTTTCTCTATGCTGGGAATTTCTGCCCTCACATTTCAAGCTCAGTTTCAAATCACCCCTGAGTAAATATCTTCTGTAAGATGTTAATATGATCCTCCCCGACATTCTTGACTCTTTATCAGAGACATGTTTTGGCAGATGGACAGTTAGACAGCTATGGAACTGGCTGCATGGGCTCATCCAAAACCTTATAGTCAATGCATTAATGCCCAAGTGGAAATCAGTAATGAGACCACAAGGGTTCATGTGTGGAGGAGCACTATTTAACCTCTTCACCAATGTCATGGACAGTGGCATACACCCTCAGCAGGTTTGTGGATGTCACTGGTCTGAGTGTTGCGGCAGATGCACTAGAGGGAAGGGATGCCATCCAGATGGAACTTGACAGGGTCATGTAAACTTCATGGAGTTCAAAAAGGCCAAGTGCAAGATCCTGCATCTGGGGTGGGCACTCTCCAATCTCTGTGAGGAGGCTGCCCAGAGAAGCTGTGGATTTTCCTTCATTAGAAATGTTCAAGGCCAAGTTGGTTGGGCCTCTGAGCAACTTGATGGTGGGGATGTTGGACTATATTGTGTTTAAAGGTCTTTTCCAACCCAAACAGTTTTGTGATTCTATAGAATATCATTGCAGTTAAACACTCTCCAAAGCTCATACCTCTGAGGCATTTCAGACTGGCTCAAATATGGAAACATCTGATCCTATATATTTGCAGCTGTCAGGGTAGAAAAGAGATCTCCAGATCACACAAGATTATACTGGGGAGTAAAACTTTGCACCAAGCAAAAGCACTTGTATTGGATTAATTTTTATTCATACAATGATAGAAATAATATTTTAAAAGAAACTATATGCTTAATGGATTAATTGCAGAATGGACTTGGATTCTTTGCTGGAATTCTTCATCAGGAAATAATCTGTGTTGGAATTGGAGTCTGTCATAACTTGAAATCTAAATTCAGTCTCCAACCAAATATGATGTTTATTGTGGTGTAAACATTTCACCTTGATCTTTTTGTTGAGTCAGAGTCACAGAATATTCTGAGTTACAAGGGACCCACAAGGATCACTGACTCCTACTCTTAAGTGAATGGCTGATATGGGGATCAAATCCAAGACCTTGGTGTTATTAACCAATCAACTGAGCTAATCTCAAGACTTTCTCCAGGTACAAAAAATTGCTTAAAAAGTGGAAAATTTAAGATAGTTTAGATAAAACTACAGACACCGTCAGTTCCTAGTCTTGGGTTTTATTTTATAAATTTATTTTACTTAAATATTTAATAATTTAGTTTTATTTTGTTTTCAGAATTAAAGCTCTTGAACCTTTGAATCAAAACATAAGTTTTGTGAACAGAGTTTATACACTGACAATGAGCAGATCAACTCTGAATTTGTAGGCACATTGACTGACCAGACTAAATTATGCTTTTATTTAGAGTAATTTTGTACATTATGGCTTCATATAGTGGATGCTAAACTAAACTTCAAGGATAGAATTAATTTCTGAAGTGCAGATTAAAACTGCATTTTGCAGTCAGACTCTGTGGAGAGAAATTAATACTTTCTGGGTGAAAATGGACAGGGTGAGGTGGGTTGTTTTCTTGGAGTGTATTTCTTTTCATTGAAAATAATAATAGTTGAACTTGACTTGTGTCGATAAAAATATCTCCACTGAAAATTTTAGAAATACTTTGCCTTTTGAGTTGCAATGACTGTTGCCTGACTATTCCTAGAAAGATGATATTCATCAGTCTGAAATATTAGGGAAGTAAATTAACAATATGCTTCCTCTGCCTGACTATATTTCTTAGGAAACTTGGGTTTAGTGTTCTAGTACTGAGGTTTTGCATTCAAGCAATTTTATTCTTAGATGTACATCATTCTTTGGTCAGTTGTCCAAGTTTGTATCCTAATGAGTTCTGCTTTTCTTTGTTTTCTTTCAAGCCTTTTAAACAACTATTTGCCTTGTATTTATCAAATTTGTGTAGTTTTCCTATGAGATGGTCAGAAAAGAAACAGTGCTTTTAAAACTCTACACATCAAATAGTTGTTAGTATGCTTTCCACCCACATTGAGGGGAATCACTTTGTTAAAGCAATCCTGTTTTTAGCTGTAAAGAAAGCTGAAAAAAATCTCATGTCTGGCTGCAGTCTATCTTCATCATACTGACACGTCTTTCCCAGATTCAGCAGCCTTCTCCACTGACTTGTTTACCACAAGTTTTCCTGATTTGTCTAATCATTTTGTTCAAAGGGCATGTCAAAAACAACCACATTATCATATGTCTGCTCTAATAGTACATGATCAATGTTAGTCTTTCAATCAGCAGTAGGGACAAGTTTGGAAAAAAAATACCCCCTCAGCAATTTCTCCTGCAGCAATTGCTGACTCCATGTGAGATAAAGTAGTAGCTTTAGATTGAAAGACAGTAGAATTAGATTGAATGTATTGAAGAAATTCTTTACTGTGAGGGTGGTGAACCTGGAACAGGTTGCCCAGAGAGACTGTGGATTCCCCATCCCTGAAAGTGTCAAAAGCTAGCTTGGATGGGCCCCTGAGCAACCTAGTCTAGTGGGTGGCATCATTCCTCAGAAATAAACCTTTGTTAAATTTAAGGAACAGATGCTTAAAAGGAAGAAAAACACTCGGCCACATACACTTATCAGATAAAATGAGGTGGAAGTGGCTAAATTAATGTGACTCAGCCTAAGGCAGGGAGCATTTTAACAGACTGATGACAACCCTGAATCAGCTCAGCAAACATGCTTATTTTTTGTGTCAAGAGAGCTGGTACTGCTTCTGTGATCCAGGGCACTAGTAAGGATTAGAAAAAAAAAGTAGCTCCTGCGACTGAACAGGCACCTGCCTGATTTACTGATCTGATCGTGCTCAGAGAGATGACTAAGCTTATCTGTGGTAAAAGGGAAGTAACACTGGACAGTGTGTGGGAAAGGATTTGAAAAGGTTAGGCAAGTTTGAGCCTTAGTGGAATATATAGCTTTGAGAAATCACCTCATAATGAAGAATATGTCTCATTGGGACTCCCCAGCACTCTAAATGGGGAATTATTTGAAATAACAGCTGAATCCTCTCATCTTCTTCATCAGAAAAGCATGCATTCTGATTGTGGGACTGAGGAGTGAGTTATGGATGGACTGCAACAACTGTGAACTTCTGCCAAAGGTAAATACTAGCAAGATTCTTTTTTAAATGTCAGGAAAGGTTCATTATGTTCTCTCAAATTTTTCCCAGAGGCAAGAACCTTCCCTTCCTCCTCTGTCAAGGAGGACAGGGCTGTACTAGAGCAGCCCTCCTCTGACTGACAGATATAAACTCTGCCTCTCCTCCACCTTCATTGTTTTCTATCAATTCTTAAGAAAAAAAATAATTTTTTAGTCAGAAAAATCCCACTCCAATGGGAAACTGAAAAACAAACCCCTCCCTGAACTTTCAAATTATTTTCAGGTAAAGTTGCAGATTTCAGAAGGATCTTATTACAAAACTTTCTAAAATTTGTAATAAATCAGATTTATGAAATATCTAACATTCTAAGACTTTATCAAAACATTTACTTATTTTTTTCCTAATGCAAGATGACAATGCTGATAGACAGTGTTTCCTTCATACCACCTGGGAAAGAAATTGAACCATTTTAATGAACATTCTTAAAGGAAAGATAGAGAGAAATTAACAGTGCCTCAGGAAAGAAATGGAATGGAGAAAAACATTTTTATTTAGGATCCATTGTAGATATTTTTTGTTTTGTTTTGTTTTGTTTTTTCCCAGTCTGCTAATTTTTAAAGGTTTAAAGGTTTTATCCAAACAAGAGTAGAAGACACTGCATTTAGGAGTCTGAAATTCAATTTTGTGAGCAGATATTTAATTAAAGCACTTTACAGTGTGATTTATCAGATTTATTGTGTGGGTCTACCTGAAGGTGAGGTGAGTCTCATCTCTCCTCTTTCCTCTTCTCTCTTTTAGTTGATTCCTTGCTTTAGCTGAACCTCCATAATCTGGACAACCAGCTCCTTGTACATGTCCGTTTTCAGATGCCTGAATCCTAGTCCCAGACTGCAAAACCCAAAACAGAGTATTAATCCCATTCCCAGACTTGCAACTGACAAAATACCTGAGCACTTACTGCAGTATCTTTCCCATTTGACTCCTGAGGGGCTGCTCTCTTGTTCTCTGACCGTACACTATGCATTCCAGGGAGCTGAAGTCCTGTGAGCACAGGTCTAGTGGGGAGACACTCTACAGATGCTCTACAGACCAATGAAATGGTTTAGTGGCTCTGTTCAATTCTGGTAACTTGGAAAGTTGAGTTATAAACAGAGTTACAGAGGAGGTATTGAGGTCTCTGCTTCCTTGAGACATACAGTGAGATACATACAGCTTTTACTAGTTCTGATACAGAAACAGGCATGGAGAGTTGCCATTTGCAGCAGAACAGCCATCAAATGATTCAATCAGGGTCTAAGTAAAGGTGAACAGGACATTCTTTGTTAGTCTCCTATTTGATTCCATGAGTTTTTATCTGATAAATATATATATAAAGTATTCTGTTGTCAGTGCTTGAATATCTGATCAGGAATAGTTGCATAAGTTAACAGTCAGATGCAGATATATATATGCTCTTAAGTGTCCAGGAATTTTCTCTGTTGGGATTTATTTCACCATTTTCCTTGAAACAATGGAGAAGGATCTCTTTCTAGAAATAATCAGGATGCATATCTTTTGTTTTGATGCTAAAAGATAAATAATTTTTTCAAGCCTTACTTTCCTAGTCTGCTTGTTGTCACAGGTGTTGTGATTCATCAGTAATCTTGCCATCACCTCAGAGGGAATTTGTTTGCACAGTGAAATATCAGTTTTCTGACCAGTGCTCTAAGTTTTTCTATGTAGTTCACAAAGTTTAAAATGGAAATTCCAGAATAGTAGTAATTAGCCATTTCCAGTATTTCTGGTGTGATTTGGAAAACTTGTATAATCTCTCTGGGACTCTATTCTTCACTTAGAAAACATCATAGTTCATGTATTTATCATTCACTCTACCACCTCCTCTTTCCCTGTTAAAAGCAGTACCTATTCTAAGGCAGGTGTTAAATGGATCTGATGTAGTCTAAAGGTTTAGTAATTACAATACTATCAGCACTATCTTTAAAATTAAATTCTCTGCCTTACATACAATATAAATCTAAATATAGTCAAAATTCTCAAGAAACATTTACCTTCCTTTATCTAGTTCAGCCTTAGGAAAATGCAGGTTTTGTACATCCCCACGTTAAGCTCATATCTGATAAACACCAGAACAAGGAAGCAATTTGATCCAAGACAGAGGTAAAGGCTTCTAGTTTAGCCTGATCTTGAATAATTGTATTATCTATTTTTAACAAAAAAGAAACCACAAAAAAACACATGGACATAAATACATTATTTTCTAATCAGAAGTCAAGATTAACTTAACTTATTACATCTATGTATAAGAGAAATATAGGTATAAACAAATCACAGTAATCACAGCCAAAAATATTTTATTGAAAGAAAGAGGCACCAAAAAAACACAAAGCAATATTTTTCAAGGCTTTAATATTGGTAAGCTGAAACATTCAATTGATCTTCTGTATGACATTTCTTTGATTGGATTTTTTTTGTTTTGTTTTGTTCTTTTGTGTTTTTTAAAAAATGTATTTTCAACTTATATATACTGAAAGAATAAAATTATTTCAATATGTAACTATGACAGCCTCTGCATGGGATGAGAGTGAAGATCTCTAGGTCTCTACCACTTCTCTGAATAAGCCAGAGGGATTCACGGAATCCTTCCTTTGTCAGCATTTCTCTGTTGTGAGTCCAGTATTTAAAAATGGGCAAAATCAAAGCAGAAGAGCCATTTTCTATGCCCTGGAGAGGATCACACCAATTAGCAATGGATGGAAAATATATTTCTTGATCTCTTCAGCTCTCTATAGCAGCACTTATGAAATGAGACATTTAAGAGGATAATATTTTGTCCTAATTTTGCAATTTTTGAAAAGGCAATAAATAATGCATTCTTGAACACCTAGGTTTATTTTTGAACACCCCACCAAAACCTGGGGTCAGATTCTCAGTGAATACATTTCTTAATGTGAACAAAGACATAAATCTGTTCCTAACCACATTAAAAAAAAAAAAAAAAAAAAACAAAAAAAAAAATCCCCAAAAACCAACAAAACAAACCAACAAAAAATACAACAACAAAGCCAACAAAAAAAAAAACCCCAACAAACAACAACAACAAAACACCCACAAATTTTATCCAAATTCAGCTTAAGGTAGAAAGTTGGAATGAAAAGTATCAATGTGTGTGAATAGAATGGTAAGTTGATTCCAAACCCACTTATTATCAAGTCAGTCAACTCCCCACTGAATGGCATCCAAAACTTGGTGGTATTGCTTGCAATTGCACATGTGATAACAGCAAACTAACTTCATTTACAAGGCAAAACAGGTAAAAGGACTTTTTCAGATGTTGGGCTGGGGAAATTTTCAGATATGAAGAATTAAATAGTCATATCTGTTCAAAAAGGAGAGTTTTGTTTGTTCTTTTTCCTCATTAGTTCTGTAACTTTAGGTTTTCTATCTGCTTTGTGTTTGCTTGTTTGTTTTAATTTGGTGTGCACTGAAAGACGCATATCAGCCACTGAAAAACCAGGACAACAATGGCAAGTAAAATAGGATCATTCTGAGGTTTTTATTTCATAGCCACACTTGACCTATGTGATTTTTATTTCTTCAGTAATCTGACTTTTTAACAGATGAGAGGTCATTACAATATGTAAGAAGTTTTGAAACTTTTCCGTATACAAAAAGGAAAAAAAATATTAACAGCTCTGAGTTAGTCATGCAGAGGTATACTCTTTCAAGGTATTTCAAAGAACTTGGGTAAGGTTCTAGTTAGTGTTCCCATATTCAGAGGTGTGCTGCAGTCCCTCAGTGGGAAGTGGCCCAGGCAATATTCTTTTCTGAGGCCATGTCTTCTGAAAAGGGAAGTCTCTTGATTCAATTTCTCATTATACTCCTAAATCAAGACAGTGTCCAGTGCTGATCTGTCCTACTTCTCAACACAAATGATGCATAGGTACCCAGAATTTAACAAGCTTTAAAAGTAAGGTAAGTTTTGAAAAAAAAGAATGTAAATGGTACTCTTGTTTAGACTTTTCATCTACCCAGAGATTAAAAAATTTATTTGACTTATACTGTTTATTTCATCATTCACTGATCAATTTCTGCATTGGGTACTACTGAATATGGGATGGGAGGGGTGGGAGTGTTGAAAAATATGAATCAATAACCTTAAACAAAGCACAAGTTTTAGGTAGTCTTAATCAGACAAAATGTCCAAGTGATTTCCCTTATACCTGCGCATTAGAACCATGAAAGAAAATTTCATTGTTTAATGTTTGACTTCTTTTGTTAAATTAATAACAGTGTAATTTTCAAGAGCACTTGAAATTCTCTTTTCGCAATTTTACTGTTTTTTGGTTTTTTTTCCAAAGGAAATATATGTATATATACATACTATTTGTTAAATCATTAACTTCTTTTTATTTAGGAAGATATAAGAATCATCCCCACAAAATTTTCAAAAATAACCATATTCAGACACATGGGCAATGTGGATTTACACATCAGGAAATGCTCTGGTCTCCTGAGTTTTTAAAATTAAAGAATCTATTTTACTGCTACTCCAAATAACAGCTCTTAATTTTTGTAAAACTTATTTTTGCTACTTTCAGTTTTCTTGCTCTCACTCTCTACTTCCCAAATTCACCAGGTGGGCTTTGCACAAACAGCTACAGTCTGCAACTGCAGCAGTGGATGGGCCAGCAGCTCCACTTAGTTCTCTTGATTTTCTCTTACTCCAGCAACACACTACTACTGTAAATCAGACATTGCTGGGCAGCAAACAACAGCTTTTGACTGTAGTTAAAATTCAGAAGTGAAAAAAAGTGATAAAGAAAAGCAAAAAATATGTTTAGTATTTTTTTAACAACAACAACAAAAAAAAGCATTTATAACAATGCCCTGCTTGGAAAGAAATTTTTTTAATTTTTAAAAATAATTCTCTTTATGGTGATTTTTTAGATGGGTTAGAGTTTTGAGATTATTTCTGTCTTATTAGAGTAATTAGACTGTCTGCTAACATATTTGGCTAGTGTGTATTTCTCTAGAGCCAGAGAATTAAAAAAAGAATAAAAAATTGACAGGCAGTGAATGCTATTTTGCACCATGTACTAATTCAAAGCACTTTTTAGCACAGGATGAGGACCCCAAATTGCTGTCTACATGTTTGAGAAGAAATATTCTGTCTTTCAGCTCATCTATGCTGACAAATGAAAACATATATTCTTTGACAAGTTGTGAATCAAAAGTTTTTATGTATGAACTTTTTTTTTTTTTTCCTCTCCTGGTCACCTTGGGAGTCCCTGTATTTCAGTGCTTTCACTTTTACTCTTTTCTGCAAACTAATTCACTGTCAATAACTGTAAGAAATACCCTTTGGGGTCAGCTCAGCCATCTTTTTACTGCAGTGGCCACAGATGTTACTCAGACGTAATCCAGCTCCTGCAGCCCATTCTCCAAATATCGCCCCAGCATCAAGAGCTGCTAAATTGAAGATGTAAGAGGTGACATCCACCTCTGATACTTTATAGAAGTACCTGATTTCCTCACATTTGCCTGGTCTTATTCACAGTCCACTGACACTGTCCACCATCACAGTACCTGTGGGAGAAGCTGCAAGAGTTCATTGCACACTTAGTGGAGAAATGCCTTTCAGTCCTGGACACAAGTTACTCCTTGAAAAAATTTATCCCTGGGATAAGTCCCATCTGAAATGTCTTTCTTTGGCTCAAGCTGGTTGATTTTCTTCTAAGTTTATTCCAACTTACTTTAAAAATCTTCCTTTTCTACCCTTGTGTGTTCTCTCCCCAAACAAATTCATTTATATTGCCTCGCAGATTATTTCCATTTTTATTTCTGACACAGAAATAGTTCCTACTGTAAGATTTATTGTGTTCCTTTTCCTGTTCCACATCCCATTTTGACTTGTGTTTTCCAAAAAAGTAATGTTAATATTAGCCACAAGTATTTTAACTTGCTTAGTGTTTTCTATCCTCGTTTTTCATTTTCACATGAAATATGACCAGTATTTTGCAATATGCACAATGACCAATATGATTCCAGGATAATGCCAATTTATTGCTTACAAAGCTTGTTGTTTTATACATTTAAAGCATCAGTATCATGCTCACATCAAGTGCTTATTGGCCATCATCTACTGTCCACGCGTTTTGCTTTATTCTATTATTGCCTAAAGTTATTTGTTCACGCAAACTGTTGTTCCTCCTCCTGCACGGTCCTCTTTTCACATAGGTCCTTCTTTGTTCTTTTATTTTTGCAAGTTCAGACATATTTCCCATCTGCAGTTTTCACTCTCGTATCTTTTTATAACTAACATTCAAGGTTTTACTTTACAATTAACGCAGCTGCATTGTCTCAAAAGCTCAGAATGTCTGGAGTGCTCACAACATGCCCTTGTTCTTCTAAATATCCCACATTCTCCTAATTTAAATAATGTACATACATGCTCCTAGTACTGGTTTTGATTGCTCCATTTCATAGGAAGGGATGAGCCACTGCATACTGAATAATAAAGCCTTGAGAACTCTTTGTTTTCATTTTATATTTTCCCTGACTTTTTCTTTTGGCACACACCATACCATTCCAGGAGCACTATTCATGGCACAGACCACCCTTTCCCTCTCCAGACAGTTAGATTGGTTTCTTACCTGGGAACACCAAGCAGGAGGATTGAGGCCATGTGCATGGTGTGGCATGGGCACCATAGCTGCTGCTGCTGTTACAGCTGAGATCACTCCCAGAATGAACCAGATGGGAAAACCCCTGCCTTTTTGTTATGACTTTTTCACAGCACTTCATAAACAATGACATCATTCATAAATGATCTCTTTTTCACTGCATTGTGCCAAAATAACATTATAAATTACTCTATATGTGTATGCATTTGTATGTGTATGTATTTTTTTTTTCCCAGGAAACTTCATTGCACATTTTTTGGATGTACTGAACATTCACATATTTTCCTCTACATGACCAGTGCCACTTGTCAGTCAAGGTATGGTGAACATTTTGATATGGCTCCAGGTGCTGGCCCCTGGACAGAGTGTGTCAGAGGGTTTAGAACTGAAAGCAGTCAGTCAAGTCAAATCAGTTTGTGAGTGAAAGACTCTGAAGATGGAGGTATATCAATTCTGTGGAGAGCTCAGAAGGCCTCAGAAGTTGTTTTACATTAAAGCAACCTCACCCATCAGAGAAACAGCACTGCTATCTTTCTGAAACCAGCTTTGATTAGCCTGAAATCTGCTTGCTCACTGTATCCCAAATTTAAGAAACACCTGAAATACTCTTGCTGATACTCACTTTTTCAAATGGCAAGATTCATCTTTCCTTATGGTTCTTATCACCCTAAACCACCTAACACTAATCACTAGAACTGACAGTTGTTCTACAATCACTAGAGGCTGGGTAACTCACACAAACAGAACTACTGGGTTTATATCTAGCAAAAGTTATGTCAGGTGGGTCCCATCTAAACTGTCTGCTTTCAGTATCAGTGGTGTCCTATCTGGGTTCTTGGCTTGCAATCTAAGCAGTACTGTCATTCAAAAAGAGCCAGCATGGCACACATGTCCTCCATGGCCCTGGCACCCAGTCAAAGAGTGGGCTTGAATATAAATATCCTGGAAACAGAGGGCAACAATCAAAAAAAACCCTTAAGCATATGTTAAACATGTTAAATAAGGGAAAGCTGAAGGGCGAATACTATTCTCTTCACTCTTGTGACCAGTGAGAGGCCTTAAGGAAACAGAACGAAGCTGAATCAGGGGAGGTTTAGGCTCGTGTCAGGAAATGGTTCTTCACTCAGAGGGTGGCTGAGCCCTGAAACAGGCACCCCAGGGAAGTGGTCATAGCACTAAGTCTGTGTGATTCAAGAAGTGTTTGTTTGGACAATGTTCTCAGGCAGATGGTGTGGTTCTTGGAGTGTCCTGCACAGGGCCAGGAGTTGGACTCAATGATCCTGATGGATCCCTTCCAACTCAATGTGTTCTATGATTCTATATTTCTATGTCGTTTCAGATTTCCTTTTTATACTTTAGACATCTCTTCAATGGTTATGTGACTCTTTCATATTATTTCACAGATGCAAAATGAACACGTCATGTTCTAACTGCTTTTTCAACCAAAGTCAGAACTAAGGAGTCTCGGTTTCTTCAGACCTGTGTCCCAAAGCATTAGCTATGGCACGTGTTACAGTTGTTCCTGTCATGCTGATATTAAGCTTTTTCCAGTCTAAGACATTGTTTTCCACTAGTCTGGCCAGTGGACAACACAAAGTAATGGGTAAGTAAAGAATTAAGTAGGCATTCATCCTACACTAGCTCTCCCTGATGTACAATCTGAATTTGTTTTTGGGGCACTTTCTACAGCACCTGGAAAGAAACAGAGACCTGTGCTAGGAGAGGTGCCCAAGACAGGTAAGAGTGAATCAACTAATTTTGAGACCTGCAGATAGGGAAGCATGATTCTCATTGCTGAAAGTTGTATTCAACAAAGCTCAGATATCACCTGCTCCATGTAAGAACAGAGGTCTTGGTAAAGCTACTGGGTGTGCAACACTTGCTGAGAGCCAAATCCTTTGTGTATACAGTGGTGGACCTCTCTCCCTCTGTGTAAATCACTGTAATTGCAGATGCACTTGGGCTACATAATGTTCTGTGGATTACCAAGCATGATTCAAGAGTGATTTTGTCCTGGAACAATAACCTGACGAAAGAAGAAACTGAGAAATACACTGTGAAGTATATTTTGAGTTATAGGTTCTTCAATACCACTCAGGAAAGGAAAGTAAGTTCTTCAGTGGTTACACATAGCTTGAAGCGAAATAATGTATTGCTTCATTCAGTAGATTAATTTGCATAATTTCCCTTTCAATACTTAATATTGCTTACCTTCATGTAATTTCTTCCTCCTCTTAGGAAAGACTGCAAGAGAAGAAAAAGATAATACATCTTGAGTTACATTCTGGTTTTAATGCCAAAGTTAAGACACAACTTTTTGCAAAAGAAACAGAAGAAATAATTAAGGAGAGTGACTGGACAGAATTTACTTACAAGGCACCTCCAGGTCAGCTGTTTCCTGCATGTTGTTAGGACATCCAAGAGTTCATAATAATGTCCTGTCTTACTTGAAGACATATAATTTCTGAAAGTTCATTATCATCTTCTACTACTTTTTTTTTAATTATTTATATGGATTAGTTAAGAAGATGACCCATGACAACCTGGGATATTACAGAATTATTTTCTTTATTAGCCATATTTGGATTCAGAAAGTTCTGCTGAGCAAGGCATCAGAAAGACCCAACAACTCTCTATTTTCTTTAGCAACTCATGTCTCTTGAAGATTGCTTTCTGTATCATATGGTTTTGGGAAAGCTTAAAAATTAAGAGCTTTTCAGCTTCTACTCTGGACATGTTTTTTAAACATGTTAGTAAGGCTTAGGTGGTAGAAGCAGATGTGCTTTCTCAGTTATCATTGTCTAAAATGGCAAAAGACCTGTTTGTTCTCACCTAGCACTTGTTCATTCTTCTAGAAATAAGGCTACTTAATGAGTTTGTCAAGGAAATCTTCATGTTGTTATTAGAATATCAATGTAAAATAAACATGATTCTTTCTTTTTTCCCTTTGTTTGCTGTAGTCTATATTCAGAATCTTTCATGCATCATATATAACATTTCCTTTTTCAATTGCACCTGGCACATCAAAGCAGAAGCTCCTGAAGATATCCAGATCTTTTCATCATACAGGTAAGTGTTGTGAGCAAAAGAAGTATGAAGCCGTGATTTTGTACCTAAGTGTTTGATTTAAAAACCTCATATTTTCCCTCTCACAGGCATGTAGGAAAAGTTTTTGAATGCCAACAATACATTAAAAATGCAAGAAAGAAAAATATGGGATGCCATATGAAAGAAATGCATTTCCAACCATCGAAGAAAATCCATTTAAACATAACTGCAAGATATTTGAGAAATAATTCAAGTGAGGTGTCTTATTACAAAGCTTTTACGCCTCAGACAATAGGTAAGTACTGTCTATTATTGCCTATTATGAAAAAGTAATTTATTGGTTATTTCACAGAAAACAAACAAAAAAAGACAGGGAGATGTGGCAAAGTCAGAGTATAAATTCTAACTATTTAGGCATTCATCTCTGCGGGAATTTTACACAAAGATGAAACAAAATGGTTTATGATTCAAAGGTTTTTGTTTTTGTTGTTTTTTGGTTTTTTTTCCCTCTAATTTAATAAAATAATTTATGTATGATTGTCATTTAAAAAAGAAAAAAGAAAAAGATATGCTAGTGTGAGAACATTTTATTTATAAGTATTATACTCTTCTTTCCCTTATTTTTCTGCTTTCTTATCCTATTCCTTTTTTCTACAATGCTCAGGAAGCATGATTAAAAAAAATAAAATAAAAAAAAAAGAGCCTCATTTATAACTTGAATTTAAGAATATGAATTTTGTCAAACATTAGTAACATTTTTATCTACTTTTTAAGTTAAAAATATCTCAGCAGATATTTTTAATTGTTGACAGTTTTGAATAATAATATAAAATTATTTTTCCTTACCTCTCAGGGAAATTTGAATTAATCTCATGGGTAAAAATTCACTTGAATTTTTGCAGAGACTGCAGATTCAAATGCCTTTTAAGTTATTATCATATTGATCATATTCCAGACCTCCAACACGGGAATCAGTCATAACTCAAGGGATAGCAAAAACATAATTCAAAACTATCAGACTTTATTCTGAGTTAGATTGTATTTAATCTGTTCTAAGACATTAGAATAATTTCCTTTACCTACAACTTTACACTGCAATCAGAGCCAGCTATAAGCCACATGTACTGCTTTAGGAAAATAAACCATTTTCAGGAAAATCAGATTTCCTGAAAATACAAAAAAAGGAAGGGGCTGCAGGGAAGTGAGAGGGGGAACTAATCTGCAGGAAGGCTTTATTACGTGTTTGTATAGTTGACTGGGAAGATGCTATCTTCCAGACTGCCTCCCCATGGACCTCAGGGCTGAAGTGGGCAGGAGTAAGCAAGAGGGCAAAAGTAGAAGTGATAAGGCTGTCCACTCACTGCTTCTCTTTCCATCCAGTCAATCTCCTTCCCCCTGCTCAGAGCAACCACCACCTCTTATCTAAGGAGGTCAGGCTGCCAGTGTTTCCTTCCTGCCCTTCTTCCCTTCCCACCTTAGCAGACTTTAGCCATCGTCAGGGCTGCCTTCAGTCACAGCTGGTTCAGCCAACAGTGTCTGCTCACATCTCAGCTCCAGGCACAAGTTCTGTTAGCTCACCTTGCTTCTAACCCCACTGCCAACCTTTGGTAGGGCACAGTAAAGTCTGAGTGTGCTGGCAGGGGGTTTTCATTGTGCAAGTAGTAGACTGACTTATTCTTGGAAGTCAGGGCTGTCCTCTACCTTCAGGGAAGAGTGTACCCTTCAGGTCACACACAGGAACAAGGTTTATTTATATCTGTGTTCCTCTTCTTTAGCAGTGCCTGTTACACTAGGACAAGCAACAATGGTTTTAAGCTGAAGGAGGATTCATTTAGAATAGAAATAAGAAAGATTTTTTTTACAATGTGAGTGGTAATACACTGGAACAGGTAGCCCAGAGAGATGATAGATGCCTCACTCCTGGAAATGTTCAAGATCAGGTTGGATGGAACTCTGAGCAAGCTGATGTAATTGAATATGTCCCTACTTATTGCAGGGAAGTGAACTAGATGATCTTTAAAGACCCCTTCCAACTCAAACTGCTCTGAGATTCTGAAACAAGAAAGCCTCCATCTGCCCTTAACCCTAGCCCTTTCACAGTCCTGGAAGTTCACTGTCTCGCTGCTAGTTAGCACCCCCTGCAAATCAAGCTTCCCTCCAGTAATATGGCATATGGTCTGACAAAACAGGACTCGTGTCCTGTACTGTAACCAGCACCAGAATAACTCAGTCCTGTCTGGGGGATGAGGGGGCTGAGGAAATTTTCAGATAACATGTGAAACAAGGATAAGAGAAAATTGTTTCCAATTCTTGGTATCCTCACTGAAGTGAAAGATGGTCTGAGAATAGTATTTCAGAGACTAAACAAAAAAAACCCAAAAACACAAAACCAAAAACAAACCCTAATTTGCTGCTTACTCTCCTCACTTTTCATAGTTTATGCTGTGACCCTACCCTTAAAGGTTGCTAGAGCAAGCACAGCAGCTGCATGGACAGTTGTACTGCCACTCACCCTTTCTGCCTCTCTGTTTTTTTCTCTTTGACACGACACTGCAGTCATGTCAGCCTCACACCTTGCAGACCCTGTCTACAGACATTTGCTAGGCACTTCTGCTTTTGCTGGAAGGGCTTTTACAGAGAATTCCAGCTGCAGTTCTTCCCTCCACAGCAATACAACTGCAGCAGTGGCGCACACAGAGGATCAGTGCTCTAACACATACCATTCTAAAAAACCACTGCAGACTTGCTTATCTAAATCCAAAGCTTTCTTAAGCATTAGTAGAAAACTTCATTTATTGACTCAGGCTCTCCGATCAACAGATTGTCCAGAGAAGTTGTGGCTGCCTCTTCCCTGGAAGTGTTCAAAGGTTAGGCTGGATAGGGCTTTGAGCTATCTGGTCTAGTGGAAGGTGCTGCTTTCCATGGCAGAGGGGTTGGAAGTAGATGATCTTTAAGGTCCCTTCCAAACCAAACCATTCTACGATTTTATGAAGACCTGCCAAGTGCTAGTGCCCCTTCAGCAACCTCCCTGTGAGAGATGAAATTCCAGTTTTTTCGAAGTAATACTGCCAGGCTTGTGGGTACACTTGAGGTATTGCACAAGACAGAGATATCCTACAGGGTACAGAGACTGTAGCAGACTGGACATCTCCTCAACACCCACACAGACTTTGGAGAGAGCCTGCTCTTCCTGCTCAGCCTTGCTACCTTCCCTAGAAATATAGAAAAAAAACCAACAGCCTGTCTATTTTGAGACACTTAATGAACATCGCTTTTAAAGAAAATGTGTCACACACTTAATGTCTCCTCTGGGTGTGGCAAACTTCAAAATACTCAGCTGTGTATTTTAAGGACTAACGTACTGCATTAGTTTTACATCAGCGTAAATATGAGAAAGAACATGAGGTTCAGAAGCTCTCTCTGTGTTTATTTTTCAGAGAAGCTGAACCCACCAATCAACGTCTCAGTTTCCCTTGAAAACAGAAGTATTGAAATTCACTGGAAACCTCCGCCCACTATTGGTTCTGCAAATAAAAAGTGCTTCTTGTATCAAGTGAAAATAACAGATCTTAAGGTAATGATTTTTTGGTAATACACTTTAACATAACTTCCATAAAAACTAGGCATCCCTTGAATTTAACAGGAATTAATGTCAAACAAACTTTAAAGATCTTTAATGAATAATCCAACTTGTCTCTCTGGTAAAAAATGGAAAATCAACACATTTTATGTACAGGTTTGCATCAAAGTTGATTGGATGTTTTATTTCTTCTCATGTTGAATTTTAATTTTACAGTAGTATCACATAGATTGCATTTTTGTTCTAGAAAAGGAAGTATTGGTAAAAAGAAAGGCTTAGCAGATACTTTTATCATATTTCTAAAGAAAAAACAACCCACAGATTATTTTTGTTATTTCTAGATATGTCACTAAAAGGATTATTTCTCTTTTTTTGGATACAATACATGTATTTAAAAATCTTTTGTGGTGTTGTAACAGCATCTCTTAATCTAGCGGTAAGAAGCAGAACAGTGCCATAGTTTACATAATGCCACATGGTGACTAAATGTTCCAGAGACATTTAGAAATTACATGGAAATAAGAGCAGAGAAGCCTTCGTTCGTATTTTGATTTGAACTCTCATAGAGTAGAAAGTGAAACAATTCAGAATAAGGTTAAGCATGAAATTCAGATCTGTATTGGAATGTGAGTTTTCTGAATCTTTGTCATTTTATTCAAACTGGCATTTAAGCTGTATTTTTGTTTAAGAACCTAAAATTCATCTAACACACACCTCAGTCACTGCACAGTACTCTTAACAGTAATAGCTTATATAAACTGGTGGCAAATATTTAAAAGACAATTACACCCTGAAAGAATCTATTACTAAATTGTTGTGTATCCACTCTTTGTTTGATAAAGTAGTAAGAAGAAATGCAATGAGGTAGATGTTACTGATCACATAAAGTTGGCATCATAAATTACAGCAGGGTTTATTAATTCAGATGCAGTACTAATACTGTTAGGCAGCTCCCAGAAGAGGGCTGGAAGCATCCAGAAAAAGAGCTCAGGTTTGTACATGGACATGCTAAAGCTTCCCAGTCCTCTTCATGGTTTTCCAGCAGACAGCCAGGTAATCACCTCTGCAAATTTTAATTCCCTAAACTGCTTCCAAGCCTAATACTTCAATACCCCTGCCAGAGACATGCAGGGGTTTGCCTCTGTCTACTCACAAAGCTTCTAACTGTGAAAGGCAGTGAGCAGAGGGATCCAGGGTGGTTCAAGCTGGATCCTTTATCCTGGTCAGCAATGTGCTGAAACCCTTCTGTCTCCCTGCCCATGCACATTGACTTCATGTTTCAGGATTCAGAGCGAAGGAGGTGGAAGTAGAGAGGGGTGGGATGTGCTGAGCAGGGACATCCTGTAATCCACAGTTCACACAGCCACTGCAGCCCATTTCCAGCTTCCCAACACCTCACACTCTCTGGAAAGAAATGTCACATAAATAAAACAGTTCAGCAGCCTTACTTAGGTGGCATAAACTTCTTTTATTTCCCTTGTGTCTCTCTTGCTCCTCTGCTTTGCACACATCTGCAGGGTATAAACATAGGAGAGAAAAGCAAAGAAAAATCATTGATGTACAGAAGTGAATAAACACCTACAGAAGTGGAAAATAATAGGGGTACATCAGACAGGAGAGAGGCAGCTGCAGTAATAACAAAAAAGACATACAAGGATAATCAGCTGGTAATGATTAATGATTAAAATATGCAAGGAGCACAAAATGCCTGGGGCTGGGATGACAAAATTAAAAGAGAAAACTGGAGCAGTGTTACAGGAGGCACAAGAGGGAGAGGAATGGAGCATACTTTATATTTTATATCCTGACCAAAGTAAGGTCTTAATCACTGTCACAGAGACTTAATGAGTTGAGGTGTGAGGAAATCCATAAGCAGGCTTGTAGATATTTGTTGAAGAACACTTACTAGTATAATAGTTAAAATATACAAGTCTATATTTATTTATTCTGAATACCTGAAGAGATGACTTGCTGAATGCTTATGAGCACAAATAATAATACTGTGATACAGATTGGAGTTAGGGTTGCAGGTGTCTGGAAACCGGGAAGGGTCGGCATGTGCCATGGGAAACAAGATTAGAATTTGAAATGCTAGATAAGTCCAAAATCAACAAGTCAACATTCAGTAATAAGAAAAATCCTATTAAGAAATACAGGTCAAACATATCAATACAAAATAAGAAATTAAAACATAGGCAGCAATGCAGAAGAAAAAAAGTTCTGTGGATTGCACTGAACCACAAACTGAGTCAATCATTCCATGTTCTAGACAAAGGTCAAAGGTCAAATGCCATATGACTTGCATATCACATGTAAGATATAGGTTGTGACTCATTTGCCCTTCTAGCTACTGAGTTTCACCTTAAGTTTCATATTGTGCTTTGCACACCACAAAGTATAAATAGACACAGGATCTGGAAAAGTCTTAAAGAGAAGACAAAGAAATGTAATGGTACACAAGGTGAAATCCACACCACACAAGTCAGTATGAGGAGGACAGGAGAACATGTCTCCTAACACCAAAGAAGCAAAGATTCTGTGCTTCCCTCTGTTTGAGATTCATACTACTTTGCAACTTTCTAGCATTACTATTAAATTTTATAAGCAAAAGCTTCCTCTCCTGGTTTTTTTTTGTTTTGTTTTGGTTTGGGTTTTTTTTGTTTGTTTGTTTGTTTGGTTTTTATAAGTTATTAAATTCTTATAATTATTTACAGAAGTTTACTTCATCTTTCAAAAGTGATGGATAATTTAGAGATCACTCTGCTTTAAACTCTGCCACTCCATGTTTGGGCTTGATCTTTTGAAGTGATATTCTTTTTTCCATAGGCTCAATTAAAGATATTGCAGGATAGATACAAAAATAGTGAGCATCCATCAGCTGAAAAATGCAAGATTTTATTCTATCAGAGAAGAAAATATAGCACATTACCTATACCAAAATCTTAAAACTCGCAGTTTCATAGTTATTATGTTTGTTCAACATACGGTGTAATAAAAAGTGAAGAGGGAATCAGTGTTTTCAAATTCTAACTGTCTTGTTATAGTCGTAGACCCCTCTATCATATTTGCAATCTCTCTTCACGTCAGATAAGAGTCAGTTTGTGTCTGGACATAAGAACTTGTTCTGAAAATCTCTTCCTACTAATTAGAAATGTAAATAATAGTATCTGACATCCTTAGATTTATATCTGTTTGAATTGCAATGGAAAATCATCTAAAATAACCCCCTAAAACCTATCTCAATAGATTGCAAATGTCACTGAAGAGTACTATAAGTATCCATTTCATAAACCAGCAAACAAATGTGCAGCACAAGTGAGGGCAAAGAAAGAGGTATGCATAAGAAACAAGATCTGGAGTGAATGGAGTGAGCCTGTGTTTATTCAAAATGGTAAGTTATTCTGTACTTACTGTTCATAATCCTTGTAATGAGTTATATTATTATCTTTTCAACATATTTACTTCATTACTGCCTCTGTTCTTCTCCAGGTTGTGTTATTGGGCCATAACAGTACCTAGGGGTGCAAGGCACTCACCAGGCTCACACAGCTCTGCTATACGTAAGGAGAGATTTTAGTCTGAGTTCTGCTTTCCTGGTCCTAAGGCAGTTTAGTACAGGGATGTTCTCCTAAGTTAAAATCACGACTCTTCACAGCCTTTAGAAAAAATTATGATCAGTAGCCAACAGGGTCCCAACACCCCCCAGACTGCCCTTCAAAAGACTGCCCAAGCATCTCTAAAAATGCTTTCAACTGGAGTTAGTAAACCAAGAAATCCACAAAAGTCATATCATTCAACAAATCACATCGTCTTTAAGGACTAAGATTTTTTTTATTAAATTGGGGGAATAATTTCTGATCTGACAAAGGTAGGAAATTGTTTAGCTCTCATTTAAATATGTGTTCTGACCCCTATTGCTCACTTGAGCACAAAGTAATCAAGAGACTTCTAATACTTTTCCTTCAACTTCTATGACTGGATTTTAACATTGGTGTGCTTACAAGTGAAACTCATGCTTCCTGTGATGAGGAAAATACCTCCATATGCAGAAACTTCCTGATATCAGGTTAGGTAAAGGGGAACTAGTATAATGATATGATATGAGGGTTTATTGGATGTTGGATGCCTACTCTGTCAGATGCCCTGCTATAACCCACTTGTCTGCTGAAACCTTTGTTGGCCTGGATACATTAATTTCACTTAGAAAGCATTTCACTTGTGAAATAGCTGGAGAGGAAAACCTAACTGTTCTTCATGCTCACTGTGATTAAGAAGACAATGCCATCAGAGTCTTGAATTGTCCTTGAAAGATTCTCCTTTCTTCTTACTGAAGACAGATAGAGCCTAGGACCTGGTGTGTCTGGCTGGTGTCAGGCTGGACACATATGATTTGTAGACAGTGGAAATCAGAAGGGTTTCTCTGGATGGAGTAATGTAGATGTAATCTCTCCTGCTAGCCTTTCAGCTGTTCTGATTCCAGCCTACCAAATCTTGCTCTCAGCATCTGCAACTCTCCCTCAACTGTTTTCAACACTGTTGCTTTCCCAGCTTCCGATACGCCCACTGCTGAGGTTCAAAAATCACTGCACGTTTCCTCCACTTCAGAAAAGTTTCTTGGGAACAAGACCACCATTGCACATAAGCTGTAATATCTGCACGTGTTCAATGCAGCATGATGATTTACTGCACATATGCTCAGGTTCACGTGATGCACCAATTTCTATTTTTTCCTACCTGGGACAGGATTGGTGGCTTTTATAAAATCCATCTATCATTATTTTGCATTGAAGGATTATGTGCTCAGACAAACATCTTTATATCTTTTTATGCCTAGAGAAATTTTTCTGTCCATTTTACTTTGTATTCTGTTGAAATTATTTTGTCTGCCTCTAATTCAGAACATGTATGAATGGACAGTGCATGGAGTAACCTGACAGGATAAATATCCATTCAATATTTTTATTTTGAAATGTGTCAATTTTTCTACTATTGCAGGATATGTTACTACTGAAAGTCTTGAAGGAGCATGCCATGACCTGCTTTTTCTTTGCTGCTCCATTACACGTCAGTGTTTCATCTACATTTCTTGCTGCATTTCTTTAAGAATGCATTTTGAAAAGGCATTTCAACCTCCATTTTAAAAATGCTGAAACATCAAAATAAAATAACATAATTCAAAACATAACTAAAATATTTGTTCTGAAATGTTCCTTTGACATGAAAAGAATTTGTTAATTTTCTCATGGGGAATGCATTCATTCTTCATTGGAATTAGCATATGCCCTTGATAAAACACCTCGCAATTTAAACTGAACTGAGCTGTTTATTATAAAAACTTTCTGCTAAAAAAAGAAATGTTGGATCAGCTTTATTCATATGTAAAAACTTTAAATAATTAGTCTAATTTTTAGAGCTGATGAACATTCATAATTTGCTTTGAAGTTAATAGAAATTCAGAGGTGTTCTGCATTTTTGCAAACCAAGTCACTTGTTTTGGTTTCAAAGTACTGTTATTTGTGACAAAGTTTAAGCATTTACATATGAAAAAACAAACAAAACCAAAAAACAAACAAACAAAAAAAGCCCCCAAAACACAATATAATGGTCTACCCAAAAGAATATATGCGCTTCTTTTTCTTGTTGCTTTACAAAAGACAAGGAGCAGGAAAGCAGGAGAAGCAAACTTCTTTGTGGTTCAGCCACTGCTAAGACCAGAGCTTCCTCTTCTCCTGGATGTGTGCACAACAGTGGTGAACAGAACGATGCAGAGCAATTTTCTCTAACAAAAGAATTTCTTCTACACAGTCCAGAGATTGTTCAGAATAAGATTTCTGAGCCCTCAACTCAAAAGGCAAGAAGGAAATAGCTCCCTTTTTATCTTAGAGTGAATAAAGAGTAGTTTTGTACTTTAGAGAAAATAAAGCTTATTTCTATACACAGTTCTGCCCACAAGTTTTTGACGATTTTTATTAGTTTCATATCAAATTTGTGGAAATCAGACATCCTTGTTTTAAACTATAAATGAGCTCAAATTCAGAACTTT
Organism: Formicarius rufipectus; assembly: GCA_013399695.1. NCBI lineage: Eukaryota > Metazoa > Chordata > Aves > Passeriformes > Formicariidae > Formicarius > Formicarius rufipectus. The sequence continues at coordinate 354,221 of VXAU01001760.1, read as the reverse complement.
CGTTCCATTATTTGGTTCTTTGATTTTGGTCTAGATTGATTCTAAACCCACAATTTAACTGGCCTCAGACCATTAACATTTTAAGACCTGTTCCTGTCTGCTTTTCTTCAAAGTAGTTAGTTCAAACCAATCCAAACTAGTTGTGGTTCTAAGACTGGATATTAAACAAAAAATAAAATGTGCCAGACATACACTTTGGAGTCAACCAAAGACATTGGTATTTTCGTATTTGGGGTATTTTGGAGGGAGAAATGCAAGGTATGGAGCAGTAGTATCTGTTGAACAGTATAAATATGTATGGCTGCCAGTTCTTTAGGACTGTGCCAGGTAGGGTTAAAAAAGGTAAGTATAATAGAAACCAAATGTTACTTCTTAAAGAGGGTATTTTGTTTGACAAAATGCTTTTATTTTCATTTTACCTTAAATCAGTTACAGCTGTGAAGAGGTGAAGAGGCAGAAGCAGGGGATTCATGGTGTGTGGAGATGAAAAAAACAGCAGAAATATAAAAGCACTTGGAGCAACAGCAGGAGTAACAATAGCAAACCAACAGAAGGTCTGATATCTGGAGGAACTGAGGCTGGATGGAAGTATCCAGCAGCATAACAGGCCATGCCTGGCATATGAGAGCAGGATTTCAGGAAAAGTGGGGATGGAGTCTATTGAAGGGGAATGATGCAAGGAAAAGTTCTGGATTAAGGCAGCAGCAAGACCGAGGGCTAAATGGAGAAAGAAGTAAAAGTGCTGAAGTCAGAAAGCCATTTCCTCTCAAAAGTCTCCAGGAAAGGTTTCTTTAAATAAGTGACAGTTCAGGAATAGTGAAATATTTATGCCCTATATTTATGAACATTTATGAACTACCCTATCCTCTCTCATATTATTAACATTACTTTCCCCTCTTCTTTTTTATAAGAAAAGACAGTGGATGTCCTACTGATAAGCCTCACGTCGTTTTGTCTTCTGATTTTCCTTGGAGTTTTGCTGATGCTTGCATGTAGAAGGTAGCATACATTTCTGGAAGGTTGTATCAAGTTCTGGTGGAGGGGAGGTCAAGTTGATGATAAACCATACAATAGATAAAAATCAAACACAGATCTTCTCAGATAAATTATGTTTGAAATAAGCAGTTAATTGTGCATTTCCAACTATAGTTCTGACAAAGGAGTGATGGATGTTATGACCTTATAACTCTCTTCTCACAGCTCCCAGTACAGTCCCCTGCAGCTGCAGTCTCCCACTCTACTCTCAGATATCTTTCTGTCACAATAAGTGACATATTTTAGTCTTACATTCACTACTGCCCCTCTATCCTAAGTGTGACTTTACCACATGCTTTCACAGGTTCTGCGTTCAGGACCACCAATGTCAATCATGCCAAAGTTGAACTGCATTTGTCATGTTGCCCAATTGCATTTCATAATCCATGAGCGTTATGAAAGCAGTTTTTTACTCTAAGATGGACCGTTTACAAGAAATAAATAAAAAAGGGAAGTCAGGATGATGAAAGGATTTTGCTTGCTGTACTATTAAAATTGTTAGTACAGGAAAGTAATAGTAGTGGTCCTACACCCATCAGTAGTTAATGCAGCGAACTTTCTCCATGTCACTGTTTTCTGCCTGGCTACAGAGCTTTCCTATTGACATGGCAGTGAAGGCTTTCTTGAACTGAAAAATAAACTTGTTCAGGATAGGATGATAACTCAAGATACCTTGGAAACTGCAGTATGTAAAAGCATTTCTGTTTAAAGTAAATTGATTATTTAATTAATGACTATTATTCCTGATTTTTATAAAAGAAATGATCCATTTTTAATTATGAAGAGCACACTTAGGGGTAATTTTTAAAGCTATAGACATAGTAGCATGCCACAAATTCTCACTTTGCTTGGAAATCATCTGTTCATGTATGTCCATCCAGTTCTTTTAAAATTTCAGCAAGCTAAAAAAGCAGGCTGAAGAAGAGCTAGGCAAAGTGTTGAGAAAAATGTTTGCAGTGAAACAAAAAAATAATGAAATGACTTTAGAAATGTTAGATGCCTGTCTAATTGGAATATATTTTGCAAAGCATTATTGACTGATCTGTTCCTGCTGACAATCATAGTCTTGTGCCCATATCACTGTCTTGCAGGTATAGATGCCTGGAATTTATAAACATGCCTGTTCCACATCCTTCAGATAATATCAAAACTTGGTTAGCAGATGAGACTCACCACCAGGTAGTGTGGCTGCCTTTTTTCTCTCATTACATCAACATGCATGATATTACTTTCAATTGGAATGGTGCATTACATTTGGAGCAGCAGGAAACTTTTAAGAAAAACTGGGGGAAAGGTATGCAGAACGTCTGTAGTGAAACCAGAAGAGAATATAAAACTTGCAGAGGGTACAGGGATACGATCTCAGTAGACATAATGGTGAAAATCCTCAGGGGACTGTAATCTCTGATGTGTCTCAAGGTGTTTCCACACTCAGTTTGCTAACATTTTACAGAATCACAGAATGTGCTGATTTGGAAGGAGTGGTCACCCTGACTCCCTGAAGAATAGTCAGTTATAGGATATGTGTGAACATGTAGGCTGGTTATCAAAGGGAATTTTTTTTAGGCAATCTGCAAGTCATTGGCTATGCTGTAGTAACTGTGCACACTCTGATTTGCTATAAGAGGAGGGTCCACAGTGCAAACAGTATAACCTACCCCAGATGTGCACCTGCTGTGAGACAAAGACATACACAGAGGTGTTCACTTTGGAGAGCTGATGTGCTGTAAGTTCAGACGTTTGCTTATTTCATGGCAAATTACAAGTCTTTAGTCGACTGGGCAAAACAGAAACAAAATATTTATGTTTTCTGTGACTATCATAAATGAAGCTCCTTGGCTCTCACAATCAATGTTTCTTATTGCTGTTTGTCATTGTGTGAGTTAGAGGAAAAAAATTTTCTAGTCAGGCAGTAGTTCAGATCCCTGCAACTCCGTAAAGCTACACAGAGAACTGAGCTCTGGGAGATGTGGTAAGTTTGTCTATAACCTTGTTCTCCTGTAACACACAATAAGAAGGCACAGGTGTGCCTTGGGGGAAAACATCATTGCAATAAAAAACCATAATGAGGATTTTCTCTGCCCTATATCTCAAAATATTTTTTTCAGAGAATGCAGGTTTTCTATTAATTTTGCTCTATCCTACTGTATTATTGTACTTACACTGTAATATCAAAATGTCTTCTAGTAACCTGTTCAGCAGTGTGAGTAACAATTGCCAATGTGGGATGTTATACCATCTTCTTCTCCAAGGGAAAAATGTATGCCTGCAATATTGTGTTTTGGTTTATACTACAGTTCATTTATGTGGTTGCAAACTCTGACAGAAACCAGATCATCTCAATCCACAAATCATAATTAGAATTGTGAGACAAGAGGCGTGGGTTGTTTTATTTAATTTTACCTTCGCAAAACATATTTTTTGGGAAAAAAAAGTGTATATGCTGTATAATCATATTAAAAATTACAAGACTGAAGTGTTTTGAACTTGCACCTGAAGTTCATTTCACAAACCTTGGGCTTGCTCCTAAGACGAGCAAGAAACTCCTCTTCTACTCTGTAGTCACCTCCTCAGAAAAGCGCCAGAGTTCCACAATGGGCCTGGAGCCAAGTCTCTTATTCTCAAGATTCAGAGTAATTTCTATGACACTTCTGGTCAAAATAACTTTACTAAATTCAACACAAAAGGTGCCATATTTGCTACCTTTTTAGTGCAAACATCCTTCTCATGCTTTTTAACAGCAATGATGTGAAAATTAATGGATAACACTCATTTTGGCCATCACATATGATCTGGACAAATGTAAAAAACCCCCCCATCATCATCAAGCCTGTATTCTGTATCTCCCTTCATGCTTGAATTGCATGCACTGCTATTGAGGGGCCTTTGAATTCAATATAAAAATAAAATACTACTACAATCAATGAACATCACAAAACCTGTATTTAAAATCACTGATAGAGAAAGAAGTGACTTCTGTCCCCAAATTGTTACCAACACTGAAAAGACCCTTGAGAGGCAGAGCTCAGCATAGCTGTGTAATTGCTGTCTCAATGACTGCAAAAAGTGACTGAGGTGACACTGTGATCTTGTGACTCAAGTGGCTGTTGATGGCACTTCTAGGAAAGATAAATTAAATAAAACATATGGAACACATCAGAATCTCAGATGTTGCTAACACCTGAACTATCAAAGGCATTGGCTTTGGACACACTGAAAGATTAAAAATTACTGTGGGGAACAGTGTTGAGATAATCTTTTTATCCAACAAATAAATATAACCCCTGAAGGCTGGACTGTGACTCTGATGTAAACATTAGGTACATAGTCATATCATCCTTGAGGGTGTCAAGCAAGAAAATTAGGGCTCAGAGCAACTAAGCTGATTTACCTGTGAGCAACCTATGGACTGAGAGAGTAACTCATATGATCTCTGTATTCCAGTTGTGACAGAGTAAGTAACCTGTACTAATCCCAGATACACCAAATAAGTAGTGTGCTTGTAACAATATTCAGAGTTTGTAACACCATTAAATATAAATTTTGTGTGTAATGTAATTTTTTTCCAACAGCAACATATGTCAATGCAGATGCAGATGCACTCAGAGATTACTGTGGGAATACCAGAAGAGAACAGAGATGATAACATTCAACAACAGAAATATTTGAAGGACTCTGGATTGGAAGACCTATAGAGATGATAGTTTGTTTGCTTGGTTTTTTTTTTTTTTTTTTTTTTNTGTTTTTTTTTTTTTAATCTGCATTCAAGAGTACCTTTCTGTGAGGTGAACAGTATTCTAATAGATCTAAGAAGAGCTGATATGGGAGTTTGTCTAAGCCAAGTAATTTGTAGTATTTTGTGCTCATGACTTTATGCAACTCTTCAAATGAGCTTTGAACCACAAACACAAAGCAGCATCTTGCAGTTTATCTACAACAACAACTGATCTTCAGCTCAGTATAATTGCAGTATCTCAGACAGTATGATCTATTATTGAGGTCCAATTGTATTAAAATGAAATTTGTTTCATAATGCTGCAGTAGCTTCCAAGCACTGTCTGATAGATCAGTACCTTTGAAGACTGGCTGTTCATACAAATCTTATACTAGTTATTCAAGATCTAATTGAAGTGGTCATGAGAAATGGTGGAAGCAGTGAATGTTTCTGAAAAGAGCAGCAGAGACTCAGAAATGTTCTCTAGAGCTAAAAAAAAAAATTGCTTTGTGAATTCCTGCATTGTATAAGCAGACATCAAACAGAAAGAAGAGTCATGTGTGAAGACATAAGGTCTTTTAATGCTGTGGAGTCTTTCCTTTGCAGGTAGTAAAAGAAGAAAACTTTAGCTGAGGTAAACAAAACAAGCTTTTCTGCTGCAGTGCAATTATTTAGATAAATTTAACTCAGAGAAGTTAAAATTCAGAACTGACTAGCTATCACTATTTATCCCTGTCCTTCTAAAGAAATCTTTCCTACTGTTTCCATGAGGTGATGAGTCATGCCTGTTCATTTTAAGGTACATAACAGAGCAGATTATTTTAACTCTTGGTTGGGATGATGTTTATTTGACTGGAAAAGAAGGAATTGATTTTGCAAGGAACACATTTCTTTTCTGCAGGTGGGAAATATGAATCAATGGTGGACATGATTTTATGGAAGGTCTGAAAGACCTAAAAATGGCTTGCTTTCAGTACTGGGAACATTTCTACATATTCATAATAATATTGGTTGAAGGAAATAATTGATTACTTGAAAAAACATATTTCATATTATTGTAGAGGACAGTATAACTTTTTTGTGGTTTTGACACATTCAGTTTATAAGATGGACTTCTATGCACAGTCTTGATTCACCTGAATGTGCATTTTTTGGTAAGAAGTCTCTCTCACAGCAATGGAGAAGACTGCACTATTTCTCCTCTGTAACTAAGCATGATTGGTGACAACTGAAAAGCCCAAACTAGAAATGTCTGAACAACAAAAGGACTGTCAATGACTTTGGTTATAAGATGGAGTTCACAACCTCAGGGAAAAGCAACCAACTTTGGTAGGTAGTATTACCTTTTCTCTTGCATTCTACTTTACAGAAGGTAAGGGTGCCCTTACCTTTGAACATTAGTGCTCTTCCCTCCATTCCTCTCAATCTTTTGAAGACACAAATCGTCAAGGAGAAGGTGAATGGTATTTATCAGGTGTTGAATCAAGTTTCAGAAAGACAGCTCCTATAATGTTTCCTTCTCTGATTTGAGTGTAGGTGGGGAAATCTTCAGTCAACATACTCACTGTTCTCTTGGATGGTCAGACACCCTCTTTGTGGGTAGACAACGAAACTTATCCTGTGGCCGTGGTTCACTTATGTTTCCTCAAGAAGTGGGGAAAGAAAAATTACTTTCAGACAAAAATCATTACAGGAGCTATTTAGAAAACATCATGAACTTACAGATTCCTTTCTTCATGAGGATATAGAATTAATAAAATGGAACAGTCAGAACATAAGTGAGTTAAGTGGGATAGAGGAGTACCACACACTGCCAACTCACATCTGGAACCCAGACTTTATAGAGTGAAATCAGGTCACAGTGAATATTATATGATTCCTTAAAGTATATTTTATATACATATATTTTATATAGTTTTGGCTTGCAGTGCTTGGAGCCCAAAAGCGGTGCCAGAATTAAAAATGAGAGAGAGAATGTACAGATAAAAATAATTTTATTATTTTACCTGGGGAAAGAAGATTTTTTTTCAGATTAAAATTGCTTTTCTTACGAGAGGCCCCAGTTTCAGTAAATATACAAAGTTTGCCCACATCCACATGATAACCTGCAGAGACACAGCACATAAAACAATACTATAATATCAGTTGTATTGAAAATTAATCCTAAAATGCAAATTTGATAATACAAAACTCAGTACCTGGACCCTTCCAAGAAACCTTTGATCAATGTATTTATATACCAGTATAATTTTTCCTTAAATTAAAAAACTGTTCTAAACCTATCCAAGAGCTGTTCTCCCACAGTGGATTGATGTGCAGTGTATATATATAAAGGAACATAATCACCTGAAGGAAAAACTATACAACACTCAGTATAGCATTAAAACTGAAGCATATAGAAAATACTTAGTGAGTTTGTTGACAACAGCAACTTAAATGTTGCTCTTCCTCTCCACTTTTGCATTCGCAGAGGGCTTTAAAGTCCCTTTCTTTATCAGGATCATAAAACTCTGTGATATATAATAACTACAGGTTTTATGCTCTCAATTCCCAGTCCTTACTTCTGTCAAGTACATTTAGCACACAGGGACTTAGGACTTGGGGCATTATTTAGTGTTTGTGTTTCTTCTGGAACAGCATTGACTATGTAGATATCAGACAGATCTTTCTGAATGTTTTGAAGGAATAATAGCTCCTTCTCTTTGCGTTTAAAGGAGAATAATTGCAAGGGGATGATGGGAAGCAGAAAAGCAACCCTCAGACTTGTGGCTCAGTACGAACGCTGGTCAGGTTGCCCAATGCTGCCACCTACCGTACAACCAACTTACTTTCGGTGAGAAATACAAATCGAGTTTTCAAACGAGTTTAACTTGGGGTAACTCCGCTGCTTTGGCTGCATTGATATAATTAAAGAAGCCCAATTACCTCTGTAACTTGAAGACCTGGCCTTCATTAGGGAGAAGATAGATGTCCCCTAATTTTAGCTTCCTCATGTTTGAGTGTCTAATCTAATAGAGGTGACCAGGGCCGTGGGATATTGAGAGATCTCTAGCAATCTCAAATGAGAATAGGTGTCCAAGACAGAATGACAATATCTTTCTTTGTTAGACACTGGATGATAAGATTCAGAGTAGATGCACACGTTTTCTTGACTTGGCTCTTCCTATCCAGGTGAAAGAAGACACATTAGCTTGGCAGATGTATCTTTGATCTTCCCAGTGCAGTTAAAACCATCACAATTCGTGTCTCATCATATTTAAGACCAACATTATTAAGCCAGCAACAGAAATTTTGATGAAAAATAACCTTGATCAAGAGAAAGGGCAGAGAAACTTCGCCACAGAATTTAGGCTGAAATCTGAGTTCACAACTTTTTTTCTTCTCACTATCAAGTAGAGTTGTAAACATCTAACAGTCATAAGTTTCACCAAAGTGAAATGTATCAAACAGATAAATAAAGCATAAGAGTGAGGTGTGTGTGAGTGTGTGTGTGTGTATGCTCGTGGAAGGACCATGGTCAGGGAAATGATGTCTGTGTGGAAAAAGATGTCAATATTCCTTAGAGCCAAGTATATGGTGCAAGTCACGTTCTCAGCATGCTGTCTGTGTGTCTCCATTGCAGATGTGCATGTTATCTGCTGGTGATTGATTAGCTAATGCTAGCTGACTGGTACAACTTGGTCTACTTATATCTAAAGAAACCAGATGGCTCATGCAAAGTAACTTTAAAGATAAAGATGAGAGATAAAAGTGCTTTGATGACTGATACAGCACAGGGTTGCACTTACAGTTATATTACTGCATCCCATCAGAATATACACATCAGCATAGTGTCGGTAATCTTGGAAAAAGTCCGGGTCATGGCTTTGAATGTTAATTACATATAAAGCCTGTCACCATGCTCTGGTCCTCCTGCTACCTAGCAGGTGATTAAATCCCCACCCTTTTGATAAATAGTTAGAGAGTATGATTTTGGTATTTATACCAGGAAAAGGTTTGAGTGACTCAGAACCATCAAAGCAGTCAACACTTTTGAGTAAAAACTACCATAGCTTTCCTCAGCTTTCTTCTTAATATCCTCTAATTTTGTAAAAGCTTCTAAAGAAACCACAGTTATACATATCTAGATGCAGTGAATTCAAAACATTAGCACTAAAAAATGCAAGTATAAGAGATAGGTAAAGTAAGCCATTAACAAAGAAGGAAAGAACATATGAAAGTGGAAAGAATGAAAAAAATTAGCATTCCAGACCATGCAACAATATGTTTATGTTTTCATTACATCAAAAAGTTAGTTTGGATCCCGTAAGCTGGAACTTTGCATTCACAGAGATGAAAAATATTTGTATTTTAAAGTATGTTTTGGCTTCTGGCTGTCATTTAGTTTTTTAACCAATGGAGAAAATGAGAGATGGGGTAATTTTGTAAATATTCTAGACCACAACAGCTAACAGATACTCATTTCATCCTTGATTTTGTGCAAAGGCTACTACATGAGGAAAACTTTTTCTAATTTTTTAACTATAGAGTTGCTTGCTACAGGATATTCAAAATATATATAAGCTCAAAAAGAAACTGGAAAAAAACCCATGAAAATATATCTCTCAAAGTCTTTTTAGATACAAAGTCAGCTCTTCTGACTCGTGGTTATCTGCTCAACAGTTGGAAGATAGAGGGAGAATATTGCCCTCCTGTTTTATCTCTGGGGTCCTGCTACTGCCACTGTCTGAGAGAAAATGGTCCACTGGTCTGGGTTGGACATATTTTTAGAGCAGTTAGATTTGTATGTGTTTCCTGACTGAGGAATTAATGAGCCAATGTCGAAAACAAGTGTGTGACCTTTGCCTTCAGGAGAATAGCAATGTGCTCAGCTAACACCTAAACCCAAAAAACATCAGAACTGTGCAGCTTCATAAAGCCACTCCGTTCATCTTTACTGATGAAATTCATCTTCTAAGCAAATGTTATTTGCCTAGACTTTCAGTGATAGTTTGGCAAGGAATTTTATCCACTTACACAATTTACAAACTTTTTTTTTTTTTTTTTTTTTTTTTTTTAAACACACATGATGAGAAAGCTTTTTGCCTGATCCCTTTTGGACATTTAATAAAAAGAAATAGTAAAGTATATACCATGGACTGTTCTTACATCTGGCAACAATAGAAGGAGATGGACACAAGCAAAATTGTGTCCACTTTCTGCAGGCTGGGGGGAATTTACAGTAACATATATTCATTATATTGTGATTATAGTCAGCTTTGTGTCATTGTAAACCTGCCCTACTTGATTGATTTCTGTGAAGTATGAGGTATTCAGGATAATATAAAACCTGTAAACTATTTGCGTCCTTACATCTTTCAATCTATTTCTTTAAGAAAAAGCAATAAAGAATAAAATAACAGAATACCTACCTCATAATGTAGCATGTATTTTAGATTTCTTAAATTTGAAGATAGTATACGTTATAGGGAAAGGCTGTGCTTGGTGAGAAGGTTAGTCTTGGTAATTTGAAACTAAGAGGTTTCAAGATAAACTATTTGGGGAATTTATCTTAGTCATCTCCTGCTATATTCCCATCCCAGGGATTTGTACTCAAAGCGTTGAGCAAATCACTTTCCAGCAGTGGAAAGTAGAGCACTGCTGGCCTTTGTGGGAGCACAGAGTTGCCAGGGCCACTCCACTAATGAGTGGTACGTTGCTTCTCTCCCAGCTCTATGGGATTAGTTGTAGAAAGAAATGGATTAGTTGTAACAACACAGGAAGATTTGGGGTAGAGGCAGCACACTTCACATGATTAAGTTAGTGGAAACATGATGATTATCAGGCGTAATGATTATTGACTTAGTAAGACAGAGTATCCTGTGATCTCTTTAAATGCTACTTTCCTGGGGCACCTCAGCCCTCAACTTGGACCACTGTTTTTAAGGTGGTACTTTGAAACAACTGGGAGTTCTTTTCACCAGAAATAACCTTTTTTTTTGTTTCTGTTTTTGTTTGTTTGTTTGTTTATTTGGTTTTTTGTTTCGTTTTGTTTTTGTTTTTGTTTTTGTTTTTGTTTTGTTTATATATCTATTGAAAAAAACCACCAAACCAAAAAAAAACACCCTGAGTTGATTTTAAACACTAGGTGTCAGTCAGTCACCTCACAAAAACACACTCTCGAATACTTGCACATTTGTCCTTAACAGGAAAATCTTTTCAAGAGAGCATGTACAATAATGTGCACATTACATAATAATTGCAATCATGCCAAAGCCAGGTGAGACAATTATTCCATAGGGCCATTTAGCAGCCACACAGATCCCAGAGCCAAAAGATGTCAAGCAAATCCCTTTGCAGAGAGATTCTTGCACACACAGTGTTGAGTATTCACACTGTTGCAGCAAAATATTTGTTAATCTGTTGTCTAGTGTTACAGGTGACTGGTAAATTTGTCTTTCTTCCATGCCTTCTGCTCCACCTTATGGAGTATTTGTAAAAAACTTATGTTTCAAAAAAAGGGACACCCATCCTGACCTTTGCACATTGCTCCCCATAAGGCAACAATGACATGCAGAGACTTATGACTTCACCCAAGCTGTTGTGAGAGCTGAGGGCTGTTTAAGCAAAATGCTTGTGTCGACAATAGTTTGAGTACTGCTTCTTTTGCCAGTTCTTCAAACAGACTGGTTGCCTGGTGTTGAACTGCAGCAAGAATCATTGGACTTAATGGGTCAAGCCCCTCAGAGAGCACTGCACTAATGATCTTTGGCTTTGTGGATCTGGCTTTTAGGGATCTGGTGTCTCAAGAGATGCAGATAACAGAGCTACCTCCACAGAATAATGATGTACAAGAGGAGCTGTTTGCTTAAGCACTGCTGTGGGACTACAGACATACTGCCTCAGCACTCAAAACCTCGTATGTCCTCACTGAGCTCCCAGCACAGATATGTAGGATGACAACCTGCCATCACTCTGATGCATGACTTTGGGGACCCGACTTTCCCTTTGGACTGCATGATGGATCTGTCCCAAATGGTCATAACTCCACTACATGTCAGGGTGCATACATCCTCTAGGTCACTTAACCAGTTCCTGTAATTTGGTTTTGTAGTTCCTGAGATTTTTTAAATTATTTTCTTCAGCCACATTTTGATTCAGTGATCTCAGTAATCCTCCAAAAATCTGTTATGTACCCTTGAAAGACATTCAGATTGCTTTTCTTTCCTGGAATCATACATGTGTATGCATAATTTCAAATACTGAACTATTTTTAAGATAATGTCACTTTGTAACTTGAATGGAAGCTTATTCTAGAGTGCATGAAGAAATTTATTTTACAATACTGATCTCTATTCTTTTAGTTACATATTTAAAATTACTTCATCTCTGCTGTGAGTTTCTGAGGAGAAATGTCTTTTATGATATGCTGAACCCATAATATACAATATATTTTCATACAACCTGTAACATTCCAGGTTGTTAGGTTTATGTTGCTCTTGATTGTCTGATTCTGGGATACCAAAGGTTGGGTCAGTGCAGCTCTCTCCATGTGTCAGTTCACAGGGTGAAGGACCACTGAGTACATGGCATTAGAGGAGACAGGTAAAAACTTTCAGGCTGAAAGAACAGAGCTGAATTTTTCAGTGTTCTGTACTTTGTGAGGCAGAATACAGCCACGTGCAGGGTTGCCCCATGAGAGCAGTTGCATTTTTACCCACTCTTCACTCAACCTGCCTGATCACAGGTCATTGCAGAAGGTGAGGGGACTGGAGAACCAGTTCTTTTGATGTCCAGATGATCACTACCTTTGAGTCTTTCTAACATTATTTGGTTTGTTTGATCTCACATCAGAGTTTTAGTACTTTTTTTATTTCCCTGGTGATGAAAAAAAAAAAAAAAAACCAAAAAAAATCCTCATCTATGTGCCTGTGTTCCTGCTGTGATCACTTGGCCATTCTTTCTTGTTCCCTTTACTTCAGGGTACTTTTGCAGCTGCACATCATCATGATGGCCATGACAGCTCAAATTAAAAATCTAGACATATCTGTACAACAGCCTTCTACCAAGACAGCACCTGCCCTGTATGGAGTAACATGCAAATGCTTATACCCAGAGTCATTCCACTTAACTAACGTGCTTCTGTTAGTAAACCAGAACCCCTCCATATCCCACAGAGAAAAACAGACACCACCAAGGGATGGTTTGTGTCACATAAGGATGGCTGCTTTCCTTCTACTTCTCTCCCTGGACTTGCAAGAACTCCCTGTTACTCTCTGACTTACTGCAAGAGCTCCAGTTCAGCACATGAAGTTAGCTGAACACAAGTAATGGAAAATCATTAGTTATATCAAACTGCACAAATAGAAAACTTAGTTAAAATGTAGAAAATAGAAAGATGGGGAAAGCATTTTAGTGATGAATAAGAAAACAGCTCTCAAGTGTCCTCTGTCTTTTGACCAGTCTTCTGACCATATATACATGTTAATTTTAAAATTCTGTCTTTTTTATAATTCTTCTTTTGAGCTCTTGCAATACTGATAGCCATCACCAAAAATGCCCTCCTGACTGCTTGAAACAACCATTTATGACTCTTTCTAAAGTCAATTCAGAAAAGTGGAATTAATTTTGAACTTCTGCCTGACGCCTAAGATTGACCTGATGTCATGAGTCCTGTCTTTGCCTCACTAAGAGCTGGAGCTCAAAACAAGAAGCACGTGATACTAATCTGATTTGATCTGTGAGATACAGTCATAAGCAAAAATTATATCCTTCCAAATTATCACATGTATCTTTTGTTACAAACCGGCAATGCAAAGATGAATTTGGTGTTTTACTGATGAAGTAGAACTAACAAGCACCATAACAAGAGAACTCTGCATCCTTCACTTTGTGGATCCTTTCATAGTTATGAAAGTCGAATGAATTGGCCTGACACAGAATCTGTCCTATCCCTTGATGGCTACTTCTTTAATGTTTGTGAACACTGAATATTTATCAGTCTTTTGCCTTCAGTCAAACTCTAGCTGAGACTGGCTAATAGGATTAAGAGGAAAAAAGAGGTGTCAGAGACATTGGTCCACATAGGCACACAGCAGGATCAGTCCAGCTTTGTTTACATAATAAATCAGACTGGAAGTTTTTGGAGACACAATACTACTCTGAAAAGGGAAATTATAAAATCACAAATATAACATGCATAAGATCTAACCTTTAATAAAGTTGGATACACTTATCTAACTCAATGAAATCAGTCTCACATATATTAATAGAACTTCAGCTAATGAGCTGATTAGTATGTTTCATACTTAATAGACTCCAGTGTCATCCAGAGAGGGAGGGAGAGGTAGGAAGATGCCACCTGAGCATCACATCAGGATGAAGATATATTTTCCTTGGCTTAAAAAGCCAGTATAATTGTGCAAGAGGGATTATTCCATAACAAATCTGAAACTTCCGAAACAAATGTTATTTCAGTATTGGAAAATCACACAGAAGAAAATATTAAAGTATATTAGTTTTGGTTAGCTGGCAGGAGTGGGTTGCCTGAAGTTTCATTTTGTTTCTGTTTTGCTTCCTTGTTTCCATTTCCCCCCCTCCTTTTTTTTTTTTTCCAAAACCAAATTATATAAAACAGCAATTTGATTTCTGGATTCATAACACGAACATCCTGTCAAGACAAACTGGTGGTCTGTCTATTTTTTTTTTCTATGTAGTGTGTGGGTATGCTTTATTTACTGGTTTCAAGAATTTTTTTAATTACTAAGAATGTAAAAAAGAACAAACTAGAGTATATTGCAAAACTTAGGGATGTATCAGTGACTGTTTGCAGGTCTCTTTGTCCAACTGAAGAAGAATACAATATACCTAGATAGTGAAAGGCAACAGAGATAAAAGATGTGAAGCAGGTTGCACCTGAGAAAGATCTAGGTCCCCTAGTCCTCCTTCCTTCAGCCTGGAACAGAAGTAGGTAAAGGGAAGGATGATTATAGTGGTTATAAACAAAACAATTGGCTACCAACTAAGAAAATCTGATACCTCTCTTCAAACCAAATGACTTGTTAAGCATTAAATATATTTGCCAAAGAGTGCTATGAATGCTGATGGTCAACATGTGTTCAAAACATCATTAAAAAATCTCTTACACTAGCCCCTAATCCATTAAGAACTACCAAGTACACTTCTGCGTCTCAAGAAGCCACTGAGCTACTGTCCTGATTTTGATTGGATTAATTTCCTTCTTACCCAGCCAGAGGAGAACGTTGTATTCTACAGTTGTCCCCTTTTTATGTTTTTCTTTTTGCCTTTCCGACTTTGCCAGCTGGAGGATTGGTAGGTTTAGCAGTGCCAGGTGCCCTCTTCACCTGTTCTGGGACCTCGTCTTTGTCATAGGGTCCTCCAGACAGGATACTGAGGGACTAAGAGACTGCCATGACTGCCTGGGGAGAAGTGGAATTTTGGGATGTTAAGCCACACTCTCCCTGGGAAGGAATACAGAGGAGATTTGGGTCTGAGCTCCTACATTTTTAAGTGCACACCTTTTGGCAACGGGAAGGTGGTATACAGTTTTTGAAGTGTAGATAAGCTTATCACCTTTGAAAAGAGTATGAGTAGGTGTGGGCCATATCTTCTTCCTGGAATCTGTTCACTAGAATGCTATGGAAAGTTCCTAAGAATGAAGATCAAGGTTAAAATATAACCTATGCCTGTAACAATGACCTATGGACATCCATGACTTTGGTCAGGGGCACATGACCTTTTTTAATGGCCACACTGGCAGTGCTGTGGGTTGTGGGTCCAGGCACAGCATCAACTACAGCAGCTTCTGTCTCTGCATGAGGACATGCACAGTGCAGAAGTGCATCAGCTATGACTGGTGGGCACATTTCAATTTTTGACTAGCTCCTCCAACTTCTTCCTCTCCCTTTGAACAGAGGAGTGCTTATCCAATGATACTGCCTGAGCAGGGATGTGGAACAAAGAATCTACTTTGTTCAAAACAAAACTTTAAACTTGCTCAATGTGCTCTGCTTTTTCTGCTGTGTTGCGTGACAAAGGAGATAATGAAGAGGAAGATAAGAGAAAAAAGAAAAAAAAAAGGTCGATATTGATCTGTTTGTTTTCTTCCCTGTATATTAGCTCTCACTAAATTTTGTTTCTCTTTCTTAATGCAACATTGCCTTCAGCATAATTTATTAATAGTTTTTGTTATTTGTTCCGTTTATCATCCCTACTAATCTGAATTTATTCTTCCCTGATTTATCTGTATTTCAATAGAACTGGCACAGAACACTACCCTGGTTGACACTCTATTTACTATCCATGATGGGAGGGGTGACAGAGATGGCCTGCAGCCTCACACATCTGTCCTTGTAGCATAAGGTGGGCTTCTTCCTTCAGCAAAAGAGAAATCTTCTCTTTCATACTTTCATGGTTCATTACTGAAGGATGAGGAGAAAACCAGGAGAATTCCACTTTACAAGCTCACACTGAAGGCCACAATTTACACCAGGGAAAATAAGATAAAACCAAGGCAATTCCATTATACCATTCCTTTCCACTCATGCAGAAGAGAAGTTAACCAGTGCCTGCACTGAAAGGCACTGAGCATTTACTCTGACTGTTCCTTAGCTGAGCTTTGGTCCTCTTGTCATACAAGTGAAACAAGAAAGACTCTGTTCTTAAAGACACTCAGTTAAAGCAACATAAATGGGTTTATACAGGAGAGAGGCAGAGGAGCAGTGGAGGTGGAAACTTGTATTTATTTCTTTTAAGTCTCTTAAAGGTAGGATTTGCTAGCTTTAGAAGGGCTTTTCATTGGCAATGCAAATTGATTGAGATGTGACATTCTTGTGAGTGTGTGATCCCAGGAAGCCCTTTTTAGTTACAATCTCTGAGACTAGTTTTTATGACTATTCCACATCACTGAGACATCTTCTACAGTAAGCAAGTAACTGAGATTGGGGAAGCAGTTGGCTCAAAGAGTATTTCTTTGCAGTTATCCATGGATTGCTGAAATTCTCTGTCACTGAGTGGATTTCAGAAGGTAAAAGCATGGAATATAACTATCTTGTTATGAAATATCAATGCCACATAAAAACTACTTTTTGGATTTGCTTTCATATGCACAGGAACTCTGTCATACACAAACACCAGATCAAAGGAGAACATTTTCAGGAAAGAGAGATACAAATTTTCAGCCTGATTTTTCATACCAGTACCACATTTTAAACAGATGTAAATAGAAAACATAATTTTGAAAATATGTTCTTTAACAAAAGCAGAATGCTTCTTTTCAGCCCCAAAACAATATGATCTTTCCATGAGCCCTCCTGGCCTCCACTTGCCCTTTACAGATTGTCTTCTAAAAATACTAAAGAAAAAAAACCAGCCCCTAAATACATGTTCTTCCTCTTTAGATCTAATTTGATAAAGACTGCCACCCTCCATTCTCCATATGCCTGCTGGTCATGACCATCACAAAGTTAATATTGTTACCAGAAATGAGCTCAACTTAACTCAAAACATGTGTTTGCCTGTACAACAGTATTTTAGATAACTTTGCTTATGTTTCCCTATCCTCAACTTTTCTATGGTTTGTTTGTTTGAAAACACAATTTGAAATTCAATTACATTTACTGCAATTCTGAGAAGGGCCTCAGCTTCCTTTTTTTTTATTTTTAAACAGCTCACAGAGAAAATAAAATGGGGGCTGTTGAGGGAAAAAAACAAGCTGCTGCTGGTGCAATAGACTGTAGAGGCTGGCTTTCCCCTTCCTCCTTTAAGCAGATTTACCTCTTTAAGGATATTGTCTTGTGCTCACTTCCAATTAGTGTTGTACTGAAGGATGGTCTCAGCAGTCAACAGTAACTGCAGCTAGATCAGGTGATAACAAAGCAAGAAAATGTCCTGGCTGAAGAGACTCCCCTCCACTCCCAAAATGACTGGTATTTGTGAAGAAATGGACACAGAACTAAACTCTGCCTACACACAGTGACCTAGATGATGCATTGCTTTGACTATTTTTGTATTCTTGCTCACTCTTCTAGACACAGGCAATTCTCAGTGTGATCAGACATTAAAAAGCACAAGAACACTTGTTGTTGTTATTATTATTAGTTCAAGTACCAAAAGATGAACACCATGGACCACATTGTCTTCCCTGAAGGAAGAGGATTGCCTGATCTCCAATGGTTAGAATGAGAATCTCCATCCGCTTTACTGTAGGATCATCTATGGGGTATATAATTAGGTGACTTGACTCTCACCTCCATGCATGAGCTCTTTCCTCAAGACCTGCTTTAAATCTTCAGTACTACTTGGGGCATTGATAACCTAATTGTAACAGGACAAATACCTTCTGAAATTTGAGATTCTGATACAATTTTCAAGAAATACAGGCAAACTGGGACCTGAGTGAGTAGAAATTTATTCAGCTAGTTGTACGGCAGGCAGTCCTTTGTTCAGTTCAAGGGAATAATAAATGTCCATTTATCTCCCTAATCTCTTTGGCACTAGTCTGCAAGGAAAGTGTCCAGCACTGCCTGTTGAGTAGTGAGACAGCATCACTTTTAGGAAGACCCCAAAATTTGGATGAACATGACATGAGACTTCTTAGTAAGGCTTGCCGTGTAGATGTAAGGAGTTTATTCTATACTGGAATTCACCTATAATCAACATGAGAAAGAAGACAATGAAATGAAATCTTACTAGATGAAGTATGTGGGGGTAGGGGGAAGAAAGAAAAAAAAAAAGACATAATTAAAACTATAGGTGTAAAATACAAACATTGAATTTCAGTGTAGACTTTTAAAAGTATATAGAGGATTACTATCACTCTTTATGACCATAGAAGAAAAAATAAATATAAGAAATAAATTCTGTTGTTGAATTTTCATCACAGTTTTCATCTGCTGAAAAAGTTGCATTTTGCTATCATGGGCTGAAACAAACATGCAAATAATTTAGATTACATTTGGTTGGGACTTTTTAATTCAAAAATCAATCTGCGAGAAAAATGGAGTGTGTGAAGTTAACTTTCCTGTTGTATGTTCATTAACTTTTACATATATGGGTTAACTTGAGAACAGATGAGAGATTGGAAAACACCATAAGACTGACATGAATCAACACAAATCTGCATCAAGGGGTAGTATGTAAAACATAAACCTGGGGTTTGTGAACCTCAAGACACTGCAAAATGTGTTTCACTAAACATTTCCATTTTTTGTTACTTCATTGCTCAAATAGTTGTTTTTAACAATACAGAACTAATTAAAATATATTATTATAAACAAAGACACAACAGTAATCATAGCTTTTCATCAAACATGATGTTTATGTGTTACTCTTGCATATTTTTAAAAAGGCAGCGCTGCTAGGTAAATACAGAGGCTTGAACTTCTCCAGTTAAAACCTGGTCTGGAAAAGCTGCCAAATGATAAAACCAAACACTATATACTGCATGCACACACTTACCAGAATGGCACTTTGGAAGTGTTCTGAAAACTTAACTGAAATCAGATCTTTCATATTTGAAACAATTCTTTCTTTATAAAAACTACAAGGCAAAAGGTTTTCAAAAAAGAAAATGAATATTTTTAGATTTCATTTGTCATTTTTTTCTGCAAGAAAAGTAAGAAAATGGCAGTTACCCATTAAAAAAAAAAAAAAAGTCATACTTCTACTTTTAATAGGAAGACTTTAATACTAAAATCTTTGTCAGGTATATGCAGGAATATGCAGTGACAAAAGATTTGTCAGGAAAGACACTATCTTTTAAGAAAGCAACTCACAGACCTGGGGAAAAATCACAGAGCAGTTTTTAAGCACTCCAACCTTTCAAAACCTGAAGTGGACACAGAAGTCCTGAGGCTGCACAAATCCTGCAAAAAATTGCTACGGATATAACATAAGTATGTTCATCAGAAAGTTGTAAGAGGAAGTGATAAGGTTTAAAACTTGCCACAAGGAGAGAAAACAGATGTTAAATACGTACTTTAATGAATAAAATGACAGACTGTTGAAGAAAGTCAATATAGACGATTAGCGTTTTCTAAACCAATTTTAAGACAGGGTGATTTGCTGTTTCCTTCAATTTGCATACAGATGAAATTAGAGTTTAGGCTAATGATACCCATCATGGGTCCCTTGGAGGACAGAGGAAGGGAGATGAATGGAAAGAAGAGGGGAAATAGGGTGTAATAGGAATTCGTTTTGGTTTGCTTTGTTTTGTTCTTAAAGAGAGAACTAGGTTGTTTATACATCTTTGCAAGCCCATCAGTGTTCAAAATATAATTATGTAACATGAATTTCAAGTGCTAAAATGCTAGAGTTTATGCTCTCNAAAAAAAAAAAAAGGGCAGCCTATGTCATACACTTCCTTGGGAGGTAAAGGATTGATCCCAAATCTTTCCACTTTGTTGGATATTCCAAGGTCTTAGTTTTTGACAACATTTTCTCTTGGTTATATAAATATAAAAAAATATAAATTTTC
>VXAU01001760.1:289600-333871 GCA_013399695.1 Formicarius rufipectus | reverse complement strand
TTATAAAATTTTAGAATTATAAAGTATAAAATAGGTTGCTTTTTTATAGGTTGCTGAGTCTTCTCTTTATATTGACATCTCTGGTATAGAATAATAAATATCTGATTAGCATTGGGACTAAAGATAAAACCACCACCAGGAACAATAAAACACAAGCTTTTGTTGTTCAATTTAAAAAATGCATAGTATGGCTTCATTTTCAGCAAATGCGATAATAGAATTGAGATTCTATGTTTGCATGATATTTTGAGACTTAGAAAGCATGGATGAATCTATCTGGATCAACCAATGGTCAAAGGACTCTGAAAGACTCTGGATGATCTAGGAGTTATTCCATGCATGATGTTGTGGCACTGGCTGACAGCACTTCTCAAACTGGGCATCAAAATGTCAATCCAAGCATAAAAAGGCAGAAAGTGTCAACATTGCTCTAGCTAAAATTTTATTCTCTATGCATTGGCTCTCCACTCTCTCCTCTGACCTGCAGTGTATGGGACTGTTTAATCTGTCAGTGGTGCAACCAAAGATCAATAGAAAATTAAGAGCTTCCAACAGACAACTCTGCTTCCACCATATTTGCCCTAAAACTTGAAGAGTGCCAAAGCAATTAAAATGACCATTCATATGCTTAGCTAGGAACGTGTCTGATTTTACTGAGCTTATTTAATTTTCTAAATCACTTCGGGGCATAAGCTGGTATAAATACCAGAAATTCACATAATGAAACTAGAATTTTATGCCTAGGAAAAATGCCAAGATTCATAACCATTCCCCCAGCTAAGTTCTACTTTGCCTGATTTTCTGAATTAAGTGGTGGTAATTATGTGCCTAATATGCATTTCTAGTTAACATGCTTGTCTCCATAAATTCAGTAATTGCTTATTCAAACAAGACAACAGGCATGTAACACATAATTGGCGTGCACAATTACCTCATTTGCATCACTAGTCACTGTAATTTCATGTCACAATGAGTATGTGTGAAATTGTGAGAGTATTTTGGAAGACATTTGAAACCAAAATGCAAAACAGAGGCATAACGTAAGTTTCTGTATCAATAACTTTTTCTCTTCACTTTTAAAAAATGTTTTCCTCTGAATTCTTGTGCATTTACTTGTCTAATTTTTGCTTTCATTAACTCATTGTACTGTAATCAGATTTGTAGAAGACTGTGAACAATTATTCTCATGACAGGGACAGAGCTTCTGTGTCCTCCTGTGTCAGCTAAAGGCTGTTAATGTTCTTCCATGTGTGTTTAAACCCCTTATTGATGGAACAAATTAAAAGAATCTGGGTTTCATTTTCACCATAGAATGAAATACGGGCTGAAAACAGAACATTAGAGTAATTTCACAAGGTAAAACAGAACTGGAGTTGATTCTGCTTTTTCAGTGCCCATGCCTGGTTATATAACAATTTTTATCTCATCTCTGCATGAGCTCAAATGTTATTTTTTAAAATACATCCGTTTTTCAACTTTTCAGTTACTCAGGCATTCAAAGCCCTTTTATTTCCCTGCATTCCCTGAAGACCCCACCTTTAAGATCTATGACGTCGTTACTCGTTAGTCCAACATCGTAAGTAGTGACAGTAGAGTATTAAGTGGATGCTATTTTCTCTTAAGGAAATTATGGAAGGCTTTATCCCCATACAGTTCATTCACATTCTCTCACACTCTCAAATGGCTGTGTCTTCCTGTGGAAGAGGCTGCTTGAAGCCAGTGAAGAGCGAGAGCTCTCCTCCTCTCAGAGCTGCTCCTGACACCACAATGGATGGGGTCTCAAGGAGCGCTGGACAGAGGCTCATGTCAGCAAACAGTGCTGAGACCTGCCCTGGCACAGTCAGTAAGTCAGGACACTTGCCTGGTAGTGCTTAACATCTGGTCAAAGTTAAGAAAAAAATACCAGTTTGAGTCCAATCTGTGATGCTTAAAATATGAAGAGCATCATCTGAAGGCACTAATGCATAGGCAGAGTATGCATTTCTATGTATTTTACACTTTCTGTGTGTGTAGAATTTACATGACATAAAAATAAAAAGTGGGAATGAGTAAGGAAGACAGACCAACTGATATATTAGACTTCCAGAATAATGAAGAGTATTAAATATGGAATACTTTGAGGTGTACAGTGAAATCACTTTTGAAGTCTGATTTCTTTGGATCCAGGGAGTAGACTGAAGTTCCCGTAATCCAGGAAGAAATGGTCACGACGAAGAGCCCAAAGCCAGGTGACATCACTGGCTTGTCTTTCCTCCTGTGCTGCCTGCAAGACACAAAAGACTTTATTTTCTGTGCTTGCAAATTAAAAACTGCTTTGTGTCTGACACAATATAGAAAGATATGTGCATAGCTCATGATGCCTTAAAGGTCTTGTTTTAAAATATAGGGGACACATTTTCTTGCATAAGTTATAAAAAGTGGTAATTGTACATTTTCTTTGTGAATATTAGATACTCTTGCTTTTAATATTTTAGGTAATTTATATAAAACCTGGTTGGCTTGTGAACAAAATTTTTGGGAGTTCTCATTTATTAAAACACTTTTGAGAACTGTCAGAGTCCAAAACTGCTTGAATTTAGCTTGTCAAATGCTGGAGGCTTTCCCAGCTCTTGCTCATGTTTGGAACATGCAATTTGTCTTGATCCCTCCAACAATGACAGGTCTCACTTGAGCCTGCTGCTACAGCAGAAACTCTGCTCCTTCTTGGACAGCCTTATTCAAGGCTTCAGAGAGCTGGGCACTTGCAAGGGTGCTCTTTTTTAAGAATCATAACACCCTTTTGTGGAAAGTACTTACTGTTAGTCAGATCGAAATCACCCTTCACAAAACATAGGTATAATTATTGTGGAAATATGCCTGCTCTGGGGAGGGGTGCATTCAAAATAGCTGATGCAGGAAAAAGTGGCTGAAGATGTGAAGAAAATAAGCAACATGATCTGCCCAGAGCAAGAACAAAATTTAAAGGCTTTGTTTATCTTCTTTTTCAGATGACATGCTGTAGGTGGCTCCTTGGTCTATGAGATAGGGATCTCTGCTCCCTGATTACTGCTCAGAGAAGATAAAAATCTTCAGTGCAAACTTTTTCTAGATAAACAGTAACAGCTAATCTATATCTCTTCTCAGGGTCCTCCAAAGTTTCAGTAGGATTCAAAAGCCCTTCCCAAAGTTTATACTCCAGCAAAACCCACTAATGTTCAACATCCTGGTAAACTAATACAGTTGCCATCTGTAGCAAATGCTACTTGTGCACTCCATTCTGCTTTTTGCGTGGAAGTCTATTTGTATTTCCTTGACTCAGTAAGGGATACAATTCCAGCACTGAGAACAAGGTGTACCTTTTTTTCTGATAGGGACATCAGCATAAGGACATTGTGTTCCCTGCATATTTTCCCTTCATAGTCCACTGCTCTCATATCCTGATTCCTGCACTGCCCTGTAACTGGTCTAAAATATTTGCTGATTTTAATCTTAATTTAAATTGACTCAATGCCTGACTTCAAGGTCTAGGGAATGTGGTTCAAAATGTCTTTGATGTTGTCAGATTCTGTCCAAGATTTAAACTCAGGAGCACTAAAATATACTCAAATAGTGATTGTAATTTTTTTAGGACAGTGCCAACAGCAATGGTGGAATGTGGAAGTTTTTGGGAGCAGAAAATTCAGTTGGTTTATGAGAGATTTAATCTGCTATGAGAATTAGAATGAACTGTTTGGTGTATTGCAGGTTCACAGGGTTCAATTTCATGTACCAGTTTTCCAGATCTTTCTGTGATTCAATGTAGACATGTTAGAGTTGAAAAGTGATGATTCTCAGTCAAAATCCATGAGGGAAAAAAATGTAGTTATATGAGAAAGCAAATAAAATTTCTAAATAAGAAAAAAACAACAGATCAGTTCCAGTTCAAAAAAACCCAAAATCCCATGTCCCTGGTATTCCTTGCTCAGTAGTTTCTGAAGAATGGAATTGCTACTAAGCTTTAATTTTTAGACAGTTTATACTTGTGTAGAGTTGATCTTAGCTAAAAAATTGCAGAACTAAATGCAATAAACTGCCTATGAGATGAAATGAGTGTTGTACCTGCGTCTTTCAAAACAAATACCTGAAACAAGGATTAAAATGTTTTTGAAAGATAAGAATCTGCAGTCATCTCAGAACATCCTGAGATTATTGACTGCAGAATCTAGCATTTTTTTCAGTGATATATTCTTTTTTTTTTTTTTTTAATAAATACATTCTCTTCTATATGTCACAAACATTTGCTGTTGAGCACAGACAGTAAGTATGGAAAGCATTTATCCTGCTTCAACACACCCTCCACTTGGCAAGCTGCTGAAAAACCAATAACATTTCATCTCTTCAATGGATAAAACCTGGTGGTGTTTGTTTGTTTCAAGGTAAGTGAGTGCAGGTAGCTACATCTCAATTTCTTGAAATGAACTGCTAGCTGGAAGGTTATGAGCACTGATTTGCTATTGCTGTAATTTGTACCATTGCAGCCATACAAGAGGCTGTCATTTTCCAATGAAAAGCCCAAACTTCTGTAAACAAAAAAATAGATATTTTTCAATAATCTGATTTGACTCAGAATGCCAAAGTTGGCACTCAGCAGCAGAAAAATCCAACAACTGCATTTAGTCATAATACATGAAAGTAACTACATTCACATGAAGCTAAAAGCAGTATGGAAAAACATAATTCTTAATGTTCTTATCTTACTTTCAGTATCTCATATGCAGATGCTTCTCCGGAAGAGCTCTTAAACTGAATCTTTATCTCCTCTCCATCACTGTCTGCAGCTACGGGGGGAAGGAGAGAGGGGAAAACCAGCTGGAAATCCCAGGGTGTGCTTCATGGAGTTTCCTGACCATTTGGGACTCACCAGTATGTGCAGGAGCCTTCATGACCTTAAGAGAAAACTGGCATTGAATCAGTGCCTGTCTGGTGCTCTATCTTCTTTGTGCTCTAGAGATAATCCACATGTTGCAGGCTGTCACCTGTTTCCTTTGCAGGCTCATCCCTCATATGTTGTTCTTGGGGACAAGTACTTATTCTCTGCAAACACAGAAGCAAATCAAGACCAAATCTTATTCTTTCTCTCCCTTACCCTTTCTATCACCTTAACTTCCACTGAAGTTGAGTTTCACATGATCTTGCTAAATGAGAACTGAATGGCATTATGGGCTCTAGAAGCTGAAATAGGACAACGATATTCATCAATCTCTGCAATAAATAAGTCAGTGCACAGTGTCCTTGTGTGTGGGATATAAAAGTTTATTTTCAGAAACAATGTCTCTCATGACCTGAAAAGCGGGTCAGGATTTCAGTAGTGCAGCCCATTTAGTAAATTATGATGCAGTCTTGAAGTGGTTATTTAACCATCAGAACATCTTCATTCGTGCTGCAGTTTCTAAGAGGTGTTTCACTGCATTGCCCTGAGTGTTTTGTTGGACATATTCCAAAGTAGTTCAAACACTGAAATATTAAATAACATCCTGAGATAATCCTGATGCAGTCTCCTGCTTACTGCACTCAGCAGGTGAGGACTCAGGGTGAAATGAGATACATGGGATGAGAGAGTTTTATGGCAAGAGAAGGAAAGATTACTGACTTTGTATTGGCTCCACTACTTGTTCCTTCTTTTTAGTGATGGAAACACCAGTAACTAGTTTGAGGATTCTTATTTTATTTATCATTTATATAAAGCTGTTATTGCTTTTTGTGTTTTTTTTTGTGTTTTTTTTTGTTTGTTTGTTTTTGTTTTTGTTTGTTTGTTTATTTGTTTTTTTAATGCGGGGGAAATACATTGACAGAAGGATGTATTCACTTTAGCAAAATATGTTTTCTTCCAAAAGTTAATTTGTAAATGACTATTTAGATTTTCTCTTCTATGTAGTGCACCATAGTTTCCTACCTATTATTTCTTATGTATACTTCAGTGTCAGACCTTTTTCCCATACATGTGTTCACTGTCAGATTAGGTTGCACTCCTCTCAGCTTCTCTACCATTTTAGGAAATGGGAATAAAGCCACTTGCCTGCAATGCAAGGTTGTTCCTGGGTGACAGGAACTCTGCCTTATACCGGGAAAGAACAAGGGAAGCAGTGTTGGGTATTTTGCAAAGGAATGTACCAGAGGACTAGAAATTTCAAAAACAGGTGAAAATACTCTATAATGAGAGGTGGGAGCAACAGACTTCCTCGAAGGAGAGTAACTGAAAGTCACAGAAATTATTTTTTCCTCTATCTTTCTTAACATTGCAAGACTGTAATTTGTAATTAATTGCATAGTCTTATTTTTTATTAATTTATATTATTAAATCCTGAGGATCCTAATCCTATGTAATTTTTTAGGAGTTATATAATCAAATGATCATCATAAATGCACTTGTACTGCTATGTCTATTTTATAGACCATATTATGGTCTATAAAATTTATAGACCATAGTCTATAAATCCATAGACTATTTTATAGACCATAAGGTCAAATTTTCTTGGCCATCCTTTCTGCTTAGTTATGTGACTATGGCAATATTTTGACTTGTATTTGAAGGACCTCTCATGTGATGTTGGCATGAGCCAATAGGAAAAGAAGAAGAGAATGGAAGAGTAAGTGACTGACAGATTTCCAGCTGATGCAAAATACTCCAAAAATTGAGGATGTACTCAAAAGAGAAATGAGTTATGTTGCATCCCTGAATTTAAAATTCCATTATTCTCTTCCCTAGACAACAAAAGCATAACACAAAGAAAAAAAATTATTACTTGTTTCAAATGTTTTTAAGGATATGTATGGCAAAGATAACATTTAACAAAGCAATATCACAGAAAACTGAATATGCACTGTTGACTGGAATAATGAAAACACTTTTTCTAAATGAAACAGGTAATCTCTTCTAATAAACAAATTGTTGTATTGTACCCATTAATTTTTTTAAATTATAATATTTCAATGCTTCATAACTTGAACTATGCATTCTTAATTTGTGTGTTTTGTAGTGGTCCTTGCTTGTGTCTGATTGTTTTAAAATTATGTTTAACTTCAGCCAATGGATTTTTTTCCCTTTTTTTTTTCCCTTTTTTTTTTTTTTTAATTAAAAATCAGACTTGACTGTGAGCAATATTTCTTTACTGAGAAGGATCTCAAACACTGGAACAGGCTTTCTACAGAGATGGTCGATGCCCCAAGCCTGTCACTGTATAAGGGGCATTTGGAAAATATCCTTAGTTCCATGCTTTAAATTCTGATCAGCCCTGAAATGGTCAGAGAGTTCAACTAGATAATTGTTGTAGGTCCCTGTCAACTGAAATATTCTATTCTATTCTATTCTATTCTATTCTATTCTATTCTATTCTATTCTTTATGCTATGCTATTATATTCTTTAAACACTAATAATTTTTAATTGTTGACATTGAAACATATATTGATTTTTTTTTTCAATAATCATATTTATTCTTACAGGTAAAGACTTGAAATTTATACAAGAGCTATGTCAGTATCAGACATTATCAAAGTGGAGCACTCCCAGTGTGCATATACCCTGCACAGCACATGACTGTTCTTAACAGGACATCTTCATTGCTTCTGTAACACCCAGATTCATTTAGTGTATACCTTCCACAAATTCTTAGCACATTGAGTGGGTTCTTGCACTGAAAGACTCCTTCATGATCCAACTGTGATCCATTAATAAAGCAGATTATTTCTGCTGTGACAAATCAATGTCATCTGACAGCTTCCACTGCACTCATGTATGCATCTTGTGAGGCCAAATCGTTTTAGGGACATGGAGTCTGATAAAGTGCTCACTGACCTGGTCTTTGAGTTAAGCTTGAGTGTTCTTGGCTTCAGACTTTTCTGCAGGCGGCAAGAACTTGGGCTGTTGTTGTTAGTAAAGACTGAAGCATAGAAGGCACTGAATACCTCAGCATTTTCTGTGTAATTTTTGTCAAGTTCCCTGCCTCATTCAGCAGCAGGTCCATGTCTTCCTTAGTCTCTGTTTTATGTACTTGTGGATCCTTTCTTATTGCCTTTCTCACCTCTTGACAGACTCAACTACATGTTGGTCTTGACTTTCCTAACCCTGTCCCTGCAAGTTCAACCATATTCCACCTCTTGTATTCTTCTTTTTCCTGTTGAATTTCCAGTAGGAGTTCCTTGCTCATCCATGCAGACCACCTGACATATTCTCTTGTTTTTTTCCCTTCATTGCTTTCTTGTCATTCATAAAAAATGCTAGGAAAGGCCAAGCCATGGTGATACAAGACCTGCAAGTGACACTTTTTGAAGTGATTGAACAGGGTTATGAATTTAAGAATGCCAGGGACACTGGAGGATTATTCCCCATAGCTTTTCCCATGGGTAGAAGGTGGGTCCAGAGAGTACAGTAGTGATCTTAACACATGAGTTTTGTACCTAATTAAAACAGAGAATCAGATTCTCCTGTCACAACAATGGGCTGCACTATCTCAAGTTCACCAAACTGATTTGTCATGGGATGATGGGACTCATTATTTCAGATAAAAGGATCACTCTTCCTATTATGTCACTCACTCAAACTACACTGGAACCACTTCCTGTTAATGTTAAAAGTGACAAGAGATCATCACTGCAAAAAATAGATAATCCCTACTATTTTGCAGGGCCTTATGTAGAGTCTGTTACCAAGGCCATGAGTAAGTAAGAAACATTAAATGAAAGTTACTCACAGGCTATTGTTTCAGTTCTAAGTGAAGGAAAAAGTAAACTGAGGCAATATGCTTTGCTGAAGTATGTGGTGATCAAAGAGCCATTTAATACTACAAATGAAATAATAGAAACAGGAATAAAAAGGGAGGAAGGAAGCTGACAAAAGCCTATGAGCGTGCTGGAGGTTGCAGCTGGCAAGTGCAGCCACCCAAGAGGTGCTGCTGTTATGGGTGGAGTAGCTGGCAGAGGGCCAAGGGCTGTTTGTGCAGGTTTGATCCAAACTGAAGTCAAAAGGATGTTTTTTTAATTCACTTACATTACTTGCATTGTCCTCATTGTCTGTGTGTCTTGCTAAGAATTTTGTCTACTGGTAGCCATCAGCAGCAGTCCTGGCTGCCAAGTTTCAGCTCACTCTTTGCTTTCCCTGTTCTTGCATGAAGTTGCATTATCGGAATGGATATTGCTTTCCCCAGCCAAACATGCCAGCACTGCACTGTGTCTGAGCCCAGAAGAGGGGACACATGGTGACAGTGCTCTGTCCTTGTCCTTATGGGAGCGATGACCTGGAGGATATTGGCAAGTTAATCAAACTCACTTCTGGTAAGCAAGTAGAAAAAGTTCTGGGGAAGAACAGATCATGTGTCTCACAGGCAGCTTTTCAGTTCATGATCTGGAATTATGAAAAAAATTCAAACCAAGCAAACAACTGTTTTCCAGTAACTAGAACCTGAGTTAGGTGTTTGGGCCAGTGTCTACTTACATGGGAGAGAAGTGGGAAGTGCCTAGGCCCTATGTCCCACAAGTGCCAAATTTAATGTTTCTCTCAGCAGTAGTAAAGTAGTGCAACTATGTATCAGCTTTATACAAGTAGTTTGTTTGATCCAGTTTTTTGGTTTTTCATTCCCCAAGAACTCAGCCCTAGGTTTGGGTTCAAAAGTCATAAAAAGAGAAATTCTGTTTGACTTCAAGAGGCACTCAGTTTTTGGAAAAGAAGTAGAGAGTGGTGAAAGGAGTGATTATTTGTACCAAAATACCCAGAAGAAGGAAATGGTGAGTGAAAATGCACTGCTGTCACATGAGAATTAGACTTTGTGTTAGCTGAAGTGTCTCAAAATCAGAATAATTATAATTCAGAAGATATTTTAGATATCTTTTCTTTGTATGTTGTATGCCTATACCCTTTTCCTCCAAAAAATTATTTGCCTGAGGATGTCTGCAGTCCAGGGTGTTTTATCTATATTAAAAGCAGACAGGGACCAATTCAACTCCATCAAACTCCCACATTCCATAAGGAAAGAAGAGACATATTTTTTGGAAGAAAAATATGTTTTTGACTTAAACATGGACATCTGGGAGTTACCATGTCCTGGGGAGCTATGGAATTTTGGATCTTTGCCTTTGTTTGTTTATCTCACTGGCTTTTGGGATGCTGACTGTGGAAACTATGAGCAGTTTCAGCTTTCCATTAACTATCACCTATGACCCCTTCTCCACGGACACCCCCTTGTCGTGGGGGGGAAGCTTGTGTGCCCTCTTGAGGTTGTGAGCTATGCTGGTGGTGGTTTATGCCTCTGACAGGGTCTCCCATACTGGTCAGGTCTCAATTGAAGGGTCAGACAAAGTGTGTCCTCGGGCAGGATGGGCTTGTCAGCCGCCCGGCAACCATCCTAGGAGAAGGACAACTCTAACTCCAAACCCCGGCAGATGGAGCTCGCTTAGCCCTGTAAGGTCATCCATCTAAGAGAGGGATACTCTATCCAAATCTACATCCTGAGGACCTCGCTGTCACCATCCAAGCTTGTTAGGCCCTGACAGATGAACCTCAGGAGTAAAGGGTGGGGCCAGTTCTGCGCACGCTGTGCCTCACCTAAAAAATCCACTGCGCAGGCTTGAGGGACCAACTTCAACACCTGCTACACAGCCGGGGTCTGCCTCCTGAAGGCCAGGCAGAAGATCGCTGAGAAAATGGTCCGTGCTGCTGACCTATGACCCGGTTTAGTATTTCACTCATGTGTTGCTTGTTATTTTAGTTTCAGGAATTAATGCCTCCCTGGAGGAACTTGATCAAAGCAGGGGCTAGTCAGTTAACAGAATGCTGTATGTATGCCAGACAGTCATGCTGGGGTTTCCAAGACTCACTGAGATTTCATTAGGTGTTCCTAGGGATGTGCAATGGATAAGATAGTGAAAGTAGCCAACCAAAGCAAAAAAAAAGTAGACACAAAATTCATATCACATTACCTAGCCAGAGAGACTTTGAGGATGTGACAAAGCTGAAAAGAGTCTCATCTAACAAGCAGTACTGTTTGGTTAAAAAAGAGAGTCAACCTCTTAGAAAAAGCTCTAAGAGGAATGAAAGCAAGCTTAAAAAGAAATCCTAGTAGCACTTATGGGTGTATTCCCAGCCGTGACTCAGCTTCCTACCTAGTACCTGTGTCACAGACAAGTTTCTGCTCTCTCTGTTTGAGAAACTGGAAGCAAGATGTAGTCCAAGGGTCTGTCAGGAGATGGTGTGTGTGCCATGGCATGTTACATGCAGCATGACTGAGCCATTCTTCTGCCCAAGAGTGACACTGCATGACAAGAAGGTTACTATACTGTTTCTGAAGTAAGCCCAGAAAAATCTTGAGACCTGCTAGGAGAAAGAGATGTAGTTAAGAACTGACTGAAAAGCAGATCCCAGAGGGTTAGAATCAATAGCATAGAGTCTAGTTGTCATGCCTCTAGTCAGGTCCTCCAAGGTTCAATATTTGGCACAATATTGTTTAGCTGACTCATCAATGACTTGAATGAAAGGGCATATGCCTCAGGAAGTTCACTGAGGACACAAAGCTGGGAGGAGTGGCCAATACCCCAGAGGATTGTGCAGCCCTTCAGAACAACTTCAACCGGGCAGAAAGAGGGGCAGAGAACTGTCTGAAATTCAACAAAGGAANCTGTTTCTGAAGTAAGCCCAGAAAAATCTTGAGACCTGCTAGGAGAAAGAGATGTAGTTAAGAACTGACTGAAAAGCAGATCCCAGAGGGTTAGAATCAATAGCATAGAGTCTAGTTGTCATGCCTCTAGTCAGGTCCTCCAAGGTTCAATATTTGGCACAATATTGTTTAGCTGACTCATCAATGACTTGAATGAAAGGGCAGATGCCTCAGGAAGTTCACTGAGGACACAAAGGTGGGAGGAGTGGCCAATACCCCAGAGGATTGTGCAGCCCTTCAGAACAACTTCAACCGGGCAGAAAGAGGGGCAGAGAACTGTCTAAAATTCAACAAAGGAAAATGCATTGTCCTGCACCTGAGCATACCTGTCCAGGCACCTGTACTGGTTGGGGGCTGACCTGCTGGAAAGAAGTTCTGCAGAGAAGGACATGGGGATCCTGGTGTATGATGAGCTGTCCATGAGCCAGCAGTGTGCCCTGGGAGCCAAGACCAATGATATCCTGGGGTGCAGCAGGAAGAGCATTGCCCGAAGGTTGTGGCGGGTCCTGCCCCTCTATTCTGCCCTGGTGAGGCTGAATCAAGAGTGCTGGGTCCAGTTCTGGGCTGTACAAGAGAGACGTGGAGTTACTGGGTCAGGTCGAGCAGAGAGCAACAAAGGTGACTAAGGGACTGGAGTATTTCTAATGAGGAAAAGCTGAGAGAATTGGTCTTGTTCAGCCTTGAGAAGATACAAATGAGAGAGGACCTCATCAGTGTCTCTAAGTATCTGAAGGGAAGGTGTCAAAAGGATGGAACCAGACTCTTCTCAGTGGTGCCAAGTAACAGTACATGAGGCAATGGGCAGAAACTGATGCACAGGGAGTTCCACCAGAACATGAGGAAGGACTACTTTACTGTGCAGATGACTGTGCATGAGAACAAATTTCCAGGAGAGGTTGTGGAGACTCCTTCACTGGAGATATTCAAGAACCATCTGGATGCAATTCTATACAGTGTGATCTGGGATGACCCATCTTGAGCAGGGAGGTTGGACCAGATGATCCACTGTGGTCCCTTCCAACCTGATCCCTTCAGTGATTCTGTGATTAATTCTGTGAATCTATGTGGTCACACTTATGCACAGCTACCTGGTCCTTGTTTCAATCAGGGCTATGATCACATCTGATTGATACAGCTTTGAGAAGATAAAGCTAACAAGAGAGACACACATAATTTGAGGAATTAAGTTTTGGTGGTTTTTGTTTGTTTGTTTGTTTTTAGTGTTTTTCATGGGCTTGTTTGTTTGGTTTATGATTTTTTTTCTTACATAGTATGAAGAAGATCCTGCATTTCTGATTTGTCTATAGCTAGAGAACTGCAAATTTCCTGTAGTCATTTCCTCCAGTTCCTTTCAGCCTCTGTTATAAAGTCATCAAACATTAAATCCAGAGATTATGATTACTCATCTCTTCACAGTCTGTTTTGTCACTCCAACAATGAGACTCGTCTTTCAAGCATGTTCAATGATCTTCACACTGGGCAACCTTGTGGTTTCTCATCTGCAATCTTCTGGTGAGTTTAAATCTCCAGATATTTATTTAAGAAATTGATATATTAGAACAATATTTCTGTGTATACTTTATCTGATGTGTTATAATATTCAATACTTTTATGATGAAAATAATGAACCTAATAAAAATGGATATCCAGCAGAAATGAAAGAGGATTCTTAAAAAAAAAAAAAAAGCAGCAAACCCCCAGATTTCTATGAAAGTTTTCTAATTAAAAATTAAGGCATAACTTGCTAAACTTGTGTTTGTTCTTTAAGCATGGCTACTTACTGTCTAAGGCATATGTTACAACAGAATAGATTGCATCCAAAACAGACTAGCCTTCACATTAAACAAATATGGATAAAACACATTCCAGGTATGACTTCTGCACTTAGTACTCTGAAAGAATGAACGCTATGGGAAAATACCAGCAATACCTTGTTCCCGAGAAAGCATCAGATAAAAATACTATCAAACATCAAAATTCATAAAAACATTAAAGACCAGTCATTTGGCTACCTAATACACGAACATTTCTACTTCAATTATTTGTCTTCAATTCCATTATTTACAACTTGTCAAAGGTAAATGGATTTTTACATGAATCTAACACAACGGCTAACACATACACTAATCATCTAATCTTCACTCTTGTTAATTTGTTGCAATTTCCCTGTCACTCATTTTATAAGGAGAAAGAAATGCTTGAAAGTTATGATCTCATCAACCTATAAATCACCTCTCTGTTCTGTTGCACGTATAGTAAGTGCCATTTTCAACAGTGCTGCACCACCTGATTCTCTATGTTTAATTGCTCCTGTGAGTCACTGGCTGTTTTGTGAGGGGATGTGACTTCCCTGCCCTGAGATGATAATCACCTATAGTCTTTCTGTACCGAGGTCATGGCTTTGTGGAACAAAATTTGAAAATTACAGTTGTGATACCTATGTGATGCAGTGTCATTATGATGCCTAGTAAGTGATCTCTTGGAAAAAACAAAACAAAACGAAACGAAACCACCACCAAACAAAAACAATCAATCAACAACCCACGCAGTTTGATGGACTGTAAGAATTATGCTATAAGCATTATATCTTGTCTCAACATGTATACAAAAAACTCTCCCTGGCTGTTCTTGAAAAGAGGTTTTCTATTCAGTCTCTGTCCTGTGCAATCAATTCAGCAGTCGTATGCACAATGAGTTGCACTTTCACCTATGTTTGTTCCTATTTAAAAAAATGAAACTGTTCTTCATAGATCGGTAATATTGAGGGTAAATAAAGTCTGTAAGTTCAGGTCTGGGTCTTGCTCTCCAGTAGTTTCTGTACAGTGTGCTGCAATATGTGGAAGATCAGCATGTGGTTACTTATCAGGTTTCATCAGTGTAAGGAAATCAAAAGTGGTTTTTCTTCTTTGTTATGTATCAATGAGGCTGCAACTGTTCCAGTACATGTATGTTCCATTCTGTTATCTTTGCAGATTGACATTCTGCCTTTGCTTTTTCTTTCTCTATTTTTTCTTTTTTTTTTTTTTCAATCTATTCCATGACATTCAGCCTTTTTTACATATGCCCCTTAAAAAAAATTTTTCTTATGAATAAGATGTGAAAAGTGGCTTGGAGGTGGAATTTACCTGCTCATACTCTTGCTCATGGTTGTATCTGCATAATTTGTTGCTCAAGGAAATTTCTTCTTTTTTGCCCCCTGTAGATGTGCTTTCTTCACACACCATAGTGGTATTTTCCATGCTTCACTGTCCTGAGAAGAATTAGATGCCCAGCAGTGCCTGTGAGGTTAAAGTTTTGTGCAAAACCTTACCATTCCCCACCTGGTTTTACCAAAGTTGAAGACATGGATAATTCTCAGAAGCTGTTGCTCCAGAGCACTGGTTTGTGCCTTACAGCACTGCAACATACTGCATACCAACAAGATCAGCAGGTCATCCTCGACAGAAAGGTGTTACTCTTTTTTAGGCCAATGACTACCTATTTATAATTTTTTTTACCTTTTCATCTATTCATTGCTAGAATAATTATAAATGTGTTAATTTGGTGTATTCTAGGATCATAATTAGAAAAAGACCTTAAATAATTGCAATTGTTGTGCAAGAGCGGGCACATAAGCTGAGAATGATCCATAATGTTGCAGCTAAATTCATAAAAATTCCATCATAAATAGGACAGAGATAGTCCCCTCTCTTCTCTTTCTCTCACCACTAACAGAAGATAGGAATAATTCTGCCAGCAGAAGTATAGATGTATACTTAAAAGGAAACCAAACACCCTTTAAGTTAAGGGCAAGGGAAACATTATCAGAAGGAAAAACCATTATCTCAGACAAACTGTACATATCCTCTGATGATTAAATGTCAATTTAATCCAAACTTTTAAAACTCCACTTAGGTTATTCATCTTGATGAAATTTGAATTATGTAACATATATGTGTTATAATTTGAAATGATCCATGTAGATATTTACTGTAAATTCACACAATGCACAACTTACACTACATTCAAAAAGACTGCGAAACTCATTAACTTAGGAAGCGCAGTAGAAAACTGTGGCTAGACCTCTGGAAACAAAATCTTTAATAACAAAAGATTGGTAAGATTCTGTCCTATATACCAAATTAATTATGTTGAGACTGATATCTTATGAAGTCCTTAAAAACTAAAGCACAAGAAAGAATAACTCTATATAATCAGATCATTTATTACAACTTCTCTTCCATTTCAATTAACTTTCTATTTACTGTTAAAGAATTTAATAATTTATTACCTTCCATTTTAGTACATAAATTAGTGCAGTTGCTGGAGTTTATATGTTAAAATCCCAGCATTTTAATTCATAAGATGTAGGGATTTTTGGCAGAAGAAGGTTCTGATCCTAGGAAGATTTATACATGTTGTTGATTGATTCACACTGACTAATCCTGCTGAAGTCAAGTGGAGTACTCAGTGGGTATCAAGTTAAATCCATGAATAAATCACTGCAGAACTGGAGTAAAATTGGTATTCTTTGCCATCCAAAGAGTGCCTTGCCAAACCCAAGATTTAATCTTCATCCCTGAATTGCAATCTCTAATAAGTAGTCCAGAGTTATAATACAATTGAAAAAATACAAAATAATGTGTATTATTTAGGGTTCAAAATTAATTGATGTCTTTTGTTGTCTTCCAACAGGCTAGTCAGAACAGACCTTCAGCTTTTACTTAGTGTCCACTTTGTTCTCTGTGGAAAAACCCATGTGGTTCCTCTGGCTTCCTTATTATTTTCCATCTCTAGAGCCAATCATACCTCAACTAACCCACTCAGAGTTTGAAGAGATTGAACACCCCCATTAAAGGAATTTTATAGGAATAGGGTTTAATGGTAGTGTCCTTTTTCAGTTGTGTTGAGGGAAAATGTGACACCCTGAAAAAGGATTTCAAGAGTTGGCCTGCACAGAGATGGAAGGGTGACTTACACCTTTACCAAAATCTTTGCTTTTATTTCTCTGCTGGCAGGTTGCAGGATACATAATCACAGATTCAAGCAGGTTCCCAATCTCACATCTCCTATTTGTGATGCAAATTCACTCTACATAGTGTCAACATAGTTATGTCGGGTGTGTAAAAAAATGTGCATAAACAATTTCTGTGTGTTCTCTCTCACAATTAATGAATGAATATTATCTGTCTAAAATCCAACAATATCCCTGGAAATCTAATTTACCAAACAAAAAAAAAAGTTATTTATACTGCCCAATAAGATAAAAATTCAGAAAGAATAAGCAGTATAATATTATTTTAACATTTTGAACTTGGAGGGATAAAACTCAGCATTGCAGCTTTTTCCTCTTTGAGATATTTAAAACAATCTTTTACTCTCATTTCTTCCCTTATGTTAATGGTATTTTGTATTTAGGCTGTAAACTCCTCTTTCCCTCTTCCTTCCTTTTTTCTGTACCTGTACAGATTTTTGTGACCAAATTGACTGAACACCTCAGAGAGATTGTGATGGAAAGAAACTTTTTACATGAGTATGTAGTGACAGGACAAGAAGGAATGGCTTTAAACTGAAGGAAAGTATACTTAGATTAGGTATTAGAAAAACATTCTTTACTGTGAGGGTGGTGAGACACTGGAACAGGTTGCCCAGAGAGGTTGTGGTTTTCAAATCCCTGGAAGTGTTTAAGGCAGGGTTGGATGAAATCCTGAGCAACCTTGTCTAGTAGAAGGCATTCCTGTCTATGGCAAGGGGATTGAATAGCCTTTAAGGTCCTTTCCAACACAGGCAATTCTATGGTTTAGAATCCCAGAGGTCTTTTCCAACCTATTTGATTCTGTGATTCTGCAATTCTATTCTATGATTCTATAATTCCACAATTCTATGACTAGAGCCACTTTTCATAGCAAATTATATAAGATTCCTCAAAACTTTTACTTAAATTTGGCATTTCCATGCATCTGATTTTCACTAGTGAAATTGCCTCTTTTCTTTACAGTTGCCTTCAATCTACAGATGCTGGTAGCTCTATGGTAGATACTGGCAGCTTGACACTACCAAGCAACCTGGGACCAGCTTCGTGTATAAACCCAACCAGCACCAATTGCTGACCATTAGAAATCAATGCAAAGTGGTCTTACACATGCAGCTCCAACAGTTGCAACCCAGGGCTGGAGAGCAATGGGCTAAATGCTGTTTGTTGAACTCACTCTCCAAATAATTAAAAATTCGCTGTTGTGTTTTAAAGTGGGACTGTCCAAGTTCAAGTGAGGGTTTGGAGCTGACACTGTTTGTCTGGTGTGGGTTCTGGCACAGCCTTGATTCCTTGGCTATGCCCAAGGTGGGATTTTCATGTACCTGCTCTTTGAGCTGTCCTATGGGTGAGATAGAATGTCCTTCTGTTTAGCACAAAATCTATTTGAATGATTTTGTTAAAGTGCAAGACAAGTGTACACAACTCTCTGCAGAGATGTTAAGCTGCATTCTGAGAATAAACTGAAGAATGTTGCTGATTTTTGACCTAAAAAA
Organism: Formicarius rufipectus; assembly: GCA_013399695.1. NCBI lineage: Eukaryota > Metazoa > Chordata > Aves > Passeriformes > Formicariidae > Formicarius > Formicarius rufipectus. Next base: position 315,703 of record VXAU01001760.1, on the reverse strand, counting down.
TTCTTCAAAACCATACTCTACAAACAGCATTTTACTTTCTGCCATTGTGCCAAACTATTGCACACATAGAAACATCATTGGAATTAATTTTGAAATTAATTATCCTTGAAAATATTAAGAAAGTATGCACTCTCCCTGTTTTGATTTTTACAACTGAAGCATGATCACTAGCAGTTCTTTCTCAAAATGAAAATATGGTAATCAGACTAATTATCAGAAAGTAGAAAGTAAATATTTTGTTTCTTCTAAATAGAATTGAAAGGGTTAATTATAAAGTAATAATAATTGTCTCAAACATTTATATTTGGTTTTATAAGGACAATTTTACTTGTAGATGGAGAACATCTAATTATACAGTCAAATATACATTAAATATATGTTTAACTTACTTTATAGGAAATCGAAGTCCATAAAGTCATACAGATATCAGTTACACTATATTCTGCACAGCACAACCATGCTAAAGTAGTCTATAAAAATTAAAATATGTTAGTGTAGTTGCAGACCAAGAATCCGTTGTTAGACACTTAGTCATCATATTTCTTAGTGGCTTTAGTTAAAGACAAGATCAATCTTAGACCTGCAAAGGAGACTGACAAAGAGCTTGAGGATTTGGAAACAAGAGCCACATAGATAGTCTGTTGCAACAGAGGTAGAACTGGCTGTATAAACTGCATTTTATTATAGTTTTCAATGTTTTTTACTTCTATTTTTGTCTCAGCTTGTACTGACACGCAAGATTTTCTGCCTGAGAAAGCAATACAGAACAAGCCTGCAGGCCTTAGTTAGGAGATGGAGGACTTAGTTTCAAGACCTTTTCTTGAATAAGAGCAGAATCTTTTATACCAGAGCTCCAAGAATCACATAGCAGAAACCTGCATCTACACCTACTCAATATCTCCTGGATTTCTGTTATAACCATCTCAAATGATTTTGACAGAATAAAATGTTAAAACACAAACATGCCTATACTAAAATGTTCTAACTAATTCTAACTAGAGTGGTCATAAAACATCTAGACACAGAGATACCGATATGAAAACAGACAAAATGCTTACTGGAACTCACATCCCTTTCTCACATTCTTAGTGTTGATTACTGAGCAAAAGACAGCAACCATGAGAATAGCTATGCCTGATTCTCATGAAACAATGAGGATTACAGGATGTGATAACAAGCTCAGAAAAAATGTTTCCACTCTAAACCTCTTCAAAAGCCTAGAATTGCACAAAATGTAGTCAGCAATCAAAGCTAAAATCTTCTATTCTCCTCCTAGGCAGGAGTATTTCAACAAAAGCTTTTAGTGATAGAGACTTCATGGCTGGATACAGTGGTCTGCAAATTTTAACTTCAAGTGGTTTCTTGCTGATATTCAAGATAAATTTTCTTCCTTTTTTCATTCAAATAAATACAATTTCACATCTTATGGAATGCAAATAAATAATTTATCCTTTTCTTTGATATAGAATGGTTTTCTAATCCTTCCACCTTCTTAATTTCTCTAATTCTTCAATGTCAGATTTATCTTCCATATTTGATTGCGGGATCCTAATTGACAAGGAATTAAAATATCTGTGTCCCTAGCAAGAACTGTACCAAGGAGATGAACAGGAGAGGAAATAATATTGGTGTTCAGTCAGATGACATTAAATCACCACGCTTGTATTTAAGGTGGAATTGGCCAGAACAACATAGGTCAAATATGCAGTACACCTACTTGTGCTGATCTGCTCTGGGTTTCTGTGGGTCTTGACTGGTCTGGACCCATAGTGTTGGTTTCTTTTTTCTTATGGCAAATATCTGTAGGTTCCATGTAGCATTAGTTCCCAAATAGTTTTCCTTAGTAGGAATTATGGGGGAAAACTGGCCTTAAGATATAGGCCTTATGCATTGCATACATGTGACACAGTTTGTGCCTTTTCGCTCAGGGACCATGGGGCCGAATCTCTCTCTAATGATGCTGTGTATGCTTTCATTTGACTATTTGGAAATTCTGATTTTAAGCTCTCTTGGTTATTTTACTCTGTTTTCTTGTATTTTAGAAGTTTGTATGTCTTCTTATGTTTTGATCATCTGAGTCTACTGTATATATATCTTTGAAATACTAGTTGCCTATAAATGTCAAGGATTGCTTTTCATACTCACTCCTAAAACCATATTGTCTGTCATTTGCCTGGGCAGGTCGAAAAGATGCCATCAACACCACAATAATAAATTTCAATAATGAGAAGATGCAGATCACATGGGCAGCAAGAGAGCTTTTTCACAATAACAATGTGTCATTTTCTTACACGTGAGTATTGTCAATGTCTATTCTTCTCTTGTTAAAGATTTACTTTGGGAAATCTAAAATATCTAAGTCCATTTGAGTCTTCTGTGATCTGAAAATGCTTTTAACATTCGTTAATACCCAGTATTGCCCCAGCTCGTGTTGCAGGCGTGGCTGCAGTGCCACGTTTGTGTCATTCGGTGGCAGAGAGGATAAGGCGAGGTCTTCCCCTGGTGCTCTGACCCACGTGGGCTCCCAGGATTGCTCAACAACGTGACATTATTGCTTTTCTGCTTTTCTATTGCTTTTCTGTTTGCTGTTTTTTCTTTAATGTTAATCTGAAATGGGCAGTGGGCGTTGGCCGAGTGGTGTAAGTCGCCGCCTGTGGACCCGGCTCCCACTCTGAGGACGCCGGTTCGAATCCCGAGGAACTCGCTGTCACCCTCCGAGCGTGCTTGGCTGTGGCAAAATGAACCTCAGGAGTAAAGGGGGTGGGGCCCTCACCTAAAAAATCCATTGCGCAGACTTATCCCAAAATCTTGGTTCGCGAAGTCTAGCCAACACACAACACACAATATCCAGTATGAAATCTGTTTATACTCCCAGCCTGTTACAGAGGTGTACAAATCTACAAACCTGGTAAGTAGTTGGTCACCACAGATATTATGTGAAAGATTTGTCCCTCTTCTGCCATTGTGCTAAATTCTAGTTCCAGTTACAGTATTAAAAGTGTTTTTTTCCACATGTATGTGTAAATTTTCCTTATTAACTGACATCATTAATGACTAAGAGATATTTTGGTTAAGTTCAGTCATAATGCTTGCTCTTTTCTTTCTGGGCGGTATATGTGAAAGAACATTTTGCAGTACATTCTTGGAAACAGAATCATGAGAGCATCTGTTTGAGCAAGTAATTTTCTTATTAGAAAACAGCAACATGAAGGAAAACTGATTGTTGCAGGCTGCATCAAAACCCATGGCTGGAAATTCAGTGAGGTTTGAGTGATGAATTCCCTCACAACACTGTGAGATTTGTCACTTCAAGAATATCCATGCTCAGACTTCCTTTGGTTAGAATATTTTGGGGAAAAAAAAAAAAAAGATAATTACAATAACAAAGAAGAATTGAATTGACATGTGCTAGTTAGTAAGATTTCCATTTACCAGTATTGTTTCGTTTATAGATTTGATGAAGGCAAGCACAAAGTTTGGAAGCCGTGTCCCACCTACTTACTGGACCAGGATTATAATTCTGGATGTCTTTTTAAGACAGAAGGACCCACACTTGCCATCTCTATCAGAAACAGCAATGGAAGTGAAGAGTTTTTTTCTAAAAAATTTAAATCTGATTTTTATAGTAAGTATGTAAAATTGCAACTATTTTGGTAGTCCTAGTATCCTCACCGATCCTCCAGTTGTCTAACTTTCAGAAGAAATCAGTTATATTGGCATATAAAACTTTATTTGTGTGTGTCAAAACTAAACTGTAGTTATTTCATGTTGATTTTTGCCCCTTGTTGTCACCAGTGATGACAGTGTACAGATGCAGCTAAATGAGGACAGTCAAATTTGTCTCAAAATACAATTTCAAAATCCAAATAAAAATACTAAAAGCATGTGGGTGTGGCTTGTCTAGTACAGACCTACTCAGTATTCACATCAGAAAAATGAATAAAAGTTGATAGATTTTTGTCTTAGTGCTGACTGCGTGATCTTTCCCATGTTTTAAACCTTCCGTTATTTTGTCATCTTCCATGCAATGTGAGGCAGGGAACTATTTACCAAAGATGCTGTCACAAAACTATCATCACACATCAATAGAAATTATTTGAGTGCCTCTGGTACAGAGTAAAAGAAACACCCTACTACTAGTAGAGAGCTGATATTCTTTTTTCTGTTAAATCCTTCTTGACCCCAAATACATATTTCACATCTACTGTGATCAGTTTATCGAAATCTTCTACAATTTGACATAGTTACAGCATTTTAAGTTGAGGGATTTTTTTTCCTAATAGAAATCACACAGAAAAAATACAATGGAGAATTATTTGAAATAAAAATGTATTCCAAATTTATTATAATATTTTAGCAAAAGGGTTTAAACAAAAATCTGTTACAGCATTGAACTTTGAGAATACTTTTATAGATTGTATTTTTAAGAGTATTTGCTAAATTATGGAAAACTTCAGTCTGATCTTTGAATTTTGGTTATTAAGCACCCACTGAAAATAAAATTAATTTCAAATGGATTAGGCAAAAAAGCAAAAGTATCAAGAATCAGACTAGAGCTTTTAAATTAGGATGGCAGTTTTTTCATAATACGAAAGGGCAACTGGGACTGAGAAAGCAGGTAGCACTCTTTATTTCCCACTACTGAAGACTAACTAGCTGCATAGTTCAAACCATGGCATTGTCTTCAGACCAACTGAAAAAACTGAGGGGTAGATTCAGTTGCACACAGGTAGGAACTCAATGCATTTTGCAGATGCCCCACCATATCCCATATAGTCTCCTGCAGCTGCACAAGTGAGGGCTTTATGGTACTGAATTTGTAACTTAATTTCCCATGAAGAATCTTTTTTCTTCCCCGTGATTGCAGGTTGTATGAGGAGGCTGAAGTCCTTCCTTAAGTAGTTGCAATTGATTCCTGACATGAGACAGTAATTACATTTAATGTGGCACCTCAAATAATGAGCAGTGTTATGATGCCAGATTCCACTCTGATGTTCAATAGGGAGATCAGCTACAAGAGCAAATTCAACAAGCTGAAAGCTCACCTTCTTCAATCACCACTTAGAGAAACATAAAGACAAGGAAGGAGCAGCATTAATTTTAACTGTGAAGTGCTTCTTTTTCAGAGACTAGAAAAATTTGTTTCTATTCTTCCTAGTAAAGCCAAATAGACCAGAAAATGTGACCTTCTTCTGGAAAGATGACACTCTTACTGTGAGCTGTAATAAACCAGAAAGGGCTGTGAAGTGCTTGCAACTTGAGCTTCAATATAAAAGCAAGTTTGACAAAGAGTGGCAAGTGAGTTGAATGTCTCATTTTTAATCAACATTGCGAGGAGCTGGAAGTAACACTTCCATAGAATTTAAAATACAGTTGTTTTAAAATTGTTCACCCATCCTGTATTTACAAATAAAACTGTTAGCAGAAAACGTCTAGATTTTTTGGACCCTGGATTCCTACCATGCCAGAAATAATTTTCTTTATGAGTTATATCCAGTTGCAATCCAAAGTGCTGAGGACCATCTAAGGGAAAGGTCTCCCATTGAAAATAGAAGGGGTTAGAAAGACAAAAGAAAAAAGTGGAGTAGAGAAAAAAGAGAGAAAAAGAATAAAAACTAATGAAGGAGTGTGAAAACAAAATAAATTTACTTGGAATTTCTATTTATTTTTAAAGTAGTTGCTAAGTATTTTAAAATATTATTTCATCAACTTAAATCTTTCCAGTCACAAATACAACTTGTAAATATTTTGTGGATCAAAGTTTCTTTATATATTGTAAATACACAGATGTAACACAGTGCATTATGTAATGGTTGTTATGACCTTCAGCTCAGTGTTATACAATGTGGAATACATATGAATAATAAAAAGTCCATCAAGAAACAGAATCTCTTGAAATGCAGAGATGTCAACATTCAGTTGTGAGGTTTGGGTTGGTCTATCTCTTGTCTTAGTTGTGACTGTGACTGATTGTAGCATTCTGAAGCTCTGCCTTGAAAACCAGAATTAATAATGATACACCTTCCTTCTCAGTCCAGAACTTCCAGATGTTGCAGTGTTGAAGATCAAGGCTTTGATCCAAGGAAATGCTATTCCCTCCGGGTCAGAATGAAGAGGCTTGTACCCTTGTGCAATGTAGTTAATTACAGCAGTGACTGGGAAGCAGAAACATATTGGATGAATGGCACATTACTAGGTACCAGCTAATATACATACACAGTCTAAGTTCAAATGGGGAAGGGGTGACTGCAAAAGATGATGGGAACACGCAGCAAATGAATGTTGCACTATTGTGCTCCATCTTCTGTTATCAAAGAAAGTTCATTTGGGTGATTGATTTTCTGTGTTTAACTGTCCGCTTTGTTCCTGATGGCCCATAATGCAATTGATTTATTTCATAATCAGAAAAGTTAAGAATGTTCTTATTATTTGTGTTACAAGAGTGTCTAGGGTCCCTCAGTAACAGCATGAGGGCTCTGTGGATGTGGGTGTTGGGCAGGGGTGCCCTCATATGATATTTGGACATCAAACCTGAGCCATAAGAAAATCCTTGATGCTCCATTTTTGAAGGCAATTTATTTTGAAAGTATGTCCAGTTGAACTACAGAACAAGAGGATACTGGCATCTAATGTTAATAGGTGCTGGATGGATCAGAACAGGCACAATGGGGGAAAAGAGATTAAATTGAAGTAAAGCCAGTATCAGCACTGCTTTCCCACCAGACTGATACATTCAAGTGAGTGTGACTGACTTCTATTAGATCTTTGGTGAAAGTTTTTCTACTGACTATCAAAACCAAAACTCAGATTTTCTGTAGTAAAAAAAAAACTCTGTACAATATGTTAACACATTTGTATCGTATCAGCTAAGCACAAAATGCTACCCACTAGGCTTTATCAGAAGTATGACACACCTACACATCCAGTGTGCTGAGATGTGAGTTCTTTAAAGTGCAATGGGCCATTAGCTCACTTGAAGAAAATCTACACTCAAAGCTGGGATGAAATCCTGGGTCATAGGTATGTGTAGCCTGTGCACTACTGGCCACAGTGCTGACCTCCACCATGCAAATTGTGAGCCTTGTCCTCACATGTGTCTGGCAAATGCCCTTAAGGAAACACAGAGGACAGTACCTCCCTATACACCTCTGAGAGGAGACCACATAATAGCCCCATCTGAAGCATTTGAATAGAGTCTACCGGCATGTACCTTCAAGAAAGGAAGCATGGAGTAGGTAGACTAGTGGGTCAGGTACTCTGGGTGCCCCTGGATCAAAAGTGACATTGAAATAATCCTTTCACTGGAGCGAGCACTTTGCTTCAGGACTTTAATGAGTTGTTATTGACTCCAAATCTAAAATCAGAGCAAGCCATGAACAAAGATGTGATCAAGAAATTTCATGGACTCTGAAAACCTTACTTACGATCACAACTTATGGTTTCCTGGGAAGCTGAATGGAGCAGATAGGTGGAACAGGTTAAACATTTGCTGCTGTATGAGCATTCAATTAGTTTTTGTAGTATTAATATGGAAACCAGAAGGCAAGTTTGAGGTTGCAGTACAAAAGCTCCAGGAAAAACGATGAGAACATAGAAAAATGCACAAATGCATTAGTTCTATATACTTGAGTTCTAGATGTTATCCTGATACTAGTTATTTTCTGGGTATTAGCTCTTGTGGTTTGCTGGCTCTTTGTTTGCTGAAGCTGTTTGGTTTCTCTTGGAAGACATTCTGCCTGCGCATATAATAGCATTTACAGCTTTAGTGATTGTAAGTAATACAACTTAGATCTTAGCACAGAGTTGCTTCATCACTGTCCATGCAATGTGATGAAGATGAGAAGAAATACTTGATTTACTCATTCATAACACTTCTACCCTGCCTATAAGACCATTCCTTTGTCCTGTACCAGGTCAATTTAGGTAAATAAAACCACAATTTTCTTTTGTTGCAAGGGTTGGGGAAGCATAGGTTTTAAGTATCAATTGAACAATTAAACCTGTCTTATTTATTCTTAAAAACTTCTCTGCTTTTTTTTCCTTCTTTTTAAAGAAAATTCAAAGTTCTAGCATGATTAGAAACATTTAAAGTTAAAGCAAAAAATATTTGACACATTGTTTTTGTGATTATTCTTAGATTCATGTGATGATGATGATATAACATCTCAGTCAAATACCATAACTGTTTTAAGTTGTTCACTGGCAGTGCTTCTAATGATGTTTATCCTCCTGATTCTTCTGTGTAAATGTCAGAGGTAAACATAGTTTTATTGGTTACTACTAACTAACCATGTCATGAAAATATACCTATCATTCCAGATCAAGTCTCAGCAATCAAAATTATATTTAGATAAAGTCACTGAGAAGATGTAGAAGTCAGTAGTTTAATTACTATTTGAGGAGTAGTGCATCCTGGATTTACAAACACCAAGGCCTTTAATTTTCAAAACCAAAACAATTCTGGTAAAAGACAATGTTTCAAGTTAAAATTCTGTCTCTTTCACTTAATTTCTTTCTTTTCTTTATTTTTTTCCCCCTAGAAATCTAGTTAAATCCTGAGGAGCCAATTATTTTATTTATTTCTTCTGAAAGGACATTCTTTTGTGCAGTCTTCATCAAAGGCAGAGGGTTAAAGTAAGCCTGAAGGCATTCAACTTTAAGAAGATTATATCATTATTTAGATTTGCAATTAAATAATATTGTTCATGTTTAGAATTTGCAATTAAAAAAAAGAAATCCCAGCACAACAACTACCAAACAACAAGAAAAACCTGCAAAGGCCATAGATTTTGAGTTTTTTAGTTGGAAAAAAAAAAGGTTAAAAATGCAGTATTTTCAGAGATAAAAGTATCTGATCACCTTTTTAGACCATAAATTGAGTTTTTTCTCCTGTCCTTCTGCATTTCAAATTTACTGTTGTGTTCACTAAGTCAGCCAATACAGCTGGTTGATGCACCATCTTCCCTGTCTAGGGAAACGTGGCCAGAGAATGCAAGGTTCTAAGTACTACATAGTGCAGAATGGCACTGGCTGGCTAGCTGGAAGTTTGTATAAAGCCCAGATTTTGCTGGAATGGGGTTGGGCTGAAAATTTATCAGAAAAAAAAATGCACTTGGTCTGATGGTATTATTAGACTATTATAACTGCTTTTTTTACTTCAAAACACATTTAAAAGAAATCATGACCAGAGTACTGTCATATAAAATATATTTGTGAGTATAGAACTATGCTGAAGTAGATTTTTATATGAATAACTATGTAATAACAAAACATCGGTTTGTATTTTTCTTTCCTTTTTGCAGACCTCAGATATCAGTCATGCCAGCTATACCAGACCCAAAATACATATTTGTGGATCTCTTAAATGATCATAATGGAAACTTCCAGGTAAACATCACCTTCTTATCAGGACTGTAAACTCTACAATGGTGAGAATAGTTTTAAAGTAGTTACTGATTCTTGCTCTGCCACAGGCATTATCATAAACACTCTCTGACCCATGACAAAAGGCCCAAAGTCCTTTCCCTCGTGTAGCATCACCAAGAGGATCCACAAAGCAAATACCAGGGTTCACACAATCAGTGTAGTGATGCTTTGGGACTGTGAAAAGACACTTGATATGAGACAAACGGCCAGAGAAGAATTTAAGGGTGTCCAGAGGCCAAATATCCACTGAAATGACATTGTGGTGTTTGCATCCATCCCTGCACATGATAGGTCAGGGAGTTTGCTTCAGTCTGATCTTGTCCTTTATGTTTGTGTAGTGCTGAGAGAGTGAATGCTGAGCCAGTGTTGGCACTCAAGCCTTTGGAGGCCTCAGTCACAAGAGGAGCATCTGCTCTTAGCCAATAGAGCTGTATGGTCACTAAAGTTTGAGACATGGAATGGATAACAAATTAATAGATTATGATTTTGCTTTAGTTTTCTAAGTGCTTCTTATGAGTCCCTGACATCACATATGTGGTGTAGTTTTCTGTATTACCTGTATTAGTATTTACCTTAATGACTACTTAAGTTTCCTCTGAGGGCAAGCAGGTAAAATATGTACATTTACAAAGCCAGTGACAGTATAAAAATAATTTTTCAGTCATAAATTGAAAACTTTTTTTTATATATATATGTCTTTAAAATCAAACTGGAGAAGAAAGATACAAGTTCATATTAACACTGAAACTTTAATACAGATGTGCTATGTTGCCTAAATCTCCATGCAAACTCAGTCAATTTAAATTAAGGTCAAGGCTTGGGTCAAAGAATGTGTAAGTCTATCAAAGAAGTAGCACCAAATATTTCACACATTCAAGGTTTTCAAATTAAAATATTGATTAAACTACTGATTAAATACAAGATGTATTTAATGCAGTCTTGAGAACAAGTACAAGTTTGTATGCAGTTCTGGAATCTTGTGTGGTTGTCTGTCATTCTGTCTTTCTTTCGTCCTGCTATCTTATGTCCTACTCATCTATATTGCTTCCTTTTCATCTTCTCCATTGTGGCTTATCCTGGAACGATACCATCATGAAAGGAAAACCATTGTCTGTACAACCAGTTCTCTTTTGATTAAGATGTCACCTCTCTGCCAACACCAACATCTTAATTTTCCTAGGAATGGCTAGACAAAACTGATCATGTGCTTCTGCAAACCAAGCTAGAATATGAAGAGCCAGAATGCATCACTGAGGCAGAAAGCCAGCATGAAGATGAGAAGAACAGTGACAAACAGGGGCCTTTGGAGAAAATCTTCACTTTTTCAGGAACAGCAGAAAATAGTGACCTCACAGCAGCTCAGATTGCCTGTCTGATACCAGCATCCAACACTATAGCTTCTTTTGCTGGCTTCCATATTTTGATGAATGATGATATGTATGTGATGTTATAAAATCTGCATAATGCAGAAGGTGTTAGGAAATTACATAAAAGATCCTGATGAGTTTAGGGCAGTGACTGAATAGAAAAGGTCATTATGATAAGATTCACATCAACAAAGACATTGGGCTGTGTTATCTCTTTCTGGATCTGTACTTTCCCAACGGTTATGATAACTTGAGCAGACTCAATGTTTGAAACAAACTCCTGATAATTTATAGAGTTAGGATTTGTTCTTCTAATTGGGGTTTATCTCTAAAACTAAACTGACCCCATTTTCCTGCTATGCCCAGAAGAGGTCAAGATCTCCTCCATAATAAAGGGCAGTAGAACTGACACTTAGTCCTTGTATTTATGGAGTGTAGAGTAGCTCAAGCTACACTATTGTTCTTCCAAAATGAAGAGAGAAAATAAAGAGACTTTGCTGCCTCATGAAGATCAGATCACACATTCTGCTTTTTCACAGTGACAGGGTACTGCTTTGCAAGACTTCCTTAGACTAGAGTTGCTTGCTCTTGTAAGCTGCTTTTCCCAGTGTGCAGCTGCACTGCATGGCATGCCTTCAGGGTTTCAGAGGAAAGGAATAAGGTCCATGTCTAAGAGCAAAAGAGTGAAGATGTACAGTATTGAATCACAATTTATCCTGCAAGTAGTGCTGTGAGCAGCTTCCCACAGAACAGCAGAACTTCAAGTGCCTCCACTGAAGGTCAGGTCCTTGGTATCTTACAGTCTTTGTATAGTCAGCATATAATCTTTATTCTAGAAGGCTGAGGCTCATTTGAAAAAATATTTGCTGTTTAATTTAGTAACATTTATTTCAAATTGGGATTTGGTGAAAGCAGCAGTTGTACACCCAAATTAGGATTTACTCATATTGGATATACTAAGCTCTTGATTTTCTTTAGAAAATGTTTGGTTTGTTTTTAATATTTTCTTTAAAAACAAATTTAGATTAGGTTATAAAGTTTACTAAACATAGTATCCTTTAAAGTATGTTAATTTTTAAAATGCTATACACTAAGCAATTAGAACTCAGGAAAAAAACAACTTGATTATTGAGTTTCCCTATATCACTTATGTTGTGTGCTATTTGAAAGCAAATTTTATAAAAAAAAAAATTGTGTTAAAAGTATGTATGATCTGTGCAAACTATTGTAGATATACGCAATGATATGTTGAATTAGCTCCAATTATTTATCTGCATATCAGTTACTCATTAAATTACTTCATCAGTTGACTAACCTTTGACAATTGCATACTTTCACTGTGCAAACACATTATTTATAGTGTAACTTAGAAATTGCACATATCAGAAAAGTATGATGATTAGTATTTTTAATTCTGTGCTTTAAAAAACTTTAAATCCAGGTCTTTTCAAGAATAGTAAACAGTAATAGGAATAATTAAATCTCAAAATATCTTTCTAGGTACCCCAGTTTACTGTACAAGGGAAAATACAGACATTTTCAGGCCAATAACTGGGAAACTTAATTGAAAGGATAGTTCATCTACATTGCCCAAGATTTTCTTGACATTGCCTCAGATTTGACTGTTCACTAACAAGAATAAGATGCTAATAGAGGATTTCCAACCATTATAGGGACAATTTTGCCTTGTCCTATCTAAAACAGATGTGTACAAGTTCTGGGGGGCTTTTTGTACACCCTGCACTTTTGGAAATTTTTCTGAAAGGTAAGTATGCAAAGTTTTCTGTATCACTGTAAAACACATTGAATTTTAAGCTAATTCAAGATCTGTAAAATTTAATAAGTAGAATCTATCTCAGCTCCGCTCTTCTTACATGATATAAATTGTCATTACTGCATAAGAATCAAAGAAGATTCAGTGAATTACAGCAGACAAGAACTTGCTCCAGTAAGGATGTTATGAATAAAGAGGGAAGTAAAACCAGAACATAATGCTTAGGCACTTCCTCTTCCAACCATGCGTAATATTTGCTCATCTGCAGAGACACCTACATATCTTAATTAAAACACTTTCCTTTTAATAATTTTTTTTTTCTGAATTCAAAATGGTTTTGTATATTTTCTTGAAATCTTGTGGGGAAAAAAAAATGAAAAAAAGAAGAGAAGAAAGTCATGTTGAATTGTTCTGTTTAAGCAGCTTTCCTGAACAGAAATGCTACAGTCATGTAAGTTTTTAGTACAAAGTATATCTTCCATTATGTTTTACAGACAGAAATGATATTTTTATGCATGTATAGAACCATATTTTCATTGTATATAAGAAATGAAAAATAAAACAAATTGAACACCCACGTACCTCAAAAATTTATTCAAAAAATGTCCCCCATGAAGAATATAAAACATAAGGAATTATTGACATTCAAAACTAAGTTTGTTCTCCCTCTAAAAAGCCTTCCACTCTTTAGAAACTATAAAATTATGTCTGCAGAGTGATGAAGCACATAATTTAAACAACAAGAAAGGTCTTCCCCTAAATACTGATGATGATTCTAAAACAGTAGAAGATACATACTAGATTAGCCACACATTGTTTGTGGGTATTGGAAACTTCCTAATCACCCCTTTGAGGCCTCATTTTCCATCATTTTGTTGTCACTTTTCCACTCCTGTCCTGTCCTGTCCTCTCCTCTCCTCCCCTTTCCCAGATGTTCACACAGCCCTGCAGACCCTATCTCAGAGCAGGCTTCAACAAATGAGCAAATTAAAGAGCCAGAAAGGAAAAGGCCTAGTCAGTTCATCACAATGAGAAGAAGGCTACACAATAATTTTCACATCTTCCCGTCTTATTTACTGAAAAGTTCTGATCTTCAAATGCATGAGTCCCTCAGATGCTACATCATGTTTCTTAATTATACCCTACAAAAAGGGATAGACTGTGTATCATATGGCAACACATGCCAATTGAACTGTATTTTCTCAACAGCAGAACAAACATACCGCATATTTATTTCTCATACAATTTATGTGCTAGTTATAACAGACTGGGCCAATTTACATTCATAGATTCAATATCTCTACTGTTTTGTTTGGTTTTGATACCTGATTTTCAGTGAAAGGAAGAATAGGAAGAAATAACGTTTTTGTTAAAACAAGTAACAGAACTTAAGATAGTCTTGTAACTTCTACTTTTTTTTTTTTTTCATTTTTTGAGCAGAAAATGGCTGGTACTTTTGCAATCAATCTAGAATTTTCTCACAGAGTACTTACAAGAGCTTTCAAAACCACTCCTAATTTTTTAATTTCCTTTTTTTGGTGGCTTACATTTTTATGGTCACTAACCTCAGCAAAACATAACAGTTTATTTTGTTTTTTCCCTTTTTCTGCAAAAATATGTGAGCGGCAAAGATGAAACTGGAGTGCCACACTTATTGAATACTTGAGAAACTGGACTAGATAAAATCTTTTTCTCTTTGGAAAAGTCGCACAGGTCTAAACTTGTCAAAATACCAGTGGCAAACAATCAGCATTTTCCATGGGAAAAAACGTGACCCTAAAATGTGACCCTATTTGACCTTTTGTCACCAACTATCTAAGGAGAGATCTGTCACTGACTAATCTAGTGGCTGAGAGAGCAATATTGTGCAATAAGAGAAGAAATGCAATGATAACTCCTCCTCTCCTGGAAATTGTTTGTAACACTTATGATTTGAGAGCTTGATTAGTGCCATCTGAAGGACTTGCTCCTGCTTGACTTCTTGCTGGCAAATACTGGCACAAAGTATTGTGGGTGGGAAATAGCAGGTATACACTCACCTTGAGCAATAACTGGTCCCTGCATGTATCCACATTTGCTGTATGAAGAGTTTGGCGAGGAGTCCCAAACTGGCAATGTGAGAAGTTGCATTTTTTGGGGGTTCCTCTCTCCTCCTCCCTGTGTGTGTCAGGGCCAGGGGAGCTAGTGGAGGCAGAGCAGCCCAACAGGGAATGCTCTGCCATGGGCTGCAGACAAAAAAGACTCTGTTCCCTTCCTAGTGAAACAGCACAATTCCTTTTTCAAATCAAAATGCCTTGGATTAGTGGTAGGCTTCTGATTTCCTAGTCTTTGAGGATAAGTGTGAGAATGAAACAATATGCAATGTATTTTTTTAAAAAAATCTCCCTGTATAAATCTAAGCATGCTGAAAATGTTACCAGACGAATATCTTTACACTTCCAAAGTATATAATATTATAATTTATACAGAATAAAAGAGGTACAGATATTAGTTCAAGACTGTTTTGTTTTGTTTCTCTCTTTTTTTCTTCTATCAATATGCCCATGCATCATCATTTTTTGATAAATTGTTTTCCTGTTCTATACTGGTCTGCAAAAGACTACTGTTACAAAGTAGCATTTATCACTGTGTTCCTGGAAGGTTATTAAAAGCACATTCAGTTTTAGCTTTTTGATAAGAAATCAAGATGGGTTGATAAATTGTTGGCAATAGGTCTTGTAAGGTCTACAGGTAGAATGAGCTATATCTTAAGACTACCTCTCTGTCTTTCTATGAAATTGTATAAATAATGATGCCAAAAAGCACAAAATAAATGAACTGCCTAGAGACAATTTGGTCTTTAAGCAGCAAAGGTATTTATTGCAATGTCGGGAAGCAAGGCAGTTCTCACTGCACAAACTCGCTTCGAAGTTTCAGAGAGAAATGATGTAATTTATCCAGTTGACATTCAAGATTACAACATCTTAAGATACATATTCATGGACTTGTGATAGCTAATTATCATATTCATGTGAGATGGAGTTTGGGCAGAGCTTGGGGTGTAGCCTTCCAGGATCTTCTCTTGGCACAGTTTTAAGGTGGTCTTTCTGGCCTTCAACCTCTCTTCAGGGGTAGTTTTCTCCTCTTTCTCACCATGACCTCTCCACTTTTCTTTATTAAGTGACCTAGCTAGTCAAGCTTGCAAAACTCCTTGGCTCAAGGCCTTCCTACCTTATTCAAATGTCCGTGTTACCCTGATTTGTGACCACTAGCTTTATTGTATAGTACTCCTAGCAGTCTTCTGAGATTTTAGTCCAGTAAATAGAACAGGACAAGTTATTCATCAGGTATCAGGCAGAACAAGCATCTAGAAATTTCCTAACAGAGCAATTTCCTAACAGGTACCTAACAGGTACCTTTACTAATTCAGCTAACTCTTTTAGGCCTTGTTCTTGCTTCAATAAGAGAAAGTATTTCAACACAATTCCCTTAAAGTATGAGGTATCCCTAAAGCAATTAAGAAGTGCCATAAGACACCTCTTAATTAGGGAGGAGCTTAAAGTTATCAACAGTAAGATGGAGAAGGACATGTATTACCTATGCTGTTGTACCTCAGCACAAATAGCTCCGCTTTGTGCTGTGACTGTACTGTAATGAAGTTGATGGGAAAAGCACCACTCCCCATCTTGGTGGGTGTCTGCTCCTCTGGGCTCTGGAGTCATGTATCCTCTTACCCCTCTGAGCCAGACAGTTTGGAAGAGGGTTTTCTGGTGAAAAAGCTTCCAAATAAGAGTGAGAACAGTATATACAAACGCACCATGATTTTTAATGAGTGTGGGAAGTCCATCTTACTGGAAAGGAGACCAGGGAGGCTCTGACTTCTACATACCCTGAGAGTCATCTAAATGCTGAACCAACAACAACAGTGAATAATGCTTCCCTCCCAAAATTCTCAAAGGGTGGATTTTTAAGTATTCTACCTCAAGTTAATTGCATTCATAGAGGCAGTGGGACAGCACGGTGTCTTCCCAGGTCACACAGGCATGGCCCAGCATTTCTTAAATATCTGAAAGAAACACAGACTGGGACAGCAGAACCAGGCATACTGATCTGCTAGGCAAACGAACACATTTTCAATGTATTAAATTGATATAAACCAGATGAAACTGATAGGTACAGACAAAAGTCTATCTCTATAGTAAATCTTGCCATAAGCAATGATGTTGCTATTAGAAAGCTGACACATTTTGGCATTTCTGTCTTTAGGTAGTCAAGGCCTCAGTCTCCATTTCCATATGAAAGATTCTTCATTCAGAATTTGTGAAACTGACTCAACCTTATTGTGGACCTACGGATAACTGCTCCACCTCTGAGTATATTGTCTTAGTTTGTTAAGTTTGCCCAGGGTTTTTACATAATGAACAAAGAGACAATGCCCCAGACAGCCCGGTTTCAGGTCTGTGTGTGAATCACCAGAAAAGGAGACTACAGCAAAGCCACTGGAAACAGATGTTTTTATTTCCTATCATACTTTGAAGTTGTTGATAAACTAAAGCCGAGTTAAGGGGCTTCTTGTGCAATTTCTCCCTCATTCATTCCAAAATATTTGAATTTCAGTACAAAGAAAAGCCGTAAACAAAGGGTCTAGCAGGTGGTTCAGAGTGGAGTTATCGCTCATAGTATCTCAATGCGTGCAAATGTCTCATGCCTCTCGCATGCTATTTTGCAGAAGATGTTAGATCGCAATCAACAACATGAAGGATTTAAACACCCAGGTACTGGAGAAGATCTCTACATCAGAAAAGTCTCAGCAGGCTACCGCCCCCAGGTCTAAAACAAGTAGCACAACTAATATGGTGTAGAGTAAAAAACAAGAGGTAAAAGAGGCATTCAGGACAGAGTCTGTGCTTCCTCTTAATTTTGATTATACTCAGAACTCTGAGGTTATTCCATGTCTTGGGTTGAAACCAATCAAATCAGAATTGTTTTCAGAGTTATCACACTGGCTGAGGTGATGCTTCTGCTACCATGGCACTCAGTGGGAGCATTTTTCTCAGCAGTGAACTCAAGGGAATGAGAGAAAGTGGGAACATCTAAGGGGCATAACATTGACAAAGCTTGAACAATTGAAGGATGTATTTCAACAGTACAATTTAACTTCAAAATTTATATATCGACCTTTTATGGCACTGTTTGGTTTGATGTGCATATGTGGTTAAAGAAACCATGCAAAATATTTTGCACCATACCTTAAATCTACCTTAGTATTAATGGGTTCAATTGTATGGCAAGAAGGAATTTGTCACCATTTACTCGTATTCTACTGGGCAGTTGGTAGAATCTGATATCTGTTGACTGCTGAAAGAAAATACTGCTCATGTTTATTCTATGGTAAGATATTTTGATGTGGCTCTTTGAAGCTAAGAAACAAAAATACTTGAAAGGCAAAGAACTTAAGGAACCTTTTGTTCAAGGGGTGCTTATGCAGCAACAGGGAAATGCATTTGGCTGGAATAACACTTTTGAAAGTAATAACTGAATGTCTTACTTACAAAAAACGTTGTGTATTTGATACTGCAGGTATAGTAACTGTACCACAGAGTCAGAAAATTTATAATCACTGCAATATAGGCATACTCTACTAGCTGTTAAAATCTAGATTTTATTACAGATATTGTTTAAGAATATTGTGGTTTAACTCCAATCAGCAACTAAATACCATGCAGCCATTTACTCACACTCTCACTCCAAGTCCTCTGGTGGGGTGAATCCAGAAAACAGAAAAAGATAAAATCTGTAGTTTGAGACAAGAGCAATTTAATAATTGAAGTAAAATATAACAACAACAAAAACAACAAATGCAACAATCAAGTGGAGACAACAAAAAGAGAGAGAGTGGAATAAAGCCCAGGAAAGGCAAGTGATGCACAAGACAGTTGCTCAGCACCTGTCCCCAAACAGCAATCGGTTCATATCAGCCAACTCCCCCCAATTCATGATGTTCTGAGCATGATTTTCTATGTTATGGAATATCCCTTTGCCCTGTTCAGATCAGCTGCCCAGGCCATGTTCCCTTCCAGCTCCCTGTGCACCTCCTTACTGGCAGAACCTGGGAAAATGAACTTGGTCTTAAGGTAAACACTACTTAGCAACAGCTAAAACATTGGAGTGTTATCAATGTAATTCTCATCCTAAATCCAAAACACAGCACTGCAGAAGCTCCTAGGGAGAAAACTAGCTCTATCCCAGCTGAAACCAGAACAAAAAAAAAGACAGCCAGTCATTCCTAGAGCTGAGCAGAGGGGAAGGAATACCTACCTCCATGAGCTGCCAAAGCTCTGTCTCATGCAGGCCAGAATGCCATTGGCCTTCTTTCCTGCAAAGCCATGTCACAGTTTCATCGTTACTTTGTTGTTAACTAGCTTTGCCTTTGCTGGGAAGTTGCTCTCTAGCTGATGATCCCCAAGCTTATACTGGTCCCCGGGGGCAGAACTTTGCAGTTCTCTTTGATGAACTTCATTAAGTTCCTGTCACCCTCTTTTTCTAGCCTTTTAAGATCACTGTCTAAAGATAAGCATTTTATTTTGCACAGGTGATGCTTCTGTGTCAATGCAAAATGCATGGTTCACCCACTCTTTTGACCCGCACTGGTGAAGGAAATAATACATTGTGGAGGGTGGCAGTTGATAATACCAATTGTTATAACAACAGCTTCATAATTTATAGTATATCATGTTTATTAAGGTAGTATTTAAGAGAAAACTGAATACTAGAAACTGTTGTACTAGAAATCACATGAAAATACACAGAATTGTAGGCAACATCTACTGGGAGCAAAAACGTGAATGAAAAAATCAGAGAGTTAGGTGAGGAAAGGATAGCACACGTAGTGTAGTAAACTTAGCTCTCAAACAGTGAAGAACAAATCTTTTAGATGTCTTGATATGACTTTGTGGCTTTAAAAGAAGCAAGAGTTGAAGATTACATGCAAATGCTCTGACATAATTCACATGTTCTGTCAGTATTTACATTGGCTTTTGCACTCATTCTTTGAAGACAAGAAAAAAAATTTGCAAACAAAGTCAGCCTGAGGAGTAAAATGATTTAGCAAATCTAATAAAAATATGTCCTCTAAGACACAGATAAACTATTGGACCACACAGCAATGTAGAATGCATCTTAGTAGTATCAGATGTGTTGCTGTTCTTGTAGTATTCTGCCAATAGAGTCAGCTGCCTCAGGGTATTTTGGAAAAATATCATGATCACATTTTGCACAGAAGTTCAGTTTAATCTTTCAGTATATTTACTTTTTAAGTTCAAGAAGTCTTAAGCACTCTTATAGACAAGGTGAGCATGCAGATCATACCAAGGAGGACTATAAAATGTGTTAAATGTCTGAAGACAATGAATAACCTTGTTGGTCAGAAAAACTGACACTACAAGCCACCACCTTTGATGAAAGGGTTCTTTTATTTCTGTAGATTTTTGATTAAAACATCAATTCAATATCCAACATGCACATAATATATTCGCAGAACAGGATATTATTTTCTCTCTGCTTACATGATGTATATACCTTGAAGCAGTCAGTATTTTTTCTAACAAACCCAACATATAAAATCACTCAAGACACTTTCCTTTGGAAAAAGGTGGTTCTCCATGGTGCAACAGTCCCACCAAGTGCAATGAAATCTTCAGGTACAAAATTTTTCATGCTGCTCATATTGACAGTCCAGTGGGACATACACACAGGAGCATTATCTTTCAGTTTCTGCCTGGTGCAATACCATATGCAAGCTATCTAATCATGTTGAACAACATGTTAAGTGCAAAAGGAATCTCAATGACTCTAGAAAAATACTGAAAAAAACCAAGGCCAAAATAATCTCTCAAGTATTTAAAAATAAGAGAAAATGAGCTCTTTGTTTTGTGTAGCATTACTTCTACTTGTCCAGAAAGTGAGAACTCTGTTTGCATTGCTATACTAAGTACAATATGGGGGATTATATTGTATTCCAGGAGGATATAATTTTACTTCTGGATCCCTAGTATTTATCTTCTTTTTCAAATTCTCCAGTTAAAGATTTCACTGATATCATCATAGTATGTGGAAATAGAATTATTAATTTAAGAAAATGAAAAAATGTATAAACTATTTTCCCTCTGTCTATTCTAAATTCAGATTAAAGCATGAGTACTAGCAGTAACAGAGAACCCTTTCAGAACTTGGAAGCCTTTTTTTTTCATCTATTTGTGCAAGTATATACTAGTAGTGGCAGAAGAGGCTAGCAAAATTTTTTGTTTGATTCAGCATAATTCCTACATTTTTGTTTGTCTTTCACACTGAAGTTTGAAGGTTGCTTTCAATACACTCTGGAGAGGTTCAAATGCCCCTATGGGCATCCGTCAATCTCACAGGACCTCATACAATGAGAAAGCAGGTTCCTTATTCATTAGAAACTGTCATCATGTGAACACAAGATGAAAAAAACTTATTAAGGAAAACTGCACAAAGATTCTCTGTGATTCTCTTACTCATACTGGAGAGCCCACACACAACCAAGGTAGAGAGGGAATAAGTAGTGACAAAACAGAACAATTGTTACTTGAATTAGATCCTACTACTTCCTCCCTGAAGAGGTCAAGGACTGGGCAAAAACAGCAAACTCAGCTTTTTTTGCTGAGCCAATATGGTAACCTTAGGTTGTAGAGGGAGTGCAGCTGTCATAGGCTCCCTCCATCACTTTAGGATTAGCAATGTCTCTGTAAAGCAGGTTTTGTTTCAGGATCCCTTTGCAAAGTGCTGCTGGCTGGGTTGTGGTCAGAGGTGGTGTGCTTCATACCATCAGATGCAGCCAGCTGTAATACTAGCTCTGTAATTCAGAGCTAGTCCCCCTCCATTCCCTTCATAGTCAGTAAAGAAAACACACCACTTCTAAGTAATTATTCATTTTATTCTAAGGTAGTTTGGGTGAATTATAGCCCAGAGTTCTTTTCCTCTCTCTGTTGGTGTTAATAAAGGTTCAGGATAATTAACTCAGATGTGAGTATGTATTTAAACTGAACTGGGATGAGTCCTGCCTGAGGTCCCTTTCTATGTGGTGTCTTTTCTCAGTGACCATGGTGTGTTTCAGAGAATACATCCCCCTCAGAATCAACAATTAAATGACAAAGGAAGTTTCTTCTTAACGCCAGGCGAGCAGTGCAAGTCAGATCGAGTAGCAAGTTGTAGGTATTCAAATGTAAGTATCTGAATGCAGGGACTGGATTTAATTGTACACACATAGGAATCTGGCACCACCGAAGATACTAATTGTGTTGCTCCTGGTCTCCAACTGTCACATTAGACTTCACATTTTTTTGATAAGGAGGAAATAATCTGCCTAATGTCTAATTAAATATGTCAGTAACAGCCCATGAGGTAAAAGAAGATAGCTCTGAGTAGTACTTTCACCTAGATGTCTTGGGACAATGTTTTAGATAGTGTTGCTGAGTTGACCTAGTGTTAGTTTTCTCACATCCAGTCAAGCAAATTATCTAGTGTATCCCTATGGAAAAGTTATCTCTAGAGAGCACTCCACACTATCTGAGATATCCATCAGTTTGGACAACTCTTGGGGTTTCCAGTTTCTTTCCATTTTCTAGAGTACAGCTAAGACAGCTAGTTCCTGCCCAAATGCCCAAACCTGCAGTTGTCACTAGTTATTTTGTTTGGCTTTTTATACAAGAGAGAATAAAACCTTACATAATTAGGTTAAATGCTTATTAAATTAAGCATTATTATTTAATTATTTATAAATTAAGAGGTTATCAGTGTCTTTTAAGAAATATGAACAATGAATGTCAATAACCAGTGCACAAAATCTTTCAAAAATGTCATTCCATGTACAACAGCTACTCATTAAAGAGACTTTGCCTACACTCATAGGCAAAACAGCAAAGAAAGCGTATGAAAATGTCGTATTACCCCAGGTCTGTCATCAAGTTTGTCCATTAGAAACCAAACTTCTTCCCAGCAGTCACATGAAGGAAGATCCTAAGTAATCATTCACACATAGCATGTGTTTTGCCTTCATTCCATCTTCAAAGCAGCTCCTGGTGGCCCAGTTATAGGTATGAGTAGTCTTTTTCTCCTTCCCCCATTTAAAAATCAGTCCTCAACCAATAATTTCCATGTGAATATGGGATTTGACCAGAGGGGTACTAGCAGAAATCTAAAACAAGTTTTGATGTTCCAATAAGATAATATGAGACCACACGGACAATTGTCCTCATAGAATATTAAATACAGATTCTTTTGAATTCATCTAAATAAGATATAATATTAATTTAATACAATTCTCTGCAAGATGGAAATAATAGTAAATGAAAACATACAAAATAAAAATACTTTTAATATGGGTGGAGACATTCCACATTATTTTTCCTTATGTTCTTTTGATGTAGAACAGTTTTAGTCTGGGTTATTAAAAATGTTTTTATCTGAATAATTTATTCTTTCAAAGCTTTTATAACCATTCAGAGAATTTTCAAAGTTGAATATCTTCCTTTATGGATCTGTCTCCATACATATGGCCATCTAAACCAGGTCCATGACATCAGAATTTGAATATCATTGAAGCTTTCTAAAAGCATTGGTGGCCAAAAATAAGATCAGTAAGTCTATCAAATGTCACTTGTGTGACAGATCTCACTCTTACAGAAGCATAACATAGTTATAAGTGACAAATTAGTGTGTTGATTATATGCTGTCACTTTATCATGTTCCTGCGACAGAAGAACCCACATAATTTATTGTGATGCTAGTATGGAGTATTTTGCCAAACCCAGTTTTAAACATAAGAATAGAGAACATGCCATCAATGGATGTTCACTTCACTGAGTATTTATTTAGGCAAATATCTGTCACAGATATTATTTCATGATTTGCAGGAACTAAGCCAAATATAACCAAAAATTCTTCTTTAGTTTCTAATGGAGCTCTGGCAGTGTTTGTAAGGGGTTTATAGGGCCAGACATATGCAACAAAAATTATGTTAGCTAAAATTCACATCACTACACAGTTTAAAACTCAATAGCTTTTTATAACTTGACAAACTCCACCTACAGAGCTGAAAAAAAACATGCCATAGAACTGCTGAAGGAAGGTTTTGTTTCTGAAATGCTTTCTGGTTTTAGGGATTTAGAGTTTATTTTGTTGTTCAGTATAAATGGTGTAGCTACTTCTGAGGATGATGGTGCATAAAATATTCTTTAAATCACAGTAGAAAAGAAAAATAAAAGAGAAAGAAAGAGAGATAATTGTGTTTTGGATGTGTTTTGGCTCCTACAAAACTTGTTATAAAGATAATATTCATATAGGAACTTACCTTGTACTATGCAAATTTGCCCAAATATGGCCAGTTATAAACTACTGAGAAATCATACAGCTCTTACCTCTCTGAAATGTTATACACACTGTGTAAAGTCTTGCCAGTCTCACAACTAAATAGGATGCTGTTTGAGCATAGAATCATAACAATGTAGAATCATAGAATTACTTACTTGGAAAATACCCATAAAATCAAGTCCAACTGTTAATCAAGCACTACCAAGTCTACCATTAATCCATGCCCCCAATTGCCATATCTACACAGTTTTTGAACACTCAGAGGTGGTGATTCCACCACTTCCAAGGACAGCTTGTTCCAATTCCTGACCTCTTTTATGGTGAATTAATTTTTCCTGATATCCAAGATAAACTTTCTCTGGTGCAACTTGAGGTGATATCTTCTTGTCACTTGTTACTTGGGAGAAAAGACTGACCTCCATCTCACAACAACCTCCTTTTAGGTAGTTGTAGAGAGTTATAAGGTCTGCTCTGTGCCTTCTCTTCTCCAGACTAACAATCCCAGCTCCCTCAGTCACTCATCACACTTGTGCTCCAAACTCTTCATCAGCTTTGTAGCCCTTCTCTGGACACACTCCAGCACCTCAGTGTCTTTCTTGTTGTGAGGGACCCAGAACTGAAGACAGCATTTGAAATGCAACCTCACCAGAATACAGGGGGTTGATCACTGTCCTGGTCCTGCTGGCCACACTATTATTGACACAATCCAGATACATAGGGTTTCTTGGCCAGCTGGACACACCTGGGCACACTGCTGGCTGATGTTCAGTGGCTGTCAACCATCACTCACAGGTCCTTTTCTGCTGAGCAGTTTTCTAGTCACTCTTCCCCAGACCTGTAATGATGCATGTGATTCTTGTGACTCAAGTGCAGGACTTTTTGCTTGGTCTTGTTGAGCCTCACACAATTAGCCTTAACCTATTGATCCAGCATCTCAGGATCCCTCTATAGAACCTTCCTATCCTCCAGCAGGTCAATACTCCCACTCAACTTAGTGTCATCTGCAAACTAAGAGTACTCTGCATCCTCTTGTCTAGATCATCAACAAAGATCATCAGGAGTGTTGCCAGTGTTGAGTCTTGGAGAATTCCACTAGTGACCAACCTCCACCTGGATATAACTCCATTTACCAACACTCTTTGGGCCTAACCATCCAGCCAGGATTTTACCCAACCCAGTCCTAGCCATGGGCTGCCAGCTTCTCCAGGAAAACACTGAGTGAAGTGGTGTCATATGGTTTACCAAAGTAAAGCCTTGTTTTATCCATTTCCCCATTCCCAGATTCAGTGTCATGAATGAATACCTGGTAGCTCTTCCTGGTTCTTTTGTCATCATTTCCTGCAACTTGAAGGATAGAGAACACTATTTGTGGCCCTTATTCTTTAACCAGTCATATAGTACGCATAAGAATAAGGGAGTGCCAAAGATCTCCTACTGCTTTTCCTACATGCCTGCACCCTTGAACAAATCTACCAGTGCAAAATGAACAGTTTTTGAATCTCAACATTTCTGCTTTGTTGCAAGGCTCCAAAGTGTCTGATAAAATGTGTTCCTCCACCCCCCTCTAGTGGGAGGTGCACACATTAAGTTTTCCTCCCTTTACCAGTTTCCACCAGAGTCTGAAAAATAAAAGGCTGCTCTGCACACCTGACAACCTCTATTCTTCGATGAGTTTGCTTGTGTGGGGACCCATGCATACTTGCATGTTGTTCAATTTATTATTCTTTTTACCACATCCTCCGTGTTGAAATTAATTAGTTCTAAGCTACAAGGCTATATTGAATGAATCTTTAAACTGCAAAATTGCCCAGTGGTCCAATATTAAAAAATGTCCAAATAAAGTTAAGTTTAATTCATCACTATATGAATATGTGTTTTGCCTAAGGATTGAAATTAAAGATCAAAAGTCTCCCACTTCATTAAAAATATAGGATGAACAGTGCTTGGACATGAATCAGGTTTGTGTCATGACTAAAGATCACTTGATGCTTTGGGCATGGGCCCTGCACGAAGCAGATGAACAAAAGGCATTGTGATAAAAGTCAGTGAATGTTCCTAGAAAACCAGTTGCATCCTGCATTTCTCAGAGATTTTTTTTTTAATTATATAAATTCTCTATTCTCATATTTTGGACTTACAACTTGGGACACTGCAATCTTTTTTTTT
>VXAU01001760.1:245411-289584 GCA_013399695.1 Formicarius rufipectus | reverse complement strand
TTTTTTTAAGAATTGCTGAGCTTTTGCAGCAGCCACTAAGACAAATAGGATCACTACTCTGAGCATACATATTGCTACATACTCTGCAAAATCAGACCTTGGGCATCTCAAATTACCACCCCAAATTAGCTCAAACTTTAGACAATTCCCTATATATAAAAAATACCACGGGGACATTATGAAGATAAATTCATTAATTTGTGGTAATAAGTAGGAAACTATGGGAAAAAAAAAGGCACCTAGGGAAAGCCCATTAAAAAATGAATAATTATGAATTCAGTGCAAGGTTTGGATGGTGTGCAGAAAATTAGGCATGAGGACATATATTAAATGATGAGAAGAAAAAGAAATACTGCATAGTTCATCATTTTGCAAACACAGTCTTCCTTGTGCACTGTGAAGCAGAGCCACTATGGGTGCATATGGCTATGTAATTAATGACTTCCTGATAATTCATTAACACAGATCACTGCAATTTTCTTTAATTATACTTTTTGTGGCTTTATAATCACAAAATTTCTTTACTAAGTATGTTATGGTGTGATAAACATATATTTAGAATATGAAATGAATTGCTTAATGTTACAGGTGAGAAGTTGTTAGCTCCCAGCTTAAGAAATGTCAGGGTTTTCCTAATTTTTGTATCCAGTATAACCTGGTAAATTGGAAGGAAAAATAGAAGGAAAACAACTTTGGATATCACTGAAAATGCTATGACCTTGCATAAACATGATTCCTTTGCTTGCATAAATATTGTTTGTTTTGTGAGAGAAATAAAGTGTAGGTCATCCTGTATACAACTGTGCAGTTCAACAAATCTTCCTCAAATGATGAGCAGGATGAGCAGAGATGGCATACAGGAGTTATTCTTCCAGGAACTGAGCATGCTCAATGGAAAACAAAGGTAAAAAGCTTTTCGAAGCTGGAGTTTGTATGAGCCTTATTTTCATAAGCATGTGCACATGGTTAGTCAGAGGTTACAGGAGCCAACTTCTTAAAAAGCTCTGAGGAGGTGATTTCCAGGGCTTTATAGCCTGAGTATATATGAATTAATTTTCTTCTTTCCCCAAGGAAAATAATAATTATTTCTTAGGTATAATGATAATTTATTTAAAGTTTCAAGCCATTTTCATAGACTGGAAGTGAGATAGTTCTATTTTCCTTTCAGATCTTTGAAAAAAAATTTACATCAATTCTTATATTGAAATGTCTCCTCAAATTTCTAAGTGAAGAAGGGGTGAAAGCCTGGGCAACAGACAGTGAGAAAAAAAGTCTATAAACTTCAAAGTGGCTGAAAGTACAGCCTTCCAGGAAAAGGTAGTAGAGGTCTAAAATTGTGTTATTGCCAGAGCCACCTGCAATACAACTGTTGTGAAACATCAGAGAAGCTTTCAGACACTCCAAATGAACATCAGGAAGATCTGAGATCTTCCCAATAAGTATGACTATTCTGCCAGCGTCCCAGTAGTTGATTGCTTTGCCAAGCTACCTCATATCTCTCTGCTAGGTCAACTGATTTGCAAAAACTGACTTCAAGTCGTCAAATAGGTTGGTTCAAAGCTTACTATATTCAGTAAAAAGAAATTAAAACTAGTTTCATTGAAGATAGTATCAGTTGGCACTGATCTCAGCCATGGGAGCTGAAGAAACTCTTCAGCTGCTCCTGCATCAGTTGCAGAGCCTGGGTAGCAGCTGACTATTTACTCTCAGAGTACCTGGAAGAGAGGAGTTTAAGGTCAGAAGGTCACCCTGCCTTCTTCAGAATAGGGGCTAGATTAGGTTCCAAGACAAGTCATAATATTTCTCAGCTGAATAAAAATTTCAGGTACAAGAAAGTGTAAAAGAGGGCCATGGTGCAAGTGGGTTCACAGTAGATTTTCAGCCCTAAATGCTGTGCACATGCGGTTTGATTATTTTTCTCTTTTATTTTTTTAATTTTTTTAATTTTTTTTCCCCATTTCTGAAGTACCGTACACTGACAATCCTCATAATAATCTCTCCAAAATGTGATGGGGACATATTTGCTAATAAAGCATTTCTGAAAGTCCTCCTTATAGTCTATTCACATATTTAGGTGTCTGAAGCAATTAGGAAATCCAATAGCTAAAATTTATTTATGTATGCTCTTCTGGAATTGTTTATACCTGAATTACTTGCAGTACTGAAAATTCAACCCATTTCTTTTCTAGCCTAATATAGTCCTTCCAAGAAAAATTATTGCACATGAGTTCTTTCTTGAGAGGAAATGAATATACTTTTGTATACAAATGAATGTGTGTGTGAATATATATTTGAATGTGTGTGTGCATGCATACACAGTTTTTCTTATATATATATGGTATATATAAAAGCTTAATTTTGCCTGGGAATTTATTGGTTAGTCATCAAGCTTAATAAAGATAACATAGTCCATGCCCAAGAATAGCCTTTATTACTACAGGTGATATTAGCCATGTACATCTGGAAATTTGGATAGCACTAGTCTTCATCAAAATGAATTCAAAACTATATAAGCCTGAAAAGGGCCAGTTCTGGCTGAAGTGTAGAAAGGTTGCAATATGGAGTGAGAGACATGCTGATTTTCCAGCAGAAAATGAACATTTTTGCATTGAGCTTCCTGATGAAGCAAGTTGCCAGTTAGTATGCAGGGAAGGACTTTGTTTTGGGTTTACATTTATTTTTGTTATTGCTTTATATTTGATAAAATTGGGACTTCTGCTTTATGTGAGGTTTCACCCTGTAAACAAGCCCATGTAGCAATTCTCAGCTGAGTAACATATTTCCTTTGAATGATCTCCATTTCTAATGTGACATGGTGTAAGTGATTATTTTCCTCTTTGTCAGGAGGTTAAATAATCACGGTCATTGGTGTTTGGTCATAAAACGCTAATTCAGCAAAAAGCAAATCAGACGAAACTTTTACTGTGTGTACAAGGCAGCATAATTAGTTGAACTGCTGCATTAAGTGTAACTGCATCACAGGAACAGGCTAAAAGTGATGGCTGTGATGAATGACGTGACAAAAGAATCTAACTAAATAAGGAGTCTGTTCAGGAAAAATTAGGTTCCTGCACTACTAATGTCTATTCGGCTCAGACCATTGTCTCCAATCTCAGTAACAGTTGCTGTTGCAAAGGAGGGAAGGAGTAGGGAATTGGGTTCTGTTACTTTAGAGTGAAGGAAATTAAGTTAGCAAACCTAATGGATACAGTTGTCAGTACAAGAACCCCATTTTGATGGGGAAGAGTGAGAAGATGCTTGAGACCCTGCTGTACCTAGAATCTTGGTGAGTTTTACTGCCTCAGGAAGATAAAGACCAGTGGTAGCTTGCCATTGCTGCCCATGAAAAGCCAATCAGATGCTCTAAAATGACTCCTAAAGCCTCTTGGCACAGGTTGCATCAGAAGTATGGTGGCAAAGGATGAGACAAAGGGACCTACAGTACATGCATGAAGAGGACGTGGCCTTGCAGCCTTCCCTGGCTCTTGGCTGGCACAGCCCTTGGTGTGTTAGAAAGGCATATAGAATCACTGGAGGTGAGGTGTGTCATCCAGGAGAGATTTAGTGGCACCTACTACAGAAGGAAAATGTGGCACTGAAGTTCTAATAGTCAACCAAGAGAAGACGTGATTGATGTGGTTTTTCCTATCAATCCCTCTAACTGTTCAAACTGGACCTTTTGGACCTCTCTTTCAGTGTTACAATTTTCTATTAAATTGATATCATCTGAAGCTTGGTCAGCTACTCTTTTTATTCTAGAGTTTGCTTCTCTGTGCTCTGGACAACTTGTTGGTTGGGCATATTTTTTATTTCCTACAATAATCTTATTGTTTTACTACAACTGTGAACTCTGATAGTCATCAAGCACTGCATCTGTGCTTAAATAAATGCATGAGAGGTAATTTTAATGATCTACATGTATTTCTGAATAGGGGAGAAAGAGAGAAATAATTCCTTGTTAGGGCACTAATTAAGTTAAAATTTTGGTAGTTGTATTCTAGCATTGAAATGTTAATAGTGAATGTATTTTTCTCAAAAGTATAAAAGTAACAAAAAGAATGAGGCCATACTACAGTAATTGATTCTCAAAATAAACAGAAGATAAATTCAGAAAAATATCTGTTTTCTCAAAATAAATGCTAGCCCCACAGTAACCTTTTGTCCTTCTCCATATCATTTCCTTTTTCACATTTCTCTTCCAGATTTGAATAATAGAAGTTGCCTGTTGTGCTTGCTTGGAGATATTTAGCAACATGGGACTTAAGGAGCAATTTATCTTCTAAGAGGGTGGTTGGCCACTGGAACAGTCTCCCCAGGGAAGTGGTCAACAGCACCAAGCCTGACAGAAATCAGGGAGTCTCTGGACAATACTTCTAGTCACATGGTTTAGTTTTAGTTATTCCTGTGAAGAGTAGAGAGTTGGACTCAATGATTCCTATGGGTTCTTTCCAACTTCAGTTATTCTGTGTTCCTATGATTCTTATGAACACAAATGAATTCCACAAGGGTATGATGAATACATACTTTCTTTTCAGCACAAACAATAAGGGAAAACGTTTGATATCTTCAGGTCAGAAAACAGTCAATTCCTATTTCTGATTGTGTTATGGTAGAGTGAGAGAGCAACTACACAGTGAAATAGAGGACACTCACCTCATGCTTATTGCACTGTTACAGATATGATAAAGAATGCAGCCAGGAATGGTGCATATACATCTTGGAAAATGCTCAATGACTTTTTTCCTTAGA
Organism: Formicarius rufipectus; assembly: GCA_013399695.1. Classification (NCBI taxonomy): domain Eukaryota; kingdom Metazoa; phylum Chordata; class Aves; order Passeriformes; family Formicariidae; genus Formicarius; species Formicarius rufipectus. The sequence continues at coordinate 284,835 of VXAU01001760.1, read as the reverse complement.
AACAGCAGCAAGTGAAAACAAATCAGACAACTAGACAAATGCCTAAGGCTGAAGTTGTTGTATCTTTACAGAATAAATTAAAGATGACAAGTTTTCTGAAGGCTGAATCAACTACACTATCTAGGAAAGCAATATTGCTACTAGTATTCAAAGTATCTGATTTGTGATTTAGATTTACTTCATCTATGTCTTGTGCATTTTGCAACAAACATTCCATACTGCTAAATACCTGTGCCTCTTTTCCTGCTTCTTTACAATTTGCCTTGACAGAATCATTCTTTAAATAATAGGATAGTCCATAATATATTTTTGTGACTAACAGGGGAGAGAGGTATGAAAATTTCCTTTAACAGTTGAGCAGCACCTTCACCAGAAGTCGTTCACTGGAACCATTGCTGATTTTGTTTGTTTCTTTTCTTTACTATTCTGCACAAAGTGAATTTCTTTACACCAGTGTTTAGAAGATTTGCAAGGATATTGATATCACAATAATTTCTTTCCAGCATCCTTGTACTTCTGAGCATAACCACTGGAGACAGAAAAAGAAGATTCTTTCTGTACAGCTGTTCCAGAAAACTGCATTGCTGACAGGCAAGAGAAAGATTCTACTGACGTATTATTTCATACTACTTTCTCTGTGTAAAACAAGTGGAAAATATATAGTCTTACTCCAGTTCTATCTTCCAAAGTCATCTTCTGCTTGAATCTCCCCATTTCCTCTTTTTCCTTTATTAATTTATTTAAAGAATAATGCCTTTCTTCATGAATTAATTGTGTAGCTCAATAAGAGTGCTTCAGTTAGAGTTCCAATATGTTTATTTGGATTTTTTGAATTCTTATTTGAAAACATTAGAAATTAGGTGTTTGTTTTTAGGGATTTTTTATGATTTTTTTTTTCTCTCTGCAAGGAGGTCATTAGAATCTTCTTGGTAAGAATTCATTACTTTTAATGAAGTTAGGTAGTACACATGAGGAAGTAAATTCTTGTAGTTATTCAGTATTCAAATAGCTTAGTTAAATTAGTCAAGTTTCTACTGTTCACTAATTAGTTGGGGTTTTTTTGTCAGCAAACATCTAAAAATCCAAATTCCTAATGTCACTCGGCTCCAACCCATGCATATGAATACAGTTTAATCATAAATTTATGTTATTTTTTAACTGAGTTGTATGAAAGAATTTCTCACTAGGCTGAGAATGCTGTGAAAATGATTTCTGAACATGAGTAAAATTCAATGTTCCCCTCCTTGGTCATATTTGACCACTCTTTCAGGTGATACACATACCCACCCTTTAAAGATGCATCTATCAAACTTAAAGGTCAACACGGAAATGGAAAAAGAAATTTAAGAAATAATTTTTCTTTAACAGTGACTACTCTTTCCCCTGGAACAGAGCTTTCTTTCTTCCATTGTTTAAGGACTTTGATTATTTTAAACCTGCACAAGGTATTGGAAGAACTAGTTTGTCAAAGGATCTAATTTCCAATGTTATTGCTGCATCATGATTACACTTTATTTGTCGCTGAGAACAAAATGGCTTTGGTCCTTGTGAAATATTAGATTTTTCAAAATATAGCAAATAAATGTTAATCAATGTCTCTTCAGAAGGTTGTAACAGATGGATGTGAAAATTTACATGCTGCCATATTTTTCAGTAAAGTTTATATCTAGGCATCTTATTGCACTTTTAATTCAAATGGATTTGTCAGTTTTCTTACATCTTTTTAATTGTAGTTTAGTTTCCTTAAAAATGCAGCCATTCGGTTTATCACTGTTAATTTTATATTAAGAAGCACAGCTAAATGTACAGGTTTACATTTTCAAAGAAGAAAGGTAATAACATGACAGATAATCACACAATCCATTTATATTCATCTGTGTCCTATTGTTTTAAATAAAAATTACTGAAGTTCAACATTAGATAGGTAGTACAAAAAAGAATGATGGAAATACATTACTCTTATTAGATCACACAACATTTCCATTTTCTACAGAAACAATACCAGAATGCCTANCCAAAAAAACCCACAAAAAACCATAAACACAACCTCTTTACCAGTCTCTAGTTTTAGACATCCACAAAATTACTCAAATAATACATTGTCTCTTTTGAACTATATGTCCATGTCTTACTATCTCTAATTAAAATGATTGCCAAACCAGGCATTTTTTTTGTGGTTCCCTCGATACAAACCTGCCTGTCCTCTGACACGCTTTTTGTTTTAACTGTACCTTAAAGTTTGTTCCATTTTACTAATTTGCAGAATGTCCAATTTATTCTCACTTCCAGTAATTTTGCATCATTGTTGAACTCTCTAAACTTATTTTAATTCCAGGACTCTGAGAGATGCTGTTTCTTCTTAGTTCTTGTTCTCTTTTATTAAAGTAACAAAGATTTCTCTCATTACTGCTTGCCAGAAACATACAACACTTTAAAAATCCACTTCATCTTTTGTATTTTCTGCTGGAAGTTTCTGAGAGGCACCTTCATAATTCTTGTACTTTTATGAGGTCAAAGGATATAATTCTGCTCAGACTTTGCCTGTACTGTTTGCTTTTTGATTATCAGTATATTAATTCAAATTTAAGTGATGATGACAGCTGATTGTTGAGAGGAGAATTGTTGAGGAGAATTGGGGAGGGGGAATATCCATATATTCTGTATTGTAGCAGGGAACAGTATGTTCTAGTGAGGTCTAGTTTCAAAGGTCGTCATTTTCCAAATACTGTTCAGATCTCATGTTTCTAATACCTTATCAGCTCATTGTGTCACTTTCTTGGTCCAGTTCTCAGCTCCTTTGATCTACAGAGAGCAGTTTAGGGAGTTTCAGCATTCCCTTGCACTCTGATTTTATTAAGATACTTTAAAAACAATAAAAAGAAAATAATTGATTCTGCCTGTGGCTCATAGGAAAACTATTACTTTTCATTCCTCTTTAGATGACCTTTAATCTGTCTTTTCATTCTTCAGGCTATCTCCTAAAACCGAAGTGACTTCTAGCTAATAAAGTGACTTTCAGTTAGTTCTTGTGGAGAACAATGTGCTGTGAGTGTTTGTTGTACTGAATTATTTTTTTTTTTGTATTATCAGCTTACAAATGGGTTTCTTTTATGGTTTATTAGCTGATATATCTACCTGTTTTGCTTGTAAAACCTCTTTTTCTTGACAGGGCTATTTGAACCTTTAATTTCTATAGATAGGATTTTATTGACTCACAAATCCACAGTTTATCAGTCCACATTCTCTTATACTTTTTGTTTCTACAGTGTAATTCCAATCCTGTCAAAGACCAATATAGTGTTAAGCTGTAATACTGAGTGTATAGCTTAAAATCGATTTTCATTTTTTTACAATAAAGAGATAATAAATAACTTGGTTATTTCTCAGTCTCCCAGTATATATGTGGTTTTGGTTTTGTTTGGTTTTTTGTTTGTTTTGTTTTGTAGGTTGTTTGTTTTGTTTTGTTTTGTTTATTTGTGGTTTTGTTTTGTTTTGGTTTTGGTTTTGGTTTTGTTTTTTTTGTAACCCTTCTTTCAAAATCGTATATAAAACTACCTCAAAAACTAACTTTCTTAACTGTGGTTCCAAACAGATAAATGTCTTCTCACATAATTCCTCAGCCCTTGCTTCTGTCCCGTGGATGAAGATGTAGTATTGTATGAAGTTGCCAGTTCGTGAACAGAACTGGGAGAGGGGAATTGTTCTTTGTTGCATGTCACCCTTTCCTCTGTTAATCTATTCTTACCTTTATTTTTTTTTTCTTGGGTTCAGAATTATGCTTTACAACACCCACTGTCTTCATAGGTCTCTGCTGGGGTTTAGGAATGGTATTCTCCACTTAGTGTTCCCACTGAAACTACGGTGCTGCTTCCTCTTATCCCCCTCCATCTCCCCCCACCCTGCAGTGGGCTCGAGAGGAGAACCAGAGGCGTAAAAGGTAAAGATCACGGATTGAGGTAAGAACAATTTACTGGAAACAGCAAATAGATAAGGAAAAGAACAGTAACAGCAACAGTACTCATGACAAAGGGTACAAGAGAGAGAGATGAGTCCTTCACATGCAAAGTGCTCCCTTGCCACACTATCCCAACCTGGAAGAGAGTCCTTTTTCTATTCCGGGAGAAAATGATGTGAGGTGGTCTTATCCATATCCCCTCCTGGCTACTGCAAAAATTAACCCTGTCCTGGTCAGAACCAGGAAAGTCTGTTACCACCACCATTACTTTTACTGTTTCGCATGTGAATGCTCAGTTATACCTAAACTCCCTCAACCAACCATAGCATCATTACTTTTATTCACCATTTCTTCTTTCTTTACTCTGTGATGCCTACTTTGTTTTTGATTTAAAAAATCCACTTCTCTAAAACGGTGAAGTATTTTACTTTCTGATAAATCTGGTTCATAATTTTTTTGAATGTTTCTACTAATTTCAGTATCTGTAGAACTGCATTCCCTTCTTTTATCTCCTTTTTAATGTGCTGCTGTACTTGATATGTAAAAATCACTACAACATGAACTGCATTGAAATAAAAGTGGCCTCTGTCTTTCATTTATTATTTTAGGTTGGACAGTAGTCTCATTCAGTTTCTGTATTTTTCTCATAGTAGCCTCTGTGCATTGTGGAAAACAATTCATTTTTAGATAATTTCTCCCTCCACGTTCTAAATGCACTTGATATTATCTTCCAGACCCATACCTAATTATATGTTTACCATTTAGACAGTATTTGTAGGTTACTGACCCTATTTCCAGATTACACTAATTGATTTTAGACCTGTTAAATCTTGATTGCACTGGTAATTTAGGTATCAGATTACTGAAGTTATGCCAGAGAGGAAGGGGTAGTACATTTTTGCTTGGGGTATCTGTTTTAAGGAGTTGGAGACTGGATATTTTTCTTCAGTTTTAAGTCACAATATATTTATTCAAGTGATATGAAGTCAAAGATGCCCATTTTCATATAATTCTGACAGTATTTTTCATTTTGTGTAAATTAGAACCTGAAGGCTTTCAAAATAACCTGTCTTATTCGTTACACTCCCCATGAATTTGTTTACTGTTCAGCAACAAATCAGAGAGAGAAGGGATGGAAGGAGAGGACAAGAGAGGAAACATAGCTTATTTTATAAATTGCAAGACATAAAAATAGGTAACTTGGTAACTGAATGCAGTTCTAGTTTCACCAACTGCATTCAGTACAAAGAGAAAAAAATGCTCTGCGCATATGTCCTAGAAATAAATGTGTACACTAAATATTTCAAAATTGCCTGGTGTCATATGAGAAATATCTGCAATTGTCTCATCCAAATTTCATATTTTCCAGGTTGGCTATTTAAAGTTTCAGTCAATATAGTGTTTTCTGCTTCTTTTATTCTTTCTGCACAAATGGAAAATATTTCTTTTTCCTTCAGCCACAGCCCAAGGTAGGATTCATCTGACTGAATGAAGAACTCTTTGACCCTTCTATTAAATTCCTTGTAAAGTTGATGGAGAAAAACAGGAATTTCTAAGACACAATCCATCTCTTCTTAATGAAGATAGCTACTGTGAATCAGGTGAATGATGAATGAAGAATGAATAGAGAATGATGTATCTCTATTAATTGTAAGGAAACTCTAGTATGTCAGACCAGAATAAGGCACAAAAAGAATCCCACATATGTCTCAGCTATATTTTTATACACAATAAATAATATTAATTACTGCTTGCAAGAGATCACAGAAATCACATAATCTGATATCCTGCATAACCCAGGCCTGGTATTTGACATGATAATACTTTCACTGAGCCAAATAACTTGTGACCCAATGAAAAAAAGTCCATTTTCTCCTTACATGCCTTTTCCTCCTCCAAGATCATCTCTAAGATCATCCTCTTAGACCATTTCAGATTTAATGTCTAAAGGCAATGTTAAAAATCTATTTACAGGAGTCTGGGTCATTTCCATGGCACAATTAGCAGGTTTACTTTCTGTCCACACTCTGCCCCCCTACTCAGAAATGTGTGTTGCCCACTTACGTTACAACCCTCTTCATAAAACAACACAGCCCAGTACGCAATTCCTGAAAATCACTTCATATTTCCAAACTTGGGGGGAAAGTAAGATTGTTTGGGGTTTAGAGTTAATCTAGTTTTGGTGTTTTATATACATTTAACTACATTCTGAAGCCGCTTTTGTTTTGTCTTTTTATTACAGTGCTAAATTTGGCATTAGGTTTTAATAAACATGCAGTGCTTTGAGACCCTTCTGAAAGGCATTTTATCAATTTTATTCTATTATTACTTTGCTCCAAGGCTCACCTAATTTTCAGCAAAAGTCACTTTTTTTTTGTGGAGTCATCACTTTTGCATTCTATTCATTCACCCTCCTCTTTCCCCAGAGTTTTCTTCCTTATTGAAAAGGCCCAAAAGAACATCTATTTCCAATGTGTGGCTTCATTTGGTAGGATTATTCTGCATGACAGCTTGTCTGGTGCCATCCTTCTCAGTAGCCAAAGGTATCAGGTAACACATCATATAAATCCTGACATTAGGAAAAAGGAGTGTAAGAGACACATGAAGGCCCACAGCTGGGACTTCATATTGGGTTCAAAATTACCTTATTTATTTGTTTGTTTGTTTGTTTGTTTGTTTTTAGTAATTTATTCATTTTCATCCCTGCTCTCATAACTCTGCCAGCTATCGAAAACTAGACTTGAGGATATAGGAGGTTGTTTAATCTAGCAGTGAGAGATGAATTTCTTACATGTTATTTTTCATAAGGAATGGAAAACCTCACTGAACCACAAATCTCCTAATCTTTTTCATGAGAGAGGAGAACTTTTCAGGTCCTCACTTCAAGACTTTCAGCTAAACTATTAATGTCCATCTCTGGACTTGGACATTGTGAGCTCTTTTGTGGTCACTAAGGACACATCTTTTTAGAATGAAGAAACTTTCAAAAACAAAGTAATTCTGTTTTGGCCTGGAAAGCATGGGACATATATGGCTCCATGGTAGCATTTTGTATTTGTGTCATCAGCAACCTAGTTGAGCTCATGTTGTCCCATCATGCAGATCATCAATGAAGATGTTAAACAGGGCTGAACCCACTGTCAACCCTAGGCTACACCACTAGTTACTGGCCTCCAACCAGCACTGCTCTTTGGGTTTGGCCATTCTGACTGTTTTCAATCTGTGTCATGGCTCATCCACCCTCCCTATGGCTTCATCAGCATCCCTATGAACAGAGACCACGTTGAAAGTCTTTCTGAAATCGTGTGTCTGTATGTGTAAACATCATCCACTGTTCTCTGTCAAGGTGAGAGAAAGAACTTTCAGAAAGTCTTTGTCTAAGTCTCTGAGGGAAGCAAGTCCATCGAATAAACCATTTTATGATGTGGAATAAAAGAAAAGTCATTCATAAAATGTCTATTACTGCTACCAAGAGAACTGTCCTTCTCTCCCTTCTTTGCAGAAGGGAACGAGATAGGTAGACTCTTCCAAAGTAGGCTATTTATAGATTGCAAGTGGGACACTTAGACTAGATTACTTGCCTTCTACAACTGCTTTTCTTTCCACAAAGACAGCCTAGAGCAAAGTTACCTATTTGGACCTCAGCTAATTTCCTGAAGTTAGATTGGCTGAAATCAGGCTTAAATTTGAAGTGCATTTTTCACCACTGTATACCTTAGCATTTTGCTGCGTCAGTATGTTCAAATAGAACTGTTTAACATAATTGCTAGTCATTTGGGTAGGATGCTGAGTACTGAGATGGTAATATTTGCAGATGATGCAATTACTTAAATGACCAGGACTAAATTATCTGTCACTACCCTTTCTTGAAACAATATATGAATTACATAGAATGCTGATCTGGCTTGGCATTTCCTGTACAGCATAATCCCTGTCTGATGTCTATACTGAGCCTTTATAACTCTAGACTAAAATCCATAAAACTCACCAGCAACAGCAGCAGAAAACTCTCTAGTGGATTTCACACATTGCTCTCTTTTATGGAATCAAAGTCCTGCTGAAAAGAAGACAGAAGTCTGGGGTCATTTGGGACATTTAGGACTTGAGAAGAGAAGAATATAGAAGTATTATGAACCTGACTTCTGGTCAACACATCTTTTTTTTTTTTTTTCCAGAGGAAACTTTTAAAAAGTTTCCTGATCTCTGTTGGAACACTGTTCTACAGCAAAATCCCTTAGCTGCATTCTATCAGCCAAGAAAGCTTTATTCCCAGTTTTGATATATCTTACTCTGGATTCCTGGCTCAGAGAAAGAAAGGAAAAGAGAGTCAATAACTGATTGTTTTCTAAGGAAGAAAGATGGCAATATCTGTCTTGTAGCATCCCAACACCTTTCTGTTCAGTGCCAGCCAGAAAACAGAGGTGAAAAGACATGCAGACACTTAATAGGCTTGAAAATTATTATTTTCTCTTTTTTTCTAAAACTTTAACACCGTGTGATCTCATGAAGGTACCCTTATTTTATCTACATACATTTTCAACACCCAAAACAAAATCAGCTGTCAAATCAAGATCTATGCAAACACTGGGTATTTTTTCTTTGCTGTAAGTCCAAAATAAAGTTGGATGAGGACTAAGATGATCCCTCTTACTTACCCTACACAGCTTAAAGACAGGTCTATATTTGGCATGGAGCAAGGCTGGAGTAACTTTAATAACAACACAAGACATAGTTCTCTAACCCAGGTTCATAAGTTTCTTTTTCGTTGCTTCAACAAAACCACCACTTAAATCAAACTCTCCTTAAGAAATGCTGATCTGCAGAATATTACCAGATGGGTCTCCTGCCTTCTGAAGAAAGGGGGAAATGAGAGAGCCTCATGTTTAACGGCATATGAAAGAAGAAATACAATGTGCAAACTTTCCACTGACGGATATAATAGTGTTCTCACTTTTAAAGAAAAACAGTACTTCCTAGCAGGAGGCCTGCAAGAAATTTAACAATTACTCAAGACTTAGTTGTACAGCATGGCGTTTTCAAACATGTGCAGAGTCTGTTATTTTTTGTAATTAAATTAATTTAAATAATAAATAATAGAATTAAAATACATTTGGACTGTGCAATCCCCAGGGCTGGAACTGTGTGCAGAGAAATGATGCATATTCAATGTGAAGTTTAATGAGTAAGAAAATGCAGAATCCTGAAAATCTGGTAATGCACAATATAGTTTTGGCACCCTCCCCCTTTTCCCCCATTCCTTTTCAGAATAAAAGAGAGTCCAATTTACCAAATCAGGCTTTAAATCAGTCACAACTCCCTTTTCCTAAAAAGGAAACATTGCTAGTGTTTAGAATTTTTTTAGCACAACATGTGGTTACCCAAATGTTTTCCTACAATAGTCCTAGTGAAAAGTGATAGGAAATTGACTCTGTAACCCTATAATAGTAATGTTTATTTTACCCTCATCAGAATTTTACAGACTATAGGAAATCGTTACTTGTCTCTGTTTCAAGGTTGACCCTGATCAAAATCTCCTGCTGGGACTTTCAGAATAGACATGTTATCAGAGTTTTGCTTCTAGGGACCATCACCGTTCTTCATTTTCTGAGGGTGGATGCTGAGCATTTTCTGAGTATCAGTCTCTGTTAACCCAGCAACAAAAACTGAGTGTCCCCAGTCCCTCACCTTAACCTGCTTAAGACAAAGAGTTTTGAAGTTGCCTGTCAGATAAATGCAGTTTTTTCTCCGTGGTTTAGGCTACTGACTGTATGCAGAAGGACTCAGCGCTTCAAGCCTCGTTTTCCCCATGTCTGGATCAGGCACAGCATAAGATCCAGCTAGTTCTGCCTTTCAGCAAGGGGCAGAACCCATCCTGGAAGCACAGTGGCAGGAGGTGTGAGGACTTACAATACCTGAGTAGGGGTGCTGCAAAGTACCAGAGTTCGTTCTTTTGCAGAAGGACAACAGCAGCCTCATGTGTGCTGTCTGGTGGCCAAATCAGGATGGTAAAGTTCATGTGAGCCTGATCAGTCAATCTGAGTCAGGGCTGCTCAGAGCCCCGTCATGGGACAGTAACCTCAATTAAATGTCAACTTAACCAGGCACACATTGGTGGGCTGCAAAAAGCTTATACTCATGCTGCTGAGTTTTCTAGTTTCGTAGACAACCGACATTTAACAGTTTCACTGGGTTTTCTTTTAGCATGTGTGTGTATGTGCATGTGTGGTTTCCCGTCCCCCTTCCCCCTTACAAACCCCAGTTCCTGCAGCAGGAGAAGCTGAGTTTTTCCTGTAAATTGTCTGCCAGAGTGATTGACGAAACTTTCAAGTGCAGGATTGTAAAGATTCAAAAACCAGATGAAAAAATAATAATAAAGAAACCCCTCCTTACATTTTTATTGTTGTCTTAAGCGCTGATAGTTGTAAGGCCTGTCTAATGGTTTCAGGAGGCCTGAGTCAGGGGTTTGAAATCATTAGCAGTATTGATGCCTCTAAGAAGTGAATGCTTAATACTGCCTTTCTTGTGGCTGGGCAAATTACTGTTCAGCCTGCTACTTTGCTTATAGACAAAAGAGCCTTTATTTCAAGTGGTAAAAGTCAGGGAGTTGGTGCTGAAGATCCAGAAAAATATCCTGACATATGAATAAGGTGTACACATGTGTATGTGGTCAGTTTCTGTTACATTTAACTATTATCAGTATTTACATACCAGAGTAATTTGAGGTTTGAAATAAGTGATTACAGAGCAATCAAGAGATAGCCCCCCCTGAGCGTTTTAAAGAATCCATCAATGGAAATAGGTTGTGTGCATGTTCTTTTCCATACTTGCTGTGTCAAATATTGCAAACTATAAACTTAAGAGGTCTTAACAAATGAAAGTAGTGAATGGTTAAAAGTTCTTGTTATTGTTCAAAATAAGGTGGCTTCTGTGTCTGTTTCCAGTTTGGGGCACAACACAAGAAAGTATTTCTACCTCTAACACTGTCTGAGCTCACTGGAGACGGTGTACCTACACTGGAGCTGGGCATGTGATTGTTTTCTGTACTGTATGAATAAGAGTGGGACACCTTCCCTAAATATTTCCTTCAATATTGTATTAATTTCAAAGTTTTCAGTGTATTTTTGATGAAAACTAATGATATAATATAGAGCTACAAATGATAGAAGGATATTTTCGCTGTTTAGTGACACGTAGCCAGCTTCCATTCCACAGCACTGTTTTCTGTGTTGGGGACATGGGAGGATTTCCAAGTGATCAAAAGGTGGCAGCAGATCTCTGTTTCATTTCTCTTCAGGTGACTTCAACCTCTTGGAAAGAGAGAAGAGAAGAAAGGAAGGAATAAAATTTTAAATTAACTCACTGAAGGAAAAAAACTATCTCAATTTTAATGTGACAGATAGTTATGAAAGGATTGACTCACATTGCACTAATTCAACAGTAGGTCCTTCACGAAATGCCTTGAAGATTCATCAGAAACAGGGCAGCATCCCACCAAGTGAAGAGCACAGTGTGAATGGCAGCTTAGGAAGCAGCCACACAGTGATCTCAGTGAATGTGCAACCAAGTGCAAAAGTGACCTCACCTCTCACACCAAACATACCAGAATTGTATCCTTACTCACACAGGACAAATGCAAGCATACAAGCCTGATGCATCTATAGTTGAGCCAATGGACTAAGTAATGCAGCTGCCAACTCTTCCAAGGGCAGCACCTCTTTGCCTTCCCATGACTTGTGAGAGCAATGTCTGGGCAGATGTAAATGGAGGCCTCCTTTTATTCAATGAGAAAAGTCGCTCCTTCTTGCTGTGAACTGTTGCAACACTCCAGCCCTGGGAGCACAACTCAGCCAGGATTTTTGCTTTAAAACATATACAGAGTTCTGTAATACCTCGAGAAAGTGTCAAGAGAATAAGCCACAGACTTGTTCCTAAGGTATTTCTTTATTAATTTAGGGGAGAACAGACGGGAACTTAGCAAAGGTTCAAAAAGGGGCACTACACAAGATAGACAAAATGTTCCACCACATTAACAACCCAGGCCATAGTAATCCACAACACTTAAGTCAAAATCCAATCAATCCACAACACTTAAGTCACTATCCAATCCTTCCAGCTCCAAGCCACCCAAAACAGCAAGAAAACAGCAAAGAAAGAAAAGTAGAGGAAGCAAGAAGAGAGAAGGAAAAAGAGATAGCTACCACTGAAGCTTTGTGGAAGTCCAGCTGTCACATGGCCACATGGCAGGGCACGACATGGGGCACACCTTTGCCTTTAGTTTTATCTACACTGGTCCATATGGCCAAATCCTCCAGGTGGGACCTCTGAAACACTAGCCACTCTGGGGTCCCAGGCCAGGGTGAGGGGCAGTGTTCTCACTGTCCCTGCCAATCTGAGCTGGGTCAGGGGCTCCAGACCAGCTGTGGGGGGTTATAGTATTCCTGGGCTGTTTGTGACTGAGAGCTACTTTGGTGCTTGCCCATGTGGGTTTCAGGGGCCTGCCATGAGAAATACAAAGCCACTTCATCTCCATGAGGTTCAACCCATTCCTTCCCCCTACACACGCATACATACACACACACAGCACCTGCACACAAGATGTTTCTGACCCCAAGATAACTGATCTAGTGTCTAACAACTGTGTTCAAGGGAATTTTGCAGGAGGGTCACATCCTCCTCAGATGGGGAGCCTTCTGTCCTCACAGAACTCCCCAGGTAGTGTCCAGGCCATAAGAGAGCCTGTGGCAACTGCTTTGGGTGTTCATCTGCTGGAGAGATGCCTGCAGCCTTCTCATCTCCCCTAGGATGGCAGAGACTCATAGGATTTAAAATTCTGCATTTCTGTGAATCCCAATGGATGTATCTACAGATGCAGTCTCAAACAATCATGTCTTGTAATAGGGACAAAGAAAGAGGAATTATTGATATGCCTGTCCATGTGCTGAGTCTTTGCTTCATTACCCCTTTCCACTATTTATTGTCCCCCTTTTGATCTACTTACACATTGCAACTGTGCCAGTCTATGAGCCACTGACAGAAGGTTCACTGTTAGAAAAGGGAAATAGTTTGAAGGGGAAGGAGGGAACTGCTTAATAACTGCACTATAAAGGGCATAATTAATGCTTTGTTGGTAAAGGTGAGAAGCAGAAACAACATTTACTAAATAGTTTATTGTTAAAAAGGAAAACTTCATCTGTGGTAATATTTTTAAGCAGGTGAGGTGGAGCTTACCAATGAAAGGGATTCTTTTAAGTTGATCTTAGGTGTCAAAACACATTTAAAACGAACTTACTTCCCCTGGTGCAAGGCAGTCAGTTTTGTTTGTTCAAGGACTGTCTCTGATTGTTTAACTTAGTTCCTTTGGAAATAAACCAAAGCACTGGATTTGATTCATGGATCCCTAAATCCAAAGGGGAGTGGCATGAGCATTTCACCTGACCACAATATAAGCCACACTCTTTCACTGCATCAAGTCCAGTGATGTGGGTGGTTAATTTGAAATAGTTCGGTTATGAAAATAACCAGGTTTGACTTAAGGACTGCATGGGAGGTAGTGAACTAGTCCTGATGATTAGTTGCCAGCACAGTTAAACATTGTACTTTATTTTCAGTCTGGATGTTCCTAACTGATATAGGAAAGGCAGCAGTTACAGAGTCATAAGGACAGCTAATACACTGTCAGAGACTTGGTAAAAAACATATCAGATATCCAGAATAGGAAAGGGAAAATCTTGCATATCCATTAAGACATTGGCCATTACGGGGTACCATGCACTCTACAGTTTTCTTGTGTCTGCTGTTGGCATGCACCAGCAGGATATTGTCAAGTTTTCAGTTTGACAATATTCAGAACTCTTGAATGTTTCATTGGACAATGTTAAAGAAATAAATCACAAAGGAGAGGGCAAAGCATATCAGCAAGCTGAAACTGTTTTTTCCTCCACCAGCTTCTCATGTTAAGGACCCCCCACAAACCCTCATCTCAGATTTTCAGTGGATACTGTTGACTATACTACCAATGCCGCCAGTGCAGTTGCTATATGACTCTTCATTCACATAATGAAAAGCAGACATTAACCTTTAGCTTTAAAGTCTTTTAATTCCACTTAATTACAATGTTAATTTTTTCAATGGTTATTTTAATTTACTGTGAGGAGTGTTATGTTTTGGAAAAGGTTCCAGTATTACGACAGGTTGCACTGAGGAGTACCCTATCTCCGCCAGGCTGATCTAAGGGACAGCAGTTCACAGCAGAGTTCAGCATCTTGGCAAGATCATCCCATGGGAATGCCCTGGCTGGCAAACTCATGGCTCCTCCTGGGGCTGTCCCTGAACAGGTTCCCTGGAAGTATCTGGACAGTCCTATGTGCCCACCATGGGCCAGTACCGAGTGCTGCTGCCTTACACTGTTGGTGAGGTGTGTGCTGCTGCTCCAGCTGCCTGGGACAGTCCTTGCCAGGAGTCTGTATTTCTGGCCTTGTTTAACTCCCGTGCTTCTGCCCTTTGCCACTGAAACCATCATCATGGTTCAGCAAGAAATTTTTTATTCAAAATCCAGCTGCTGCTTCACTTCAAAAACACAGTCTGGTTGTATCAGGTAAGGTTTAGGTTGGAAAAAGGTTCTTCACTCAGTAGGTTGTTGTGCACTTGAACAGGTTCCTTCAGGAAGTGATTACAGCATCAAGACTGACAGAGTTCAAGAAATGCTCTCAGACACATGATAGGGTTGTTGGGGATGTCCTGGGCCAGGCATTAGACTCAATGATCCTTGCAGGTTCCTTCCAACTTAGCATATTCTGTGATTCTTAGATTCTGTGACACTATAGCTTGTAGCAATTATTATAAGAAATATTTTCCCCCCTTTCTAGAAGAGGGAGAGAGTTCAGAAAAATTATTTCTAGCAGATCTTTTTTAAAAGCATCATCTCAGTTAAAATGAAGGATATCGCACAAAAAGCCCAAGTTCATTTTTTAGGAATGGGATGACATTTGTAGAAACTATGCCAGTATTGTAAAAATGGTGGTTATGGAAAGGTGGTTGGAATCTAGTCACTTAGGTCCTTGAGGTAGGAAGAACAGAGGTAAGAGATTTGGAATAGTTTCGTGCCAAACTAGTCAACAGATAGCTCAGGTCCAGGACTCAACCTGTAAGGAAATTTTCCTAGCTTGGGAAATACTGGCCAGTCAGCAATTGACCTGTTCCTATATGCCCAATTGGAGCAGCACTGTATCAATACAACTATATCTGCTTGGTCCCATAGCACATGGATGAAAGTAAAAGCAAGTTTTTGTATATGAAAATCTTCTATCTGTGCTTTAGAGGGTAAAAGAAACCCCAAGTAGGTGTGAGGGGCAGACTGTGATACACTGAGTATACCTTTAGCAACTCAAATTGAAACTGATATGAACTGAAGACACTATGTCTTTCTGAGGATTAGACCCTAGGTAAGAATAAGGGCCACTTCTTTCCTAGTGCCTTTGTTTCCCAAATTATTTTATAAGATTAGAGAATGCTGATTTCCATTATAATTATGACACAAAAGGATTTCCACTTACCACCTTATTTCTGAAAAAGTAACAATCTGAGCTGATTGTTACTATTATTAATAGACTTATTCATACTTTGATATATGCTTTCTAAGTTTGACTAAACTCTGCTTGGCTGCTTTTGTAATTTCAGGTTGTACAAAAAAGAAATCAAATTGCGCACTCATAGATCTGTAAAGTAATACAAACACAAGGCACAAAGTAAAGGACTAAGTACCAATTGGAGATGACAAAAAGGTACTATACTTTACGCTGATATAAACAAATTGTAGGTCAATCTCCTGTCTGTTCATGTCATGTCGTCTTTACACACACATGATTGCATTGAATGTTGTGATGTTTTGTCTGATTTAGACTTATGCTAGAGAATAACTGCAGTCAAGACCATCAAACTCTCTTGTGTATCTATGCAAAAGTAAAACACTGCCTCTGGTGTATTTAGAAGGTAAGAATTCATACAGAAATTCAAAAATGCATGGAATAACAGCTACACTACTGATCTAAAATATTGTAGACTAATGATAGCATTGCTAAATCCAGGCACCAAAGAAAATAGATTCTGAGCCTGTAAATACTAGAAAAGTATTGATAGAGTCATAGAATGTCCTGGTTAGAAAACGACCTGAAAGATTATATAGTTCCAGCCTTACTGCCGTGGGCTCCATCCAACCTGACCTTGAATAGTTCCGGGGATGGGGCAGCCACAACCTCTACAGGCAGCCTGTTCCAATGCCTCACCACACTCACAGTAAAGAATTTCTTTCTAATATGCCATTTAAACCTACTCTCTTTTGGTTTAAAGCCATTCCCCCTTGTACTATCACTATATGCCTATGTAAGTAGTTTCTCTCCATCTTTCCTGGGGTCTCCCTTCAGATTCTTTAAGGCTGCAATTAGGTCATCTTAAAGTCTTCTTTTCTCCAGGCTGAACAATTCCAATACTCAAATATTCTCTCATAATAGGATGAATTAAGGTCATTTTTTTTTTAAGTTCTGATGGCCCATCAAAAGTTCAAAGTTTATTTACCTAGAAATTGGGAAAGGACTGGGAAGTGCTAATTTCCTCTTCCAAGTTATGACACTAGAGATACAACCCCACACTATACCAACCAGCAAAAGGTAGTGTGATTTCACCAAAAGAATAAGAGTCTGCTCCTGCCTTAGTTTATCCACCTCCTAAACACACCATAAAGACCTTTTTTCTTTTTTTTTTTTTTGAAGCACATTTTCTGAAGAAGATACACCATCTGAAAAAAAACAGGGTAGAAGGAATTTAGATATCACTTTTCAGCTATTGCTCTTTTCATCTCAGGATTAGGTTTCTGGAAGTGAGCCACTGGTGCTACAGGCCAACACAAACCTCAGTTAGCCTTGTTAAAGTAGGCTGTACAGCAGTGCAGTGGGGGCTGGAGAGATAGGAAAAAACACATGAAACTAAGACTGTTATAGTACCTCATATCAAAGGTCCATTCCACCTAACATATTCAAAAAGAGCATTAAAAAATAAAAAAATAATAACAGTACTTTTGCAAATGACATTCCTCAGCCTCTATTGACTTATGGCTCAAGAGTTCCTTTGCATGTGATGACATCTT
This sequence comes from Formicarius rufipectus, assembly GCA_013399695.1. NCBI lineage: Eukaryota > Metazoa > Chordata > Aves > Passeriformes > Formicariidae > Formicarius > Formicarius rufipectus. The sequence continues at coordinate 267,742 of VXAU01001760.1, read as the reverse complement.
TACATTTAAATGAAAAGAAAGTTGTACAACCTGCAGTGGAGAGAAGGGGTAAAAATTTAGGAAAAGGGATGGTTGAGAACACAGTAGAAGGGTTAAAAGCAAGAGAAGACAGTAGATGACTATCCTGGTTTCAATAAAATGAGAACACTGACCTCAAGCACAGGGAAGATGCACCTGTGAGCTACTGACATTTGTTTTCTTAGTCATGGCATTCAGTAGCTCTTCTCATAAACACCCTTGTTAAATCCATGAGACCATCTACAGAGAACAGGATAGACCATCTACAGAGACCTTATTGTATCAGGCTCAGCAGTTGTACTAAACAGACAGAACTTCTCTGAGTTTCTAGATGATGTAGTTTGGATTTTTTCTGATGTTCACTTGAGATGATGTGAGCTACAGTGAAAACCTTTTAAATATGCCCTTTTATATACCTACTGTTCACTAGTAGAAGCATTACTTAGAGCAGGAGAGGATTGGTGGTGCCAAGTATGTTTTATTTCACAGCAAAAAGGAAATATTTTAAGAGTATTTTCTATGGCAATTAAACAGGGTCTATTTAAGCATTACATCTCTATTTATAATGAGTGCACTTTGATCTGTAAACAATCCTTAAAAATTAAGAAGGGATATTGTTTTTAGTAGTTTGTTTGCTGGTCTTGACCTACAGGTGTGCACAGAGAGAGCACGTTTCCTACTGCAGTAAGTTGACTTCCCCTGATTTACAGAATGTTCAGTCCCTGCTCCATGTACGTCAGAGGCTTGAATTTCATTTTCTATTTAGACCTGACCTAGATTTATTTTATTTTCCAACTAGTCCAGGCAACAAGACAAGAATGACTTTCATACATGATTTTTTTCACAACACTTGCTTCCATTTAGTAGGAAATAAATACACAATTATTTAAGTTATATTTCCTTTGAAAACAATGGTTTAATTTGAGCCATGAAATGCTCCTTTACACTTCCTTTTATTTCCAACCTATTTTTTAATATGAAGCTTCAAGTAAAATCTAAAATGCTGACTCAGGTTTTATAGCTAGTTGTGTTTGTGTGTTTGGAATTTCTCATGAAGTTTCTACTAAATGGCCATTTTAGACACATTTCATTTAAAGTTCAGTAGATCTGTATGAGGGCCATGCACTATTACTGTGTGCTGTCATTTCCCCAGGTGTGAAACTGCTCTTTGGATGGGTAGAAGGAAGAATGAGAAAGTGGGAAACATGGACTATCCCTCTTAGCATGCAGAAACTCACTGATAAAGAAGCTGTGATGAATTTGTTGTGACATCCACTTTACTGCAGGAAACTCTTCTGAGAGGGGACTCTGAAACAACTAGGGATTGAGGAGCTACTGATAACGCTGTTTGTCTATCAAATCAGAGAGAACAAAAAGTTAGGGGAAAGTAAAGGGGGCCCACCTCATCAGCTATCTCCACAATGCATTCTAGGAATAATAGGCAACTTTCTCCAGTTCCTTGCTTCTGTTAAATGCCATTAACTTAACATTTTTAGCTCCGGAAAGAAGAATTTATGGAAAATCCCACAAGAGAAACCTGGCAAAATGTGGTTCATTATAGCACACATTTCTCCAGAAGGAAGTATGAGTGTGTTCTTGTTAAAGAAAATTATAGAACAGCAATTACTCCACAGCTTCACAGCTAGCAACCTCTTACCAGCAAAGCTGTTGGAAACCCACTGCCTGCAGGAGGTCTCTTCTCTAAATATGAAACCCAAAGCAGTTATTATGCAAGCTAAATGTAACCAGGTTATTCCATTATCAGTAGCCATCCTATTGTGAAGATAAGGAGCTGAGCATGGATGCTATGCTTTCCAGAATGTTTTATGGCCTCAGCTGAAGAAACCCATGCAAACAAAAGTATGATAGTGTTGGTTGTGGCAGTAGAAAGTTAAATCCACTTCAGTTAGGCTGCACTATGTCCTTGGATGCAGTGTCTGTGTATAATGCAAGATTACATTGTGCTCCTGCTGACACTGACATTTCATACTGTCTGTGCTGAGACTCCGTGCCTTTCACCTACACATTTTCTCTTTTCTGAGAGTCCCAACACCTTTTAAATACAAGGTTCCAACAGGACAAATTGTTCATAGCTGAGTGTCAAACTGACAGCCCAAGGCTCTTCACGCTTTTGACTGAAAGAGAAGATGAGCCTGATATCAGAGGAAATCTCACTAACTCAGGTAAACATTTGTTGCTGGCCCCATTCTTACCACAAATAGGATTACCTTTATGTGACACAGTACTTGTATTCTTAGCTTCCCGTGTCTGACATAAGTTCGTTGAAGAAGGTTGGGTGAATATGGCACCTGAAAACTTGTGAGGAATAAGCTTTAAAAGTGCTTTCACTGCAACAGCATTAAAATCAAGAAATATTAAAAAAAAATCCTTCTTTATAAATTTGCATAAGACAAAGATTGTCATGTATCTCATTTTAGCTTTTCATTAGAAGCTTTTCAGGAGGTTAAAACAGAATCACAACTATGGAAAATCCCAACCAAATTTCTCCTTGTGAGTAGCAAGAATTATTTAGAATAATTAATTCAAATTAAAGAGCATATCACAGCAATTCTTTTTAATTATTAGGAAATTTTTTTTTTTTTTTTTTTAAATGTATCTTTCTTGCCTATTTGTCAAAATTCTCAATTTTTTTCCTGGCATGAAATCAGCACACTTTGTATAGGTCTGGTCTGGATCCACATTAGTACAGACATGGCTGTGGATGTGTGGCTTCCTCCTGAGTTGAAGTGATACAAGTGCTATAGTGGACTGTTACCCTAGGACACAGACACTTTCTCTTGATTTCATTACAGCAGTACAAATTTCTCTAGTAGATAAGGCCCTGATATGTGTAGTAAAAATGAGATGCTGTCCTATTAAGGACAATCTGCTCTTGCCTTTTTTAGTCAGTTGTACTTTACTATAGAAAAATATTTCCTGGTAAAGTCAATACCAGTGTTCGTGATAGAAATAACAAATATCTGTGAGCTACAAGTTGCACCTTGGGGGATGTCCTAGAGTCAGAAAGGAAAGAAGTACAATGAGGAAAAAGCAAGAATACATTTTTTGTCACTTATAATTAACATCAGAAGACGAAGTTGAAAAACTTGAAACCTAAAGTGGCAGCTGTAGTCATGCTATTGCTAATTCAGTTTTTCGCTCTTCATTTCAATTTTAATGGCTGACTAAGGTGTGTCACTACAACTGGCTATTGTCCTTTTAATAATGATGTTTCAAAGACAATACTTGAATTTAGTGTTCTCAAAATGTAAATATAAGATTTTTGTTACATTTTGTAGCTTTTTTCCAGGTGAAGATACGTATTTGCCTTCCATATCAGCCTACTCTCAACATAGCTTTACCACTTTTTCTCAGAGGGATGCTATTTGCTTCCCTGTATTAATGTATACATTCAAAACAGGGAGCTAGAAAAACAATCACCAAGATTTGCAAGTTTATTCAGCTCCCAGAATGAAGTCTTGAAGACAAATTGGACAAAAAGCGCTTAATACAATGCATGCAGAATTGGTTGTATTACAGTGTGAATTCAAACACTCAGTGTAGTAGAGGTAACTTGTAGATGACATGGAATTGAGTGAGGGGGATTGGGAGGGGGGAGAGAGATTGTGTGTGTTTGAGAGAGAGAGAAGGAATAGGAAATCTCAGACTCCAGTCTGAACATCAAAAACTGTTCCTTTTTGTTTTGTTCAATAATTGCTTGGTATAAAGGAGCATTTGTCTGTTTTATCTGAAACTGTCATTGAATAAAAGGCATAAACAAGGCACTCCTAGAAGAAATGGAGATGTGGACTTTTGAATCCTGTTGGATAGGCAAAAAATGAATGTGGGCCTCCTGTGGCCTGGTCAAATGTTTTTCTAACTACTACCTTGGTGTACAATGAGTATGCACAAACCATGTCCTGCTATGGTCCCTCTGTGATCAGTCATGAGTTTTTTCTTTGTACAAGTGCTTTCAGTGAACAAATGTTTGCTTGGCAGCTTCTGTGGTCTTTGACAGAGAAAGTCTGTCCTCTGAATCCTCCTTCAATTTTGCTGTGAGATAGAGCCCAGATAAATTGTACTTCGAATGTAGACTGCTTTGGTTTCCTGGGAACCTTCAGTGAGAAAGTTGTGACAACTTCACATCTGAGGGCAGCTCAATTAGCATTTTCAGTCTTTTTTCGATTTACTTTTTGTGACTAAAGCCTCATTTTGGAATCTGATGTTGAGCGCTGTGCACCCTTACTTTGGGCAAAGAAGGACACCGTGGTAAGAGTTGCAAGTTTGAGGAGCAAACAGAGAAAAAGTAAGAGTATGCAAGGTAGTAAACACAGAGTTAAACACATTAGATGCATTTCATCTCATAAGTTATGGTTTTACTGTCTTGTACTAACCATCAATTTTAAATATTCTTTTGCACACATTATATTTGAGAAAGAAAAAGCTCATAATTTGCCCAGACTACTAAACTGCATCTAGAAAAGAAGAAGTAAAATCATAGGACGCTAAGTTTTTTCAGTACAATCCATGAACAGCTGTAAGTTATTCCCTTTGCAGCTTGGACAGAGCATCAACTACAGCCATTCTGTAGCTTTAGGATGATAAATCAGAGGGGTCTATGGAAGGAATGAACATCAGTAAGATGCAAAAAAATAAAAAATGAGTTTTAACTTTCATGTTGAAATCTGCACTGTCTTGTTCCCCAAAGCTACGTAATAAGGAAAAAAACTTTCAAAGACTGTGAGGCTCACCTCTGTGTTCCAAGCCAACAGTACCACTACAAGTACTACAGGACACATGGCTGACTAACAAAGAAAAATTAATGACATTTAGAAAATATTCTCTCCTAGCAGATTATAGAACCACAGAAACCTGACACTCAGACTCCCTCACTGGCACTTTATGTGTAGGAATTATTTGTGTCATGGAAACATAGGAGTCAGAATCAAAAAGGTATGGCTTGTTAAAAGTGCCTTCTTTCAGGGAAATTGCTGCTGGCAATAAATTTTTAGAGGATTTTTTGATAACGTCTCTCTGTCAGGTAGAATCATTCCTCATAGTCCCTCACCCTGTCCCAGCACATGTATTTCCACCCTAAAAAGGAACCCACATCAGATTTTCTTTCTTTTTTATTTTTTTTTTTAACTTCCCTCCCTTTACCTATGGATAAAAAGTTTTCTACTGTTCAAAATAAAATCCATTTTGTCATCAGGTGGTCTCAGGTAACTATTTACATATCTAATTCTTGTTTCTACCAGTATTCTGAGGCAATACTGTTTTGCCTTGTAATTAAAAAAATACTTCAATTTAAGAATAGAATATCATACGACTGCACAAAAGTAATTTGAAAAGTATCCCAATGGCATAATGCTTTCTGAATACAGACACACCACATAGAAGAAGTTATGTGCATCTTTTTGCTATTTGCTGCTATTCTAAAGTCTCTCTGCGGTATTTGTTTCTTCCTCCTGTGGAACATCTGCCTTTTGCATTACAATATTTTTCCTCACTTATACCAGTTTTCTTAGACTCATCCTTAGTTTATTTTGTCCTCTTCAGATGCTTATTCCTATCTTTATTATTTCTCTGTTGTTTACACCTTCTTTCCAATCTAGCATTAGCTGTGAATTTAATTAAACTGTGGCCATTAACATTCATTTTATATGCCTCACTCACAGAATCCCTCTTCCAGTTTTTAGATACTTAAATAAATAAAACCTAATAGAGATCCCTGTGGTACCTCACTAGACACCTTAACCTAGTTTGATACTTGCTACTTAACTGTTTACCAAGCTCCTTTGAACACTCTTCAAACCACAGAAGAGCATGTATATTCAAACCAAGCTGAATTAATTTTTTAGTCCAATTTTCATGACACTCCATATTGAATGCTCTAGTTGAATGCAAATAACTTACATGTCTCACTTTTCCTTTCATCTGTGGAGGTGCTGATTCTTCAACACTTAGGATCATGCTTAATTTTAAGCATGTGTTTAAAGTAAGTGAAAGTAAACACTACTTGCAGCTAAATGAGTCACGCACATGCTTGCAAGATGGTGGCTTACTTTCCTGCCTCAAAAATGGTTACTCTAAATCTGAGGTCTTATTGTAGATCACATCTTTGTCTCCAGAAATTCAATCCTGCCAAAGCTAAATCCAATTAGCTATATATCATGCTGAAATCCTCAGTGACAGAAAAGTCTCAATTTTGCTTAGTAGCATATTTGAGCAAAAAAAACCCTTCAGAAACAGTGTAGTAATAAATGATAAAATGATAAACTCACATACAATAACCAAAAACTCATGAAGAGAAGAAATGAGCAAATGGCTTTGAATGGCCTGTACAATTGTTTTCAGCCCAACTAATGATTAAAACTGAGGTCCTCCTGTCAGAACATGCAGATGTATTCTTACCAACATTAGTGTTAAAGTTATCAAAAGTGAAACCAAAACTTCAAAAGATATATGTCAGTGTCAGGTAGGCTTCTCATTTTCTGTAGACTTCTATATAATATTTCCAATTTCTATAATACTGATTTATCAGTCTTTTCAACTACAGTATCATGAAAAAAAAATTCATACTAGAACAGGAATTTAAATGTATAAAATTCCTTTAAATTTAAAATGTGAGAGTAAACTAAAATGTCCTGGCTGATTAAAACTATGTTGTCTTTCAAAGGCAAAATTAGGAGAAAAAAATAAGGAAAAAAAAAAAAAAAAAGAGGCTCAGACCAGGGATTTACTGTGTAAAAAAGGTAAAAAAATTGTCAACCAATTTACAGGTGACTTTGTTGTCAGCCCCTGACATCTTTCTTTTTCAAAAAGCAAAGTCCAAATTATCCTTGTTCTCTAGCAGTGGATCTGACATCTTCTGCACCAGGACTGACTGATGATGAGCCATGTCATTAACGTAGTCCCTTTTGTTGCAATAAATGGCTCATGGCAGGGATCCTGGCTGAGATGACGGATGCCCTTGCATCCTATACAATGGGAATACAGGAAGAGACGAGGCTTTTGAAGTTGCCTGTGAACGGAAGCTTTATGATAATGGGTAAAATGTTTAGAGATGGTCAGAGAAAACAAAAGAATAAGCACAAAGCACAACTGGTTAGAGGCACTTTAAAAATCATATCCTCAAAATCTTAAGTTTCCTGAGTAGAAATATTGTATGCATGATAGAGTTAATACACACCTGTGACAAATCCATTTTACTTCAACAGAGGTGAGTAGCCCAGTTAAGGCCAATGGTTCCCTTAGCCACATGCATTAAGGAGGAAGTTCATTCTTAATTTGGAGACTAGTAAAGAGATACCTTCACTTAAGGTCTTAGAGAAAAATTAGGCAATTTAAAAAACACAAATAAATTGGGAAGAAAAAAGTGAAGATTATATAACTTCAACCGTGATTTTAGAAGTGACTTTTTGATCTGTTCACAACTATCAATGTAATTCCAAATACCCTAGATGCATACATATGTTTAAAAAAATATGCATGTGTAATTTGTTTTTCAGTTGTCTATGTACTCTATAAATAGATAATATATTAAGAATAACATGTTATTTAAAATTATGTAGGTAATGTCCAACATTTATAATGTGCATTTTTATAAAAATATTTTCAATCAATGAATGCTACCCAATGCAAGACAACAGAATAAATAGGAAAATAAGTTTTATTTCAAATAAATAGAATAGGATACTCTGAGACCAGAGGAAATTACTCTAAGTGTAAGAGGCAGACTGAGGCACCGAACCCAGAAGTGCTAAGTGATGCCAACAGTGATTAGATTGCCTCTGAGAATCAAATAATGAGCAAAACTCTTGGGACAGAAATATGAGGAGGGAAACTCTCTAAGAACTTCCTCCCTTAGATCTCTTTTGTGCCTACAATACTGCTCCCATCGAGCATTTCAGCAGCTCCTGTGTCAACTCTGCTTAGCTATCTTCAAGAATCTTTATATTTTACCTTTGTACCTTTTGCTTGAGTAACTGTGCTGCTCAGTTTCATTGAGATCAAAATGAAGCTTGGGAAAAAAAAATCACAGAGATCCTTATCAAAACTATAACGAAGAAATTATGATTATCTCCCATGTAAACTTGATCACAGATCTTCTGAGAGGATTGTTTCCTCTGGGGTCTAGCAAATTCTGCCAAATATTTCAGTGTGACAGAGCAAGCTAAAATTTACATAGGAATAAATGCAAACCATATTTGTTGTAGCAAGAAAACTATAATATTCAATTTGCTCTTCATTTCTGTCATGTGTGCTATGAGCTGGAGATTTTATTCTAGCCTCTGAGAATACTATTTGTGTGGGTATAAAAGAGAGACCTAACAGTCCTATGGAGCAGTGGAACATAATGCAAAATATAAAGTTCAACTGGGTTGAACTCCCTATGTATTTTTGGAAACATTATTCACGTGAAAGAAAGTGGATTAGTTTAAGTGACTAAGCAATTGTTTCACTTTTATGACAGTGTTGTATTTTACCTATATAATTTTTTTTCATTTGAATGACAAAATGCGAGAAAAAAGAGGAAGAAATAATATTTCATTTTTTGTATTATAAATAAATATTTAAATAATATAGATAATATACAATAAATTATATATACATAAATACAAATATTAAAGGAATACAGATATTTCATCTGTATAAAACTGAGCATTATTTTCATTCTTAAAAAAAGAAATTGAAGGTTGATATGTATGCTAGAATTGTTTACTGCTTGTGCATAGAATCGCCAATTTATTTTTTTTCTTAATGAAAGCTGAAAACATATTTTAGGGTCTGATCTGACTTCTTTTGACATCAATGAGAATCTAATAACATTAGCCTCAGTTTGACCAAATGTTATATGAAGACATGTTTAGTTAGGTGGATATTTTAAAAGCTCTTTTGGGTTTTGAATTTTATCTCAAAAGATTTTTCAGCTTCGTTTTTTCCAGTGGGAAAGTGGTTGTAAGTAACACCTTTTGCAGTGTGCATCATTGCACCCTACCATTTGCTTCATCCTACCTTAATTTTTCTAAGGGCAAATGTGATGATGTCTTATCTGAGCTCTTTAAATCTTAGAGATTTTCTATATGACATGCTAGGCTATCAATAACCATTCAAGCAGATACAAATCTACACCAATGAAGACTGCATATGTTGCAATCCCTTTACATTGTATTTCATTTACTGCATTTACTGTTTTCTGGACTGCTATATTACCAAATCAGCCCCAAAAGAACAATTTCCCCATGTCTTAAACATATTTATAGGACTTGAAAACTTTCTGAATGTTGTATTATAATGCTAATTAATGTAATATTTGATGGTTTAAACAAAGCGTTTACCCTTTGTTGACAGTTAGTATGGCTAATGAACCCATAATTTTATAACTTTCCGAGATTCTTTTCCTAAATGAGGTTCAAACACCACACATGATACAACACTATTTCCAAAGCTTTCTTCTCAAGCAGGTAGGACTGCTTCTATGCTTTGAACAGTGCCTGATATTAACACATGCTTAATCTGTGAGAGAGACCTTGCTTAACAGGAAAGAACTTGTAGCTATAATAAACTAATTCTACTGTATTCCCTGTCATATATCACAGAAGAGCAACACTCAGAAAACACAGAACTTAATATAGGTCTTTGGTCAACAGCTATCCCAAATTCTGACTATTCAGTCTCCAGAAAATAATTATGCTGATGAGAAATAAAATAATCAGTGTAATATCCTCATATAGGAATTATTTGTTCCAGATGCACCTGCATTTTTTTATCATAATAAAAGCACGTATTTTCAAATTTTCAGATGACCAGAAGGGGTTTCATTTTGTCCTGAGATCTAGAAAAAATATTAGTCGCTTATTACCACATTAAGTTTTTAGGATCAAATACTAAGAAAGAACACACTTGGATAAAACATTTCCTTTCATATTATATTATTAACATGAGATTCAAAACAACAAACTGAGATTGCAAACAAATGTAGTCCAAAGCTGACATGGAAAATGCAGTGTTTTCCAACATGGTGGTTTTTTTCTCTCCTATAATTAATCAGACAGAGCATGTAAACATAGATCTCTCTGTTCCCCAGATTACATAACAGGTTTTACTATCTTTACTAGAAACCTTGCAAAAGAAACAATATGTTTATTCCAAAGCATTTATAAATATTGAATTAATCTCCTCCAAGCTGTTTAGCCATGCTACAAAACACTGAGCTGGGCAGCCAAGGTAACATCTCTTTGGCATCTGGAGAATAAGGACCCCTTCCTCCTAAGCACTTCCATACCAACTTTGTGATCCTGCTAGCATCTTTCTACACTGCAGGCCTTGAGTCCTCACCTCTCTATTTTGCTTATGGCATATGGCCTGGAGAGGGCCTCATGAGAAGTCAAGAGATCCTTATAGCCTCAATGCCCCCCCCACTTGACCTCTCATGAATGCTCCTGCTTTCAAACCTTCTGCAAGATGAGTGCCGAGAAAAGAGGTACACACTAGCTCAGGGAAAGCCTGGGGGTAGCAACTTTTCTGATCTTGTTATGCCTTCACTTCACAATAGATAGCATCAGATAAAATACTGTTTTCTGTTATTGCACTGGAGTCTTGTTACAATGACTTTTTTTTTGGAAGGGATGATCAAGATTCCTGATTTTAATAGCAGTTGAAAAAGCTTTGAATCATAAAGAGGAGACAAAAAACACATTGATCAGGTCTCTTGAAAGGTTTGGATTTGGGTTCAGTTTTTTCTTTTTTTTACCTTCTTTTTATAATTTAAACAACAAAGGCAGAGGCTGAGATACTGGATCCTGAGATGCTCTCAAATGATATCTTTTTACTAAAATACAAAGAAAAATGTTGTCAGGGAAAGACATAAGGAAAAGAGTAATTCATACGGAAAAAGTATTTTAAGAACAGCTCTTGAGATTCTGAAAGATTACTGTTTGTTTATTTGGTTTTTTTGATTGTTTGTTTGGTTTAGTTTGGTGTTTGTGTTTTTGTTTCTTTGGTTGGTTGGTTGGTTTTGTTAATTTTTTTCCCATTTTACAATTTATATACTTTTTATTTTAATTTAATTCAGGACATTCAGTAAATTAACTGTGCTTAGAACTTCACCACATCAGTAGGAAATCAGTACCTGAGGTACAAATACATAACTTTTCCATATTGTGGTAACAAGTTAATACACCACAGGACATACTCAACTGTCTTCTTTACATCAACATTTTCCACAAATACTTTCCTTGAGGTCTTGGTCCCTCTTCTGCAGGAGACTAATTCACTAATATGCTATTTCATGAAACCAAAATACTGCAATGTACAACTTGTTTGCCTAGGGAAGAAATGAGCATGGCTTGCCTTTGCATTGCAATGTCAACAGCTTGACAGTGTGCCAGATTGCATTTTGGTGCTATGAAATGTTACAAGCAGCATTTAATTTATTAGAACATGTGTGCCTGCTTTCTGCCTTGCTTTTCCAACAGGAACAGTCTTCCCCCTAATGCCAAGATTGTTGAGCTGTTCTTGACCTGAGCCCGAACCTCTCTGATGTGCAAAAAATGTAAAATACCAGCCAGCAAAACAGATCTTCCTATGGTAGAATGAGGAGCTGTTGCAATGTCCACCTTGGGGACAGTAAAGCTGTGGTCTTGCATTGCATGTTACACTTGGGAAGTCATAAGATGGCCTACCTAAAGAGTTATACTATACAATGTATATGGGGCATTCTAGTCTCAGCTGACTGTCAAAAATAAAGACATATATATAATGTATACAGACTCCACAAACCAGTGAAATTTCTCTGTTAGATATCTTCTCTTCACTGTTCTTTATAAATTCTAACTTAGGCTGAGGATCCATAAAGAGGGTAAACACCTAGTGATTTGGCAAAACTGTGACGCCTTTCTAATTTCATATCTTTCATTCAGACCTTTGCTTGGCTTTCCCTTCCTGAAAAAGACTGGCAAGATGAAGCATTCTCTGTTATAACTATAATGCAATTTTGGTTTTTATGGGTTCACTTTGCAACATTTTTTTCTATTGCAGTTCTGACAGGAAGTTCCCACCAGGAGTAGGATCTCAGTATGCTAAACTTCTGCAAACACATAGAGATAACTACCACCTGAAGAATAGTCCAGGGCAAAACTTACCATGGATAGGAAAAACAGACCTAGCAAATTGCCTAAGGGCAAGCAACAAGGCAGAAAACCGGAATGAGTCTTCAAGACAGCACCAGTTGATGGCACCTCTCAGAAAGAAACAATGGCTGTCGATTCAGACATCCTAGTTACTGCTGTGCAACCTGTAGACTGCTGCTGCATAAAAGTTCTGCTAAAATATAGCCCCCGGACACTGCACCAAACTCTCTGAATGGATCTGATGCTTATTGGAGAGAGTGCACCTTCTACTTCATTTACCTCTGAGCGGAGAAAGAAGAACATAATTGAACATGCTTCTCTCCTTAGTGCAATTTGTTCATGAGTGCTGTTAGCCTGAGAGCAAGTGGGCATAAAAAGCACTCCTTCTTCAACTGGGGAAAGAATGTGTACACATTCTTACACTGCCTGTGTACAGGAAATCATTCACAAACCTTCAAAGGCATTGGTGGGGGAAGGGAGGAGGCTGGAATGGCATTCCTTGGGCAAGAGCACATGAAAGTCTGGTCGGATTAGTGTAATATATTACACAAATGTGACACAAAAATGTTCATGGATTACACTTCCTTCGCTGTATCGTATTAGCACCTCATCATCCCAGCCTACCACAAACAGATGCTAACAAGATATGAGAAGAGAGCTAGAATATGCTGAGGTTTCTGTCTCACATTAGTAGTGTGCACAATACACTGTGATTCCACTTGCCAAATGTGATGCATAAATTACTAATGCATAATCTTTGAAAAGAACCAAAACAAAACAAGACATTAGTATGAAAAGTGTGTTCACAACGTGCTGCAAAAATGAAGATGTGTGCTCTGTATGGGGAATTTCTATCCCACCTCCTGCAAGGTCATGAAGATAGAGAGGGGTGTGTTGAAATCCCTAACTGATACTCAATAGAAATGCATCTGATCCCTTCCAGTGAGTTTCTCAAGATACTTTTGAGAAAGTCTTAAGGCATTGATTTACTCAAATTGTATAATTTTAACAGGCTTCATATGTTTTTTATTTAACTGGATCTTTGCAAGTAAAGTTGGCCTTGATGTTGAATCTGAGGATACAGAATAGCATCAGTCATGTGCCAGCCCACGCTCCAGCAAATCTCTGGGAGATCTTGACTCAATAGACTTTCTTCCTCTCCTTCAGTCCTATGATTCATTAAATATGATGATATTACAGATAACAGACTTACCATACTGGCTACCTTTTAAAAGCTTGAGGACTATGCAGATGCACATGCTCACTTTTATACAGTAAAATTTATTTTTGCCTGATACGGCCTCACTTTGCCATGCACAGATAAAATCCATGAAAAGCTCGTGTATATTTGAAGATGCCTTTTTTTCATGAGCAACAGATGAAATTTGCATTTACTGAAAAAGCAGCCTTCTAGAGTGCTGTCTCAAGAGTTGTACTGCACATGAATATATGGGAAATTTTTGCTAATAATATTTAAGAATGAAGCACACCCTATATAAACTGAATTAAGCTGTGCATCAAAAGTTTATTTTTGTTTGGTTTTAATATATTTACATGGGGGAAATAAATATGACAGATAAAATCTCCTTGGCTTTTTGTCTTGCAATGGTAATTATGCCAGGCCTACAGTGCAGTAAGGTTACGATTATACAACCCGGTTTCTGGTTTCCCCTAGACATATGTGCAATATATACATTGCACATAAATTGGCTGAAGCTAATTATTTTTAAATAACATTCATGCTTTTAAAAATAGTAAGCAAAAATGGAACTGTCTAAATCTATTGTGGGTTATGTTTTGTTTTTCCCCAGGCATTAAAAGCCGGTGTCTGATCTTTTCTTGAAAACATTTTTGAGGGGACAGGGTAGGGGGAAGATTTCCTCCCAGGTTGAAAACCAGATATATTTTGCTCTGTTCTCTGTTCATCACAACTACAGTGCTCCGGTTTGAACAGAATCTGTTCAGAATCTCTGAACAGAAACAGAACTGTTTGAACAGTTTGTTAGAACTCAAATATGAAATTGTATCCCAAAAGGATTTTTTTCCCTCACATGATTATGAACAGGGGCTTATAAGGCATCTTTGGACACAAACTTGTTTTTATTACTATGGAAAAAATTGCTTGTCAAACAGTTGAAATAGAAGTTTTCAAAAATTGATTATTTGCAACATAAACCGTAGCACATTACTTTACAATGCATAACAAGGATATTGTGAGAGGAAAGCTGTAGTTGCTGGTGGAATAAGAGTGAATGAGTACAATGGCAGCAATTCAAGTCCTGAGAGGTACTTTTGTAAGGGACATCAAAGATGCTGGGAACAGCAAAATCACTAGAATCACATGGAAGTGCTGGGAAAAGTGTAAAACACTGATGTCTTAGCACTGCTGTCACCCAGCACAGGAGTCTGATGTTCCCTGGTACTTCAAGGAGTGGTTGAACTCCTTTCATTGTGTCTGTAATGCCACTGATGAGGTGCATTTGCTTTTTCCTCATCCAACTTCACTGTTTATAGCACCCTGTAGCAATGGGAGAAGCTCAAAGAGCATACATTGTCAAAAGACCTATACATGGAATTAATCAGAAATGATGAGCCCTGCTTGGTGATGTTTACATGTCTAATCATGTGGGCTGGATAGCTACCCTAGGATAAGAGGGCAGGAGAGTGGTGGATGTTGGTGGTCTAAGAGGCACCAGAAATCCTGATTTCACATTGTTTGACCAATCCCAGAGGTCTAAACATTTTACAGAATCGTTTTTGTAACTGGTTCCCATCTATCAATTTAATATCTCTTAAAAAATAGAGAAAAAGTTGGCATATCCATGGTATTTAATTAAATTGCATGAACATTAAATAAAAAATTAAAAGGATGAATCATTATGATTCAGATTCCATCCTCTCTGTCGTCTGAAAAAAGGTGGTGAGCAAGGAGCTCAAGGCACACCACCAAGTGTGTTCATTCCCAAAGGTCTTTTCCTATGGAGAGTTGGATGGGAGGAGTTCGAGTTTTTCTCGCATGTTGTTTATTTGACTATCACTGGTTGACATTATGTCAGCCGTTTAATGAATGAATCTGGTTTTACGGCTTTTGCACTTGCACTTAGAGGTCATCCCAAGCATATTTTCACAAATTAGAAAAATAAATAAATTAATTAAACTTATTTTCTACTGGGAAACTGTGCACCTGAAATAACAACTGTTTTCTCCAACGTATTTAGTTGTGTTCTTCCAAAAGGCCTTTCTTCCCTCCTTTTTGGCTAAAACACTCTAGCCAGCAGGTTGCAACCAGGCACTGTTGAGTAAAGACTTTATAAACTCAAATACAGAGCTAGCCCCAAATTACCAGCTACTTTCAAACAACACATTTTAATTCTCTAGCTAAATTGAACTTCTTTTTTCCCTTGAGTTATTCTTATATTTTGCAGATGATGTTTATCTGCCTGAATTCAGGCCACCCGTGCAGGTACAGAGGGAAACATGCCTCCCACATGAAGTTTCTCCTGACGTTCTGCCTTCTCATTTGAGGCCCATCAACTAAGCCAGGCAGTCAAGCAATGGTGGCCATTGGTGTAGTGTTTGGAGACTGTTTTCCAGGGGAGAGGGAGGCAGATTAAAACCCCTTCTCTTAGGATTTTTTTTTTATTTGGGAAAAATCTCCACTCCCACACAAACCATTTATGGAGATACATGTGACAAGTAAAAAAAAAAATAAAAAAAAAAAATGAAAGGAATTAAAATAATGAACACATATTTACTACAAATCAGGAATAATATTAAATCATCTCCCTTTCCTCAAGCTTTTTAAGACTCTCCTCTTGGATGTTTTCCTCTGGTTGGCTATATCATTCTAAAGAATTGTGCAACAAAAACCGTTCTGATAAATAAGGCAACACCTCCTTTGACTTACATATGATATTTATATCAGAATTTAATTCAACTTAACGTTTAGTTTTTTGTTTTGTTTTGTTTTTCCCTACCACAACCTCATATTGATTTTAGATAATTCTGTGGTCACTTTTTACAGAAAACCATATACAAAATTTGCATCCTGCATAATAAAACTAATTTTATACCTTGTTTTCCACAAAATTTCTGAGGGGACATAGTTATTTTTAAAACTGAGAGTTGTGTATATGCTGTGTATATACTCATCTACACCCTGAACGTAAAAGAACATAGTGAGAAATTTGCTCCTTGCTCCCTCTATTTTTGACTATTTTAATTTGCCTTTTGCATTCTTCATGAGAGATTTAAAGTCACAATGATTTCTCCAAACATGTATCTCAGTCTGTGAGGGAAGAGGAGAGGTCAATAATCTTACAGGATGAAACGGGAATCCCAGTACTGACAATTAAAACAAGGACATATGAGTTGGGAAAATGCATTGTCTAAAACATCAGTTCCGTTAAATAAATTCAAAATATACCTTTGAAATATTTCAGACATTCTGTAAACTTATATAATCTAGTATTACTGTATAACGTAATTTATGGAAAAGTTGCACACAAACACAAGCTGAAATACTGAGTTTTCTTACAGATGGAGGGAAAGTAACTAAGTATAGGTTTTGCCCACTTTTCAAATTTTCTGGAAACCTTTATGATTATTTTTAGCAAAATCTTTATTTAGTCTGTCTCTGAATAATTGTTCACTAAGGAAATTTCATGAAGCTTCATGATTAAATCCAGGTGAAAAATCGTATTTCCTTAATGTTGATGATTGTTTTGTAAAATTCTTTTAAAATTATACTCCTATGTGACTTTTCTTGTTTCCTTCCTTCCTTTCTTTCAAAATACTTTAAAAAATCTGTAATTATATTTGTTACTACCAAGGGACTTTCATGATTAATACACATTATTCATATTCCCTAAACACAGATTTGACTAATATGCTCTATATTTATAAATGTACATTAACGGAATGCAATTTAAAAGAAAAATATTCCTAATCTTTTCAATAAAAGAGGGGATAATTGGTAATAACTTCAGTATTTTGTATATTTCACTTCTTTTTCTAAATTCAGAGTTTCCATATGCTGTGATTTTGGCAGTTCTGTTAAGTAATTTTCATAAATTTTGTTTGATCCATGGCGTAGTATTATGCATTTGCACTGTGGCATATCTGAACGATGCCATTACTGATTATTGGTCTGTTACATGACACTACTTTTTTCCTGTCACTACATAATTCCTGAGCTCACAGAAATGAAATAAATTTTCCATTGTATTGAAACACACTAGCTTTTCTTTTTTATTTTTTTTTTTCTTTTTATGAGCAAACTAGGCTGTACGAATGTCCACATAAAGCCAAAGCAATAGGGGGATAAAAGCAGATGAAGACAATTCATTTGAAAATCAAAGCAATGCTCACAGAAATATGTTGGCAGGATGCACCCAGCTCTATTTCAGAGTTGTTTAAACACTATATAGAGCAGAAGAGGAACGGGAGTAATAGTTTCCCCTGGAATCAGATCAATCAATTAATCTGTCTCTTTTTTTTCCCTCAATCATTTAATTACCACTGCAAAAAAGCAGAGGGAATTAAGTCACAAAATAACCATTCATATAACATGATGGATCTAATTGGAGCCTTTGTAAGCAATCGAATCCTGGGGTAAGGCTGAACCAGCCTCATCCCACCCAGTTGTGCGCTGGCAGGGTGTACTGCACTGGCTGCTCTCTTTGGATGAGAGTTTCTGCACAAAGACAGAATTTCCTTGCCTATGTGGCTAAACCAGACCTCTTACACAGTCAGTGAGATTTAGTGGCTGTGGCCAGGTGTGGCTCCTTGGCCCACTTGGCAGCAGGCCTTTGGTCCCTGCTCCCATGGGAGGCAGAAAGTACCTCAAGACCAGCCTCTCCCAGGCTGGACATGTTTTTCCAACAGAACCACTGCTCTTCCAGGGCCCATTAGTACTTTCCTCCTGTCTGACCTTGCTGGTCCAGGGGTGGGGGAAGAAAAGGTACCATGAGTGGTTAGCAATCCACCACAGGCAATAGAGCAGGATGGGAAACCTTCCTCTATTGGGTTTTTCCCCATTTGGCATAGTATGAAACTCTAGGGTGTTAATGACACACATATCATGTGTCCCAACAGAGTGCAGACTCACAGAAGTGGTGCATACTGCCTAGGTCTGGGGGAGAAGCTCCTGCACCCAGCAGTGGGGGTATACTGGGACAAGTGCCTGCCAGGAGCAATGCTGGGGCAATGCCAGGAGCAGCACTGGGGAAAGAAGAGCCTGATGTGCTTTCCTCCACCTCCCTTTACTAAAGCAGAGTAGCCGTGAACCACACCATTGATTTCCTTCCTGGCTGCTGCACTTATTAGAGGTTCTTGTCTGCTCTTTCCTACTGCATTTTGACGCAAACTAGGTATAGGTGAAGAGGGTAATGTTGACTATTTAATGGTGAGGCACTGGAATAGGTTGCCCAGAGAAGATGCTCGTGCCCCGTGCCTGGATATGTTGACGGCTGAACTGGACGGGGCTTTGAGCAACCTGGTCGAGTGGGTGGCATCCCTGCCCGTGGCACGGGCGCTGTAACCAGATGCCCTGCGATGTCCTGTCCGCGACGAAGCGCCCGGCAGTTGGGCGCTCGGCGCCGGGCAGCGGCGGGAGCGGCAGTGCGGCCGGTGACCGCCAGAGGGCGTGCGGACCACGCCGATCCCGCCGCCGCCCGACCCCGGCACTGCCAGGGCCGGCGAGGGGATGCGTGTCGGTATCAAAAGACTTTTAGTTAGAGGTTCTTTGTTGTTCCTCGTTTGGTTTCTTTTTTTCTTTTTCTTTTTTTTTTTTTAATTATTATTATTATTATTTTTCAACCATAGGTACCAAACTGCCCCCGGGTAATCAATTTCCTGAAATTCTTCAAGGCTTCATAAGCCGTAACAATGAAAATCATAACCAGCGAGGATTTTAATTTCCTTATTGTGTTATTTAAGCAATGAGACATGACAAGGTTTGTGTTATGCTGGGATGTCGCCCTGCCTCGGGTGAGTTGTGTTAGGCAGGAGGCCGAAAACTGAAAGCTGAAACCACCTGGAAAGAGGGTCTGTACCGGGATGCCACAGTTTTCAGCACCATGCAGTCGACCTGTATGAGTAGGCTCAGCACAAAAAGAAAGAATTGAGGAAGAAACTCGGAAAGATAAATAATTTCTGTCTTTTCATTGCACCATGAGCCATAAAAGAGCATCTCATTTAATCTTCATTTAATTTTTTCCCCCCTACTGGCTTCAAAGTGAAAAATAAGCAATATAAATTAATTAAAATTAATTAATTCTCTAACATCTTAATTTCATTATTTTTGTAATATCATACAATTTTGCAAAACACCCCAGATTTCTAAACTAAACATATGTAAAACAGACTTAAAATTGTTTAAATTTTAGGTTCTCCAACTTCATCTAACTAAAATTTATGGGGGGGTGTAGTTTCTCCTTTTCTCTGATTTTCAAAAATGCAACTTTTCTTTGTCATTGCTACAGAATATTTTATTCAGAAAAAGGATGTTTCATGTTTCTCCTATGAGCTATTTTATTTTATTTTGTATTGTCTGCTTTCTATCTTTTGTCACCTGATTGTTAACAATATGTATCCCATATTTGTCTCTGAAACATTCCTCCCACTTAAATTGCTGCAGCAACAGTAAAATCAGTTAAACTGCCTGGAAGAGAAACCAAAGGAACTGTTCCGGTTTGCATCAGCAGAGGTGTGGGGAGTTTCCATGTGTTGAGAGCCCATTCCAGGTGAAGAATGTCTCTTTTTAGACAGAATTAACTTTTAAAGCTCACCTTTGAAGATGGCACCACGTTGTGCAAGTTATAAAAGGTATTGTTACATGAGGGCACTAGAAACCTTGATTCTTCGTCTGCAAAATAAACCAGTCAAATCACAAATATTTTGCAAAGCTGTGCCTCAGTCCCAATCTCTTGGACCCAAGCCATAACAGGCGCAACTCACACAAAGTTACACATGTGTGGAAGTGTTTGCAAAATTAGGTGCTTGACTTTTGAAATGTTTTTCAACTGTTAGTTTTAAACTCAATTGCTTTAAGAAAGAAAAGAGAGTCCGGCATCTAGTACTCAAAATAGTCACTGGTCTGTGAGCTGGATGCGTAAAAAGCTCAGAATGAAGACCCACTAGAAAGCCAGACATAGATGCAAAGTATGGGAGGAAAGAGGCAGATGGAAAAAAGAGCCCTATAAATATGGGCAAAAGAGAGTAAAGTGAGAGCAGCATACACAGGGGGAAGAGAGAAACAGGAGAATGAGATGGGAGACAAAACTAACTTGACAAGATGATTTACTGGATAAAAGTTTAGAATGTCAATGAATATATAAATATGTCTAGGGCTTTTTACCTAAAAATGTAAGAGAAGGGTTGGAAAAAGTCAGAAAGAAGAAACTTCATTAGGAAATTTTATTACATATCACCTATTCAGTGAACTATCATTAATAACAAAAGCCACTACAAAAACAAGAAGACATAGTGATATCTAGCAATTTAAAGGCACCCAAAGCTGAGCGGTTGGTCTACTTGATGGACATTACGTTGATGTTTCTGTGGAAACACACTGATTATCCACATAATGAAGTGGAGCAGAAAAAGCAAGTAATTTGGTCTCATAAGGCCACATCAGAATAAGATTCATGTCTCTTACAACAGGAGAAGTTCTTAGTGCCACTTGACATCAACCTGCTAGCATGTTTGGCTGCTGTTTGTAGAGAATTCCAAGGATTCAATAATTTTAGATGGTTTGTCTTACCATGCAAGAATAAGGACTCATTTCCATTTTGCTAAAGTCAAAATAACATGGAGAACTCTATTGAAGGCCATCCTAACAGTTACTTATGTTAGTCAAAGTACACTACTTTAAATTATAGCTGTGCACCATCCTTACTGCCATAGATAAAGTTGTGTCAGCACTTTCATTACAAACCTCTATTTTAGGCATTTATAACTCAGCTGTTAAATTTTGCTTTAGGTCAAAATTCGGCATCCAAGGCCTCAGCNATGCAAGAATAAGGACTCATTTCCATTTTGCTAAAGTCAAAATAACATGGAGAACTCTATTGAAGGCCATCCTAACAGTTACTTATGTTAGTCAAAGTACACTACTTTAAATTATAGCTGTGCACCATCCTTACTGCCATAGATAAAGTTGTGTCAGCACTTTCATTACAAACCTCTATTTTAGGCATTTATAACTCAGCTGTTAAATTTTGCTTTAGGTCAAAATTCGGCATCCAAGGCCTCAGCCTGCAAGTACTTTTTTTTTTTTTTAAATAAAATAAAAAACACAAACAAAACCAACAAACAAACACCTTTCTGGTCTCATTTTATAGGAAAGCAGATTTTAATATTCAGTCATTTCTAATTCTGAAAAAGTTTCATTATTTGAATTTTACAGGCTTGTCCATTATATGTCATGCAGCATTTTTAAAAATAGAACTGCTTTTATTCATGTTGGCAAATTGGATACTGTCCATAAGCAGTAACTATTTTTAATCCTGTTTTTAAGCATATATCCATATTTATATTATTATGTTCCATGCTCCAGATTCTGTCAGGAATAGTAAATGACAGGCCATGTAGGCTTGAGCACAGAGAAAGAACCGTAACAGCTGTTAGTTTGCAAAAACCACACAACTTGGAGTGCAGTCTTCAGCTCATTAGCATAATTAATTTTTAATAATGACAGCATTAATTTTTTGCCTGAAAAGTAGAGTGTAGGGTCTTCTCCCACCAGTTCTTACTCAGAGCTTTCTTTGTCTAAGTCAGTTTTATCCCATCAGTGGAAGAGGGCTGATGTCTCTCACTAGTGATTTGTGAACAAAACTGTGCTCTTGCTGTCTGGATGGTTATACACTGGCACCTACACAACTGACCCGTAGGGAACAGAGGTTCTGGCAGGTTTGGGATCCCTTCCTGAGCTGTGCTTTGTTAACCACATACATGAACAGGGAGGTGATTATGGTATCTCAAAACGGCTCACAGAGGGAGATTCTATAATTCTATGTTTCTATCACTCTTCTGACTTCATATTAATTATAAATCATATACTTTTATAAGATTTTATTCTGCTTCAAAACCACCATAAATTGCCAAGTAAGTAAGAATTTTAGACAGATTATATGGCTTACCTTTGGTGTTATCTCTCTGTACTTTTAAAACAATTCT
>VXAU01001760.1:217343-245165 GCA_013399695.1 Formicarius rufipectus | reverse complement strand
GGGCACTAGAAACCTTGATTCTTCGTCTGCAAAATAAACCAGTCAAATCACAAATATTTTGCAAAGCTGTGCCTCAGTCCCAATCTCTTGGACCCAAGCCATAACAGGCGCAACTCACACAAAGTTACACATGTGTGGAAGTGTTTGCAAAATTAGGTGCTTGACTTTTGAAATGTTTTTCAACTGTTAGTTTTAAACTCAATTGCTTTAAGAAAGAAAAGAGAGTCCGGCATCTAGTACTCAAAATAGTCACTGGTCTGTGAGCTGGATGCGTAAAAAGCTCAGAATGAAGACCCACTAGAAAGCCAGACATAGATGCAAAGTATGGGAGGAAAGAGGCAGATGGAAAAAAGAGCCCTATAAATATGGGCAAAAGAGAGTAAAGTGAGAGCAGCATACACAGGGGGAAGAGAGAAACAGGAGAATGAGATGGGAGACAAAACTAACTTGACAAGATGATTTACTGGATAAAAGTTTAGAATGTCAATGAATATATAAATATGTCTAGGGCTTTTTACCTAAAAATGTAAGAGAAGGGTTGGAAAAAGTCAGAAAGAAGAAACTTCATTAGGAAATTTTATTACATATCACCTATTCAGTGAACTATCATTAATAACAAAAGCCACTACAAAAACAAGAAGACATAGTGATATCTAGCAATTTAAAGGCACCCAAAGCTGAGCGGTTGGTCTACTTGATGGACATTACGTTGATGTTTCTGTGGAAACACACTGATTATCCACATAATGAAGTGGAGCAGAAAAAGCAAGTAATTTGGTCTCATAAGGCCACATCAGAATAAGATTCATGTCTCTTACAACAGGAGAAGTTCTTAGTGCCACTTGACATCAACCTGCTAGCATGTTTGGCTGCTGTTTGTAGAGAATTCCAAGGATTCAATAATTTTAGATGGTTTGTCTTACCATGCAAGAATAAGGACTCATTTCCATTTTGCTAAAGTCAAAATAACATGGAGAACTCTATTGAAGGCCATCCTAACAGTTACTTATGTTAGTCAAAGTACACTACTTTAAATTATAGCTGTGCACCATCCTTACTGCCATAGATAAAGTTGTGTCAGCACTTTCATTACAAACCTCTATTTTAGGCATTTATAACTCAGCTGTTAAATTTTGCTTTAGGTCAAAATTCGGCATCCAAGGCCTCAGCCTGCAAGTACTTTTTTTTTTTTTTAAATAAAATAAAAAACACAAACAAAACCAACAAACAAACACCTTTCTGGTCTCATTTTATAGGAAAGCAGATTTTAATATTCAGTCATTTCTAATTCTGAAAAAGTTTCATTATTTGAATTTTACAGGCTTGTCCATTATATGTCATGCAGCATTTTTAAAAATAGAACTGCTTTTATTCATGTTGGCAAATTGGATACTGTCCATAAGCAGTAACTATTTTTAATCCTGTTTTTAAGCATATATCCATATTTATATTATTATGTTCCATGCTCCAGATTCTGTCAGGAATAGTAAATGACAGGCCATGTAGGCTTGAGCACAGAGAAAGAACCGTAACAGCTGTTAGTTTGCAAAAACCACACAACTTGGAGTGCAGTCTTCAGCTCATTAGCATAATTAATTTTTAATAATGACAGCATTAATTTTTTGCCTGAAAAGTAGAGTGTAGGGTCTTCTCCCACCAGTTCTTACTCAGAGCTTTCTTTGTCTAAGTCAGTTTTATCCCATCAGTGGAAGAGGGCTGATGTCTCTCACTAGTGATTTGTGAACAAAACTGTGCTCTTGCTGTCTGGATGGTTATACACTGGCACCTACACAACTGACCCGTAGGGAACAGAGGTTCTGGCAGGTTTGGGATCCCTTCCTGAGCTGTGCTTTGTTAACCACATACATGAACAGGGAGGTGATTATGGTATCTCAAAACGGCTCACAGAGGGAGATTCTATAATTCTATGTTTCTATCACTCTTCTGACTTCATATTAATTATAAATCATATACTTTTATAAGATTTTATTCTGCTTCAAAACCACCATAAATTGCCAAGTAAGTAAGAATTTTAGACAGATTATATGGCTTACCTTTGGTGTTATCTCTCTGTACTTTTAAAACAATTCTCAACTGTCATAAAAACTGAAGTAAATCACAGACTATTTGCTAGCTATTTATATAATTTTCACTCAAGTCCACTGATAAAGTTAAGCCCTGGATATCATCCTAGGCTAAAATCATGATGCATCTTCAGAAAATATGTGAATGCAGAATTTGGCCAGTTCTTCTAAGTAAAAATTAATAAACTTTTAAAAACCACCTGAATTAAGTTCATGTCTGGTCAACAGCACTGATACCGTTCATATCCCGCCTGTGCCTCTCTTATTGTAATTTGACTGAATGGCTACTGCTTCTCTCTCAAGAGACACAGCAGAAAAAAATGAAACGAAGACCCACTAAATAGTAATATGTGTACAGACTTGTAAACATGATCAGCTTTATCTTCAAGCGTCTATCAAGCCAGAGCTCATGCAGACTTCAGAGGGGTTCTAGCTTTACAGCTGCCTCGGAATCCGGTCCTTTGATTGAGTACTGAACCACAGCAATCCTTTCCCACTGGAAGCTAATACATCTCTGTACTGACTGCTTTTGGTCTTACTCATCACAGCAGTAGAATTTAAACCTGTGCAAATTGTGGCTTGCAGTTTAGCCATTGCTGTAAAAATTGTTTCAAACTGATCCTTTTTCATTCCAGCAAAGTAATTATGGTGTGTGCCCAACAGCATTCAAAGAAGATAACCCTCTTCAGAAGGGATATTCTCATTTCCCTATTTTTTCACAAGCTTACAATCATGGATCTGCAGGAATACAGAAGAGAATAAACACTTCTTCACTTAAACCTCACTGTAGTCCACACTAGACAAGGAAGCATCAGTAAACTCAAAAGAAGTCCTTGTATTGACAACGTAAGCTAGAACTAGCAAGGTGACACGAACAGGCAACCAGGTAAAATCAGCCCTAGCACCCATAGGCAGTGCATCCCTCTTCTAAGTAACATTACCACTGTCATCAAGAGGAAAATCAAAATGGAGCCAGGTTTTATTACCGAGAAGGAGCTCTCCCTCTCCGCTGCAGACAGGAAGGGGAGGGGTCTGGTTATTGTTGCAGATTTTTTCTCCCTCTTTCTCCGGGTCTTTAATCCCAGACTTGGCTTGTTGCGCTTCAAATTGAAATATCCTGAACAGATGTAAAAACACATGTGAGCCACTGCTCACAAGCTGTGCAAAGCTTTGTTTCATCTGCTGATGATGTGAGCCTAAAGGAGATCTTTTTAAAATTTCATCACTATTCAAAAGGATAATTAATACGTACCCCCAGGCTTTGATTATGCTATACCCAGTGTGTACTGCTGGTACAAAAATAATGAGGCTCTCATCAGGCCGAATGAATACTTGCAGCAAACATTCAGTTTCCATAAGAAATTTAAGATTCAGCGGCGGTACCATGTAGGTGGCTTAATCTAATTTTAATTTGTAACACAATACAATAGATAAGATCATTTGTTTGTAACCAGCACAGGCATTTTGTTTACATGAAACCCCAGTCAGCATTCAGCAGATGGTCTTTTTAAAGGCTTAATTGAAGTTTTCTAATCTAACCTTTTTTCCCTCCATTACAAAGGGGAAAATAAGGGAAAAAAAAAAAGAAAAGAAAAGAGAAAAAGGAAAGAAGGGAACTAAGGCAACTACAACGAAGTAGAAAAATAGCTGTAAACCCCTTTTGCAGGGAAAATGTGGAAAAGCGTTTCTGCCTGCTGTAAGACGCAGGTTCAGGCAGAGCTGGGAAGATGCTGAGGTCAGAGTTTTTAAGTGGCTCCAGAGGTGTATGGATAGGGCCCTTTGCCCCCACCTTTGTTCCTAGTGTGAAGGTCGGCTACAAATCAGTGCCCCTGCCACAGCTGCTGTTCTGCCTCCATCAGGCTCCTGATATTAGCTACCTGAGCTTTTCCACAGATCAGGCATCTCCTTCCCACACCTGCCTTCTCAGAGGCTCATTTTTAGATTATAATTTCTGTGTACTTTCTGCATTCAGCTGTTCTGGTTTCTGTCTCCTTCTGGTCTATCCCTGCTGCCCTCAATATTACCACACTGACTGCAATAAACACTTTTCTTTCTCCTCACTGGCTCCAGGCTGCCTCTGGCCACCTTCCAGTGATGTGTGCTGGAATACAACCTTTCCTGAACATTTAAATCATCCTCACACTCTATATTCAAAGAGTTTGGCTAACTGGGATTTCTAACAAAAAAAAAAAAAAAACAAAAAAAAAAAAAAAAAAAAAAAAAAACCTCAAGTGAAACCTTTATTTTTTTATTTTTTTTTTGCAGGCCCTAGGTAGCACACAGAGGGCAGATTCCAGGCTTTCAGTCCTCTGGGAACGATATGCTACCAGAGTGCTGGTGAAGAGGAGCCCCTGAGTTTCCTTGGCTTTACTGGTGCCATGCCCTTGCTGGCATTGCAGTGAGCTCAGCAGGGCTGGCACTAACGGTAACTACCTGTGTTGATCTGATCTCACTACCACTTCTGTAATAGAGATACTATTAATGCCCCCATGGATCTGTTCCAGAGCTTCATTTGCTGAGTTCTGAAAGAAGTAAGAAACCTTTACCTCAGAATAAAGAGAAATGATCTTTACTCATAGTAAATTACTTGAGGTGGATTTGGTCTTTTTGTTAAGCAGAGTGCTATTCACCTTTGAGGAATAAACAGGCACTGCATGCTTATAACATCATAATAAAAACTGGTATGGGATGGATTGCTACATAGTGATTCACAGTCATAAGGGCAGGAATGAAAACAGAAATCAACTAAAATTGGTAATTGCACTAGCTGAGTTTTCCTTAGGCACAACCCATATCTACACAGTTGTCCTTGGACAGAGATGCATTTGAAGGAATCCTTGTGCCCTAAGATGATAGGAGACAAGCCATCTTGAACCCAAAAGCTGTAACACAGCATAAAAACAGTGAAGGGGTCAAGCTAATAGCACTACATATTATATGCTAATGATATAATGACCACCGCTATAAGTGGAGGACTGTTCATGAAATGATTTATATGACAAAAGAAAACAAATATCAGTGTTAGAATAAAAATATCCTCCACGGATCCCATAAGCCACTGGGCTTATAAGGTCACATTCAGCACTGCATTCATGCAACCATGTGGTTTTTGGTAACAGGGGATAGTTTAAGTCCTGCTTCCTCAAAATCCAATACATGGAGGGGAAACTAACAGATATGCCCACACGAAATTTGAAAAAAGTCATAGATTCTCACAAAACCTGAAAACCTTATGACCTATTGATCTATATTTAAAATCAATGTTTTTCTAAGTCCATTTCTAAGTGTTTCCTTAGGAAACACTACTATTTTTGAGGTCAATTTGACTGGGCTAGTCATTCAGGAAGAAGCCACAAACGTTAGCTGTTCGCACCCTCAGGCTGACACCATTATTAATGCTTACTGGGACTGCACCATGGAATCACCTCACTCTTAGTGAAACAGTCCTGATTTACAGCCAATCTGATTTACCTGTGTTTCACCATGGCCTCAAGAGGTTCTTCTCCAAACAACACCTCTAACACCTGAAGTGATGGAAAATACCTCTTTAGCTGCCAACTGTATTTGAGCTGACTTTATATCCTCTTTTTAGGCAGCTTTAGGAATTAAGACAATGATACACTTTCTAGGACATCTTATTAAAGGAGAGACCAGTGACAAACATGAGTACAGATAGGTTGTCATGGATTATGGGTGCAGCAGAAAGTTGAAGAGATAGAGATACACAATAACTGCAATGGTTTCCAACTACATTCGTAGAGACCTATGTACAGTGAGGGATTTAAACACTGGAAGAAAATTGGTACAAGTTTAGGAATCCTCCCAAGAAGAACATAATCATTTCTTGAACTGCTTTTCTCAAATGAAACACAGCAAAGTCCATTAACCACAAAATATATAACCTGATGGGTTTTTTTCGAAGACTGTTATTTGGGTATGCTGTAAGACCATTCAAATAGAGGCCTTGATGTAAGATTTTCTATTCAAGAACAAAGAAAACATCTTTGGATATAAGGTTTCATTTTGTCAATTTCATCATATTTCATAAATTAAACCTTTAAAGACCCTTGGCTGTGCAATACTTGGATACTACAATGTTCACTTTAAACCTCACATTTTCAAGGTAGTGTGCAGGTATTTATCCTCATCCTAGTGAGTTACATAATTCAAATTCTGTGTAAGTTATTTGAAATCATGGGTTTCTGTAATTCTACAGGAATGTGGAAAATAAAGGTATGGGAAATGCACATCAGAGAAAACCAGTGCCACTTGCAGATTACAGGCAGGAGTGTAAGAAACACAGAGGTGGTCTTCTACATTTTTTTGCATAATACCCCCTCCTCTCCACTCCAAAATACAGCTCCTTCTGAGTGACAGGCATACCTGGTGGGAGTACAAAGGCAGTCCCAGGAAAACCAGGAGTGCAGGTAAGAAGCGTTACCTTTTCCAAACCAACCATCAAAACAGAGCACTGTCCCAAAATATTTCCATGGCAACACTCTAATATAACTTTGGGGAGCATAATTTCTTCTGTCTCCTTTCAAGTGTCTTAAATGCACAATTTAAGACAAGTTACCTGGACTTCAAACTGGTGTCACTCCTTTTGCATCTCTGGCTAGGCAATACCCATCTGGAACTGATGGAGGCAGACAGTTCCTTTGAAGAAACTTATTTAATGGCCTTGTTCTGTGAAAATATCAGGCCTACAAATTAAATCTGTCTGGCATATAAAAGAGGCATGTCACCCTAGTTGTTTTATACAAAGCATGGGATGTGTGAGCAGAAGAACTCAGCTGTGTGGTGTTTGTTGCAGTAAAAAGAACAAGTCATCCATAATCCAGATCCTTTGTGAAGTACCATAACTGCTCTCTAAGAAGGAGCAGTTCATAACCAGTTGGAAAATACATAGGAAGGTGTGTCAGACATAAAATTTGTTTACATTGGTTGTGCACATATTGCATATAAACCTTTAGATTGAGATTGAAAATCATGTACCTTAGATAATACTTCCTTCTAGTTAAAGGACATGGGCTCTTTGGGGACTGGTTTAATAAGGGATGGTGGCTTTTTGAAAGTACAAGATTCATTTAATGTAACTTTCTTGGCTGTGAATCTTAGAAAAGTTGGCATTTTCACAAAGCTGCTTTCCCCTAGTTGAATCTGACTGCAAACCCGTCACCAGGCTGGGATTCTGTAACTTGACATCTGTTCACATTGATTTGCTGGTAGACCTGAACTGGAAGGGATAGCATGTAATGTCCAAACTCTTAGCAAAGGAAAACATACTCCCCTGTGATCAAATTGAGATATAATTGTCACATGAGCTAAAGAATCAGTCTCAAGTATCTGAGGAATTCTGATCTATTGAGCCACTGAACCTATGCTGTTCTACTCAAGTCATCCAGCATTTTACATGAACTGGTCCAAATCAGAAGGATGTATTACTCAGGAGTTATTTTTAAGATAGAGGCTTCCACAGGTAAGTTCATTGCAGAATGTTTCTCTCCAAAGTAGCAGATTTAGTGATTAGTTTCTCTAAATGTATAATTCACATCCAAATACCTTGCTACTGCTGCCACTGAGGACACAACTGATCTGCTAAGGGACTGCAGGTGATGTATCTATCTGCACCAGGAAATGTAAATTGAATACCAAGGCTTGCATTCAAACTGCACTGGAAACTGATAAAGTTCAGAGCTTTCTGGAAATGGAAAGTTGAAAAAAAGTACTCCAACTATCTGTAGACAAGCAAGCGGTGAAAAACATACACATAGCTTGTAATTGTGGAATAAGACCACATCTGACGATGGATACTTGATATTTGATGGTGAAACAGTCCCCTAGATCGTTCTATTAAAGATGTGGATTGGCAAGCGAGTTTTAATGTGCACAGAAACTAGGCATGGAAAGAGCTGCCAGCCAGGCCTGCACAGAACAGTTACAGGTTTTCTGCATTTCCAGTGCTTTGAAGTTATGCAAGAGAGGCCATCCTCCCTACCTCTACAGACCCATACTCTCTCTTTTGGCTGAATGTCAAGGGATGCTCTGCATGAGGGAACTTGGGATACACACTATTAAGGTTGCAAAGGAGAAAGTTAAATAGCTGTTTTGGGGTGGGTTGTTTTTGCTTTTTTTCCCCCTAATACTTAACAGCTAAATACCCTTATCTTGATAATGAGCAAACTTTGATGTTCATATTTTGAACAATATTGTTCAATTTCCCTTGGTTTATACACACATGAATACAAACTGTATTGATACAAACACAAACTGTAAGACATTCTGTTGACATCCCCATGAGCTAAAACTCATTAGTACCACCACTGAAAGGTGGTGGCCCACCCTTAGGCCACTTCAAGGCTTCAAGAGCCACAGTTTTGCCATACTAGAGATCCACAAAGATCTGAAAGGGCAGCCTTGGTGATGCCAGAGTCAGGAAGCAGAGACTGCTTTTTTTCTGGTAATGCATATGTACATGGAAAGTAAAAAGACTGTGCTTGGTCTGAAATTTCCCAAAACATTGATAGTTACCAAATACGATATATGGGCTTTCTGATAGAGCATTACTCTGAAGGAGTCTCCTAAATGCCATACTGTCCACTTCTTCACTGGCCTGTGACCAGCACCAGAATACTTAAGTGAATAGACTGATTGTGATACAGAAATAAAAATATTTGTATGTCAGTCAACCCACTTTGAAAGGTCTCATAAATAATCAACAGGCACTGAGAAAGGCAACTGTAAAGGCAGTATCAGAGGCTGATACTCTAAATCACACTCACGGCATCTTGTCTACTTACTAGAATTCTGTGTCACAGGGATCTTGGCAATTGAGATACCTGGCATTAGCAACACTTCAGTGAGGATCAGAACATGCCACATACAGCTACCCAGATAACATTAGAGGGCCCAACTGCAGCTGGGTCTAAACTTCTGCAACAGAGAGTAGGTAAATTGCCTCTTTCAGAAACACAGGCTTGACTATGGAAGTCAGAAGTTAGTCTTCTGGATCAGTAGCAAGTCTTCTCCCACTCTCTTTGCAGTGTACTTCAACAATCTAACTTCAGAATATCAATCATCCGAACTTACTTACCATAATGAACAAAGAACTCAAACAGAGGTATCTGTCAGGAAAAAAAAAAAATCCAAAGAGATGTTTCTACTCGAAGAAAAACATTCAAATCTCCTCACAGTGCATGCTATTTGGTCCCCTTGATTGAAAGCAGATACGGTTTCAGGCTTGACATTCAGATACTCATTCTGCAGTTGATCTCATTTGTTTCTTCCAAACAAAAGAACATTTTGCAGTTCTTTCCCTCCTTTACCCCTATACATTCTCCTAGAAAGGTAAATGATCAAATCCAAATCCCGGGTTAATGAGTGCCAATCATAGCTTCAGACCCTGTTTCAGGCTTGGCAACAAGTTCCCCAAGCCTTTGCAAACAATTATCATTCAGCTACTGTAGAAATTGATTCTTGGGTTGACGAGAGCAGTCCTCCCTCGGCTGGTAAGGTCCTGCCATGGGAAGCAATTACTGCAAGATGCCAGCTGACAGACTCATTCCGTGGAAAGTCAGGTTGTCTTGATCCTCAGGCACTCTCTAGGCAAATTGTATCCTTACACTCATCTCAAACCTCTTACGAACTGTTGGCTTCTATCAGGAAAAATGGATTGTTCCCTTTCTTTCTTTGGCATTTGATAGAATAAAACTGGACATCCTGCCTGCACAATAAGGAGATTTAATTTTAAAATTCTCACACCAAAATGCTGCAGTATGATAAAACAAAAGAGAATCATAAAGCAATGAAGATTGCTACTTGCCTAAGGAGCAGTAATACAGCCCAGCTAGTAGGACAATTTTTTCTGTGTATAAAAAGACCCAAATACCATTAGCAGTGGCCTGTCTTTAGTGATCATAATTTTCTTTTCTGCCTAATTTTCAAATTGTTTGTAGTAACTCTTTCACATCACTTTGTCTGACATCTTTTGGTTATTAGTTTTGGGGTTTTTTAGAATCTTTGCTATTCCAAGGTGGCAACTGGGAAAAAGGAAGGATTTTCTGCTTAATTAACCTTTCTGACAACATCTGAATGGCAATTGAGATTTTGCCAAACACTGATGAGACAGAGACACATAGCCAGTATCAGCTAACAAAAGAAAGTGGCATTTAAAGTCAGCTGAAAATGATTAGTCTTGACATCTATCATTAGACAGTTGAAATATAAGATCAGCTAAATAAACAAGTAGCAAATCATGCAGTCCACTTTAAATACTGTCAGTAAGAAAGAACACTCTTTTTCATAAATTCATAAAATAACCCTTGAACTAGCATGTTTGTTGTGGCACAAGTTTATGGGAGGTTTATCCCTGACTTTAAAAACTACAAACCCCAAAGACACTAAGGTGTATAAAGAAAAATAATAGGAATTAAAAACAAGGTGTAAGAACTTCTTAACCTCACCTAGATTCTAAGTTTTACCCTGAGGTATCTGGAAAAGTGCTGGAAGCAGCAGGGGTGATGTGAGCCTTTAAGGTGATAAAGCAAAATGTTACAGTAAATGGGCATTTGCAGTCAGAGATGCCTAAGAAAAGAAGGAACTCACGATGGCCAATTTAAAACATGTTTTGATTGAGAAGTGCCACATCTGCAAAGAGAGTCTATGAGGTCTCCAGAGAGTCAAAAAAGTTCACTTAGAGTATATTCAGCTATAGCTGAATCCATCAGTTCTGCTGAAATTTTAGGACCTGATAAGATTTTTAAAATATATTTCAGGTCAAAGTCTCTATAGCATCAGGCATCCAATATGCTCAATAGAGCTAAGCAAGCTTTAAAAAACTGAGAACTGGGATAGACTCTTTTTCAGATTCTGATGAAACTTTTGCCAGGATTTTCCCTAATTAATTTTCAGTCTTTTTAGACAGTTTTGTCTCACTGAAAAAGCCTTTTACAGTATATTTTCACCTTTTCTTTTTACATTAACTGCATTCCAGATTCACTGAGTCCTGAGTATACCCTTAGAAAGCCTTTTAACCTGGCTGGTAAGTTAAAACTCCCTAAATCTCACATGCCCACAGGGTTTCCCACCTTAATTAATTAATAACCTCCTCCTTGTCCTTTTAACTGGGTCATGAATTAATTTAAAAAGTTAATTATGCAATTCTTTCCTTTCCCTTTACTTATGCCTTTCATCCCAGTGTCCATTGGTTATAAACAATGTAGAAATACAGCCACATAAGCAGATATGGTCGTTGCAAGCTTTCAACCCTTGAAATAAGAGAAAAAATCCCAACCATATCTTATCCCTGTTTTCTCTTTCTCCTTTTTTTTTTTGCTTTGCTTTCTATAGTAGGCTTTAGTAGCCTTTGTGGAGAGCAATAAAACCCACCAAACATTTTAGTAATAAATCAAGTGCTTTTTTGTTTTGTTTCATGAGGTTTTTTAAGGGAGAAAAAAGAAGTAACTGTAGGTGTGAGCAGGCAGAGACCATCAGGTGGGAAAAAACAATATAAAATAAGCACCACCGAAAGAAGACAATGGCTTTATTTCCTTCAACTCATGTACTCACCATATTATTTAGAGTTTAAATGGGGTTGCAGAAGGGAATTGACTCTTTCATGTAGGATATGTGGGTACAGAAAATGCCTCTTTTGATGTGTATTTTTCTGGGTATATAGAAACAAGTCTACAACAGCTTTTCATATCCTCCATGATTGATATGTAGAACCAAAAACCTGTTGTTTTTTTTTTTCCTATCATCGCTGAATATACCCACTCTGAATTTCTATTGTCAGTGGACCTAAATAAAAGTTGGACCCATTCCATGATCTTTGTCACTGTTGTCATGTGAAATGGGGAGATTTACTCGAGCCTTAATGTTTCTCTGTCAGCATCCCAGGAAAGCCAAGACACTTTTGCCTGACCAGTCTGTCAGTGTCCCATTATGGGGACTCTTCACTGCTCAGTTCTGCTGGATCAGAGGGCAATTTGACTGACTTATTCAGGGACACCCAACAACAGCATAAGGGAGACTCTCACTTTATGATGCCTCAGCATGTCTTCCAGTTTGAGTATGTTACCCACTGCCTGCACCTTATAGTGCCTGGGAAGAACTCATACTAATAGTTTACAGAACAACGCTCTTTGTTACAAAAATTGTGACAGGTTCAAGGATTGCCAGTGATAATATCTGACTGCAAAAGCATATTCCAAGCATTATACAGACAAGCTCTAATCCCAAATACAATATTCAGCATGTGTAGAGTATGGCACTTACCCAACAAGCGTCTCTTTGGGGAGGAGACAGGTTCAGCCTGTCAACTGATCCCAGCAGCAATGGACTCTTCCCTATCTTTTCTCCTATTATTGACTTACTTTTATACTATTTCTTTATGTTTTGCTGGACCTTGAGCAACTTTTGTAGTAAATACCTTTCTCACTGATTGGTGTAAAATTCTCTTCCTTCGCTCTTAAAATACAGTCAAAAAATATAGAACACATGCCCAGTGTGGGGTGATCGTACCTTGGAGGTGGGTAACTTTGGGATGGAGATGTGTATTAATATTTCAATTAGGTCTTAATGACAGAAGAAGTTCATCGGAGGAGAGCCATTTTGTCACAGTTTATGGCTCAGCAGCAGGTCTCTTGGCTGACAGGTGCTAGGCAGTTTATCAGCTATAACATACCATTGAGTTCCACTCCATGCAAGGATTTCTACGGAGCCTGGCCACAGTGTCTCCACCCTCCATTCCAGCCCCCTTAGCAGATGCTTATAATTGTATGTATGTAGAACCATTGTGGAATAGGTTTTGAGGATGCTAACCGCATTCCGATCAGGAAGTAGCAGCTGCCTTTTACCTTACCATCTCCATATTGTTATAACTTCTGTTAGGATGTGAATATAACTGCTCAGTTTCCTCTAATTTTGCCCAAAGCCATCTTTCCGAAAGCACTCAAAAGATCAAAATGAACTGTGAGACTGTCATCCTTACAAAGCCTCCCAAATACATCCTTAAGGATGTGCCTTCCTTCAACAGAAATACACTGAGTTATCCCGAACAATAATTGCAATAACTTTTCAAGAATGCAAGATTGGAAAATACTTATTAGGTCACGTTGTTCAAGGCTAACTATTATAGTGAGTCAACCAAATAACATGTTGCTCTGTTTTTCAGTATTCTACTTAATATGATCAGAAAACATCCAGTCCTATATGGGGTCTCAGAGTGTTTTATCAACTTATCCAGGTAAGGTGCAGAAAACCCCTAGGACTTAGTTAACAATAATGTTTCCTCTTTGAGAAGTGAGGGAGCTGAAACACAGGAAAACATACCCATTGAGACTACAGTGCAGACAGGAATAGGATCCAACATCTGAATCCTTGTCCACAGCTGTAGCCACCAGATCCATTGCAGAATGCCTCTTTTTAGCATTACTGTTTCAGAGATTAATATTTCATACAATCAACAAGACAAAGGTTGCCATAAGGCTACAATATTCTGTACAGGAAGTAGTATCTACAGAAAGAACACTTGCCTCAAATCTAACATGCACAGCAGGGACCATTTATCTTGGCACATTGCCCATTAGAGCCATTGCTTCCTTCTTTTCCTTCTTCTTCTGGAGTAAGTGACAAGTTTCAAACCATAAGAACATCTTAACTTTGTAAGCAGATAACAGGAAATATGACTATGAATGAACCAGCTCTGAGGATTAGCTGAGGTGAAGGCCCGTTGAAAATGCATAAAGGTTTCAAATGTTACTTATGTCACTAAGGGGACGCTGCATATTCATTAAGGTATCACAAGGAGCCCATTTCATATTAATGAGAGGTCATACATTCTTCCAGAGGAATTCCACTGCAGAGCTGCACAAATCAACGTGCTATTATTTTAAGTGTTACCAATTTAAACCTCTCTAAATTCACAGAACAGCCTAAATTTGCAAAATGATTTAGTCACTAGGAAAAATGTAATGTTAGTGACTCTTTTTCATCTAACAGAGCTATAACAGAAATGTAGGAAGTGTTTTTATATATTGAAACTCAATTCAAACTGCACATTAGGTGTTTCCTTTTGGTGCTCAGGAAAGTTGTAGACATTATTTAACATATATATATGATATCAGTGTTCTAGGGATGCTTTATTTAACTGCAATACAGGAATTTTAAAGTTTGGAGTTTTTTACAAAATTCACTTTTCTAATCCTTTTAATGTTTGCACAAGCTCCATTCTCCTCTCGTGACAGAAACAGACAAAAGCTTCACAGATATATACCATATAAGGTTATGGTGGGATAATAAAGCAGTGCTTACTACAACACAGATTTACATCTTTGTCCCCTTTGTGGGACAAAAATACCCCAATATTTTGTGTTATTAAAATGTATTTTCCATGGAGCGCACCTGTAAGAGTCTAGAAGCGAACACACATCACAGTCGAGGAGTGATTTGTCTCTCATTCTTAGTTTGCCACAGTCCTGCCTGAACTGCTATTGAGGGAGACTTGGTTCTCACTATGCAGCTGCATGAAGGCCCCATCTGCCTGGATTTGGGAAGTCCAGATGCCTAGGGAGGATGGGAGGAAACATAGGCATACAAAGGGATTTGTCCCATGACTAAATCCTGCAAGCTAGGCAGCTATCAGCAAAAGTGGTATAAGCATGTCAGTGCCTCTCAGCCTTCTGCTGAAAAGAAGTTATGAAGCTGACTAGAGTCAAATCTGTGCTTTTCTTGCTAACTCTCTGTGAAGGGAAAGATAAAAGGAATGGTCTTAATTTAAACACAGTGATCACGTAAGTTTCCCCTATGAAATTTTTCAGAATTTCCATTTTCTGATGTGTTCTGAATAATTGGAAATTGTGCTAAGTGAGAAACAAAACCAGGGTGTCTCTGCCAAAATTTCCTAGGAAAGGTAAAATTTCATGTTTCAACCAGCTGTAATTTCAAGTAGGTGTTCCTGACTAAAGAAACATTTGTTACTCATTTTTAATATAAGAGGGGAAAAAAAAGTCATGGATTAGTGATGGAGTCTGAGGTCTGGCAGAATGTTACTGTCCAAGACAATTCTTCAGACATTGTTAATTGTATGTAGTGGTCCTTCAAATTTGGTCTGTTCTGACTTTTACTCTAATCTCTCCTTTCCATGCCCCCCAACTCCCCTTCCTTTCCTCTTTCCTTCCATTCTGCCTTTAGGGATTTGCAGCTTGTTGAAAAACAAGACCCTCCCACTCAATGGTAATACAGTCAGGAACATATTTGAATACACATTTAGGAAATGTGTTGTGCTGCTATGATACCCACTTAAAATTGCTTAGATTAATGACAGTTACATGCCTAATTTATTACTGTAATTATTGTGATAATTTAGAGAAGATAAATGAATATCTATTAGAATTTAATGTAAAAAGCTGTAATTAGTCTGCTTCAGAGAAGGCAGAAAGCCAATGCACGTAACTGAAAATCCATTAAGCCAATTATAATGTTACTGAGGCAGAAAATGTGCAGCCATCTAAAATATACCCATGACTTTAGCATAACTGTACCCTAAGCATGCAAACTCCTCTGTCAGATTCCTTCATTAATTTAATAAACATATCAAGGCAAAAATTAATTAACGCACATAGTTCAGACTGAGGAGTTAGGATGGCAACATGGGGGAGAATAAAATTTTGTTGCCACTGAGCAATTATCATGTCAATAAAACAGGAGCAAAAGCATTGGAAGAGACTTACAGGAGAGGAGGGTATACTGCTAATCATGGTATAGGCTTTCTTAGCTATTCCCAGAAGTGCTAAATGCTGTCCTGGTGCAATTAAAAAAAAAAAATAAAGGGGGAGAGAGAAGACAGCAATCAGCAATTGCTATCACCTATTTACTGTCAAATTAATTCAGCTGTTCCTGAGTTGCCATCTGTATCAGGAGAGCGAGGGTGTCACTAGCTTTACGATCCATCAGGAGAAGTGAGAGCACTGTTCTGTTTGATGGCTCTGATAATGGAAAGAAGCTAAGCAATTGCAACAGATACATCATAGATTTTCTCATAATTACCTGACCTGTTACACTGTGTCACTCTGCCGCCAAACACACTGTTTTTATGTCAGAAGCTGTATGGGCATTCTTTCCTTTGATCATTCTATATTCTGCAGATGTCAGCATTACTGTATTTTAATTGACTCTGGGGTAGCATTAAAAAGCACCTTCTATTTCGGTTGCTTAGACCTGATGAGGCTGACAACCTGGCATTTATGAATATTAGGCCTTCATGGTAACTGTGTCAGGAACTGTGTTTTTCCTAAATCCCCTAGGCACAAGTAGCAAACTGATGTTAGTAAACTAGTTGGAAAAAAAAACAACAAACCAACAGTGTCTATGCAAAGAGCACCTCTGACATTCTCTACCCAAAAGATGGCAAACCTTTTCATTAAATTAGACCCTGGTGTCAAAAGTGCACATTATATCCCAATGTGCAATTAAGAATTGACTAGTGTGCTGAAAGAGGGCTAGAGTTCGTGAAGACTGACGTTGTGGGAAAAAGTGTTGTTAATCTCAAAACAAGAGTTTCTTGACAACTTCCATATTCCCAGCATGCCCCGTTAGCCAGGATCACATTTGCCTCCTCTTGTTGGAAGAGACAGCTATTTTTTTTTCTCCTTAGCTTTGTTGCAGCATTCACTGTAATCCTCAGTAATGACAGAATTGTGAACATTTTATAGTCCAATGAATGAAACTACTTTCTTTTTTTTTCCCCAAAATATTCTTTGTTGAGTAAAAGTAGACGACTACATGTGAATTGTCCATATTTCATACTGAGCTTTTATTTCCTAAGAAATCCACAAATGCCACCAGTACCTGAAGGTGTTGAGCTTGCTGCTTGATGTCCTGTTAATAGCTACCAATAATTACAAGAGGAGTGGAACTCAGAGCCTCAGAGTTCAGTCTTCTTCACTGGTGCTGCTTTAATAAACATTGAAAAAGATATCGTGGAACATCTTTAGCTTCTCTGCTAACATACAAGGACAGCATGTCTTTCCCCCACCCCTCCTGTAGGCAGGGATGTTCCCCTCAGTTCTCCTCAGGTTCCAAAGCAAATTATGCCTACGGTTAAGGCCTGCCATTCAGATACATATAGACTTGGTGGTTGTTCCTTTTCAAGTCCTAGCAGTACCACTACATTATTTCCTCACTGATAAAATGTCACAATACTGACCAGATGTAGTAAATACATCTGCTTTCAGACATCAAAAAGTGATCATGTTGTGTGCATGTTGATATATCGGTCACGTGGTATGAGGCACTCGTATTGATATATGGGCCAAGTGGTACGAGACACTTAATCAGCACATTTATTTTGAATGTTTGTTAAAAAAAGTTCTCTTAAAGCTTGCTGTCTAGACAGTGGAGCAACAGAAGTGCTCAAAAAGGTTATAAGAGAGAGATCCTAGTTTAGTTACTACATGCAGTTTAGCAGGACTACCCTCCAGAAGTCTTCAGAAGTACTTACCATCTTCCATTAAGCTTAGGCTCTTCTTACAGGTGGATGTACTCAAGAGGATAGAATAAACCTGAAAACTAGAAGTCTAAAGTAGTCATTTAGGCATCTAAATTAGTCTGCCCTGCAGCTTTCCCACTCTTATGCATATCAAGGCCCTGGTGGGGGCATTCTTTTGGCATTTGCTTTATGGGTAGTTTTTGAAATGGTGTTTATGAGCTACTGAATGTCAACGAACATTCCCAGCTGGTCTAGAGGGCTGACTTTGACATAGCAGCAAGGAAAGTGTCAGTATCAAGCTAGTAACACCCTCCAAATTTCAGAAAGAATCGAATCTGTATTTCAATTATATATCTGTAATTGTATCTTTGGTCCATTTTTATAAAATGAACCAAGAACAGATTGGTGACCTAGGGATAAGAACCAGCAAACAATGAAAGCTAAATACCACTTTGTAAAGGTAGGGAGGCTACTTTAGGATTGCAGCGAGGCTGTAAGTGGGATGATCTACCCATTCTGCAACCCACAGTTTGGAAAAACTGATGGAAATTTGAAACACACTCACGTAAGAGTCACAGAAATGTTTAGAGACTGCATAAAGAATTCCTTTAAAAGAGCAAAGATTCAGGTCGTGCAACAACCATTGGCTGGAATTGGAAGTGAAGAATATTATGGCATGATTTTTAACAGTAAGTGTGATTAAGGAATTGAACAACACCCCAAAAAAAAAATCACTAATTCGTCTTTTGCTTCCTAAAAAGCAGCTTTTTGATTTGTCATTTACTGTATTGAACACATGCTTATCTGTGCAGCAGTGTAAGTGCTTGGCTGATTCTTTCTAGCCTTAAACTCTGACCTTTCCGCTCCTTTCCTGCCCATCCCCAACCCATTTCCACACCATGTGTGGAAGTCCTGGTGAAATCATTCAGTAGGCTCTCCCTTAGGCTCACAGCAACCTAACAGAGCATCCTGGAGCTCTTGCAGATGAAAAAATTCTTTATCTATAGTTATGAGACTCATTCAAGTCCTTCAGTTTAAAAGCAAGAGACCGTATTTCAGGGACCATATTTCAGTTCACAACCAGCTACAATATTTCACATAAAATATAAAAGAATGTCTGCAATAGATCAGACCATCTACTTATATGTCCTGTTCTTGTCAGAGGACGACATTAGCTATTGAGGAAGAAAATGGAAATCTGAACATGTGTTCAAAACAATGCTCATTCCCAAGTATAGACCTCAGAAAACAGCTGACTGAAGTTTCAGATCTTCCTGAGCAAGAATTAGTATTTTTGTACTGCAAAGTCTTGCACAGACTTTTCTTCTTCTTCTGCAGTTATTTGGAATCCATGTATGCTTTTATACTACTTTCCACACTATCTGTGACAAGAACGTACACATTAAGAAATTATCCATATTTTCCTTTTAAACTTCTCAGCAGTGTATTGATGCCCCTTAGTTCATGCATTGGAGAAGAGAAGGAACAACTGTTCCAAACAGACTTTTCTGCCAAAACTTTTCAGATCTTGATCATTCCTTCACTTTTTCATTTTTTTTTCCAGATCCAGGTATTATTTGAATACATAACATCTAGTCCAACAGAGGATATCGCTGTGGTTTTCCTAGTGCTCTAAGTGGTATAAAGAGAGCTTTAATGATGGTGAGGCTTCCTCACACACCCTATGGAGAACTGTTAAGAGTTCTGGTAGAGCTAATCCCAAGGAGCTTCCCTGCATCACACGCAAGGAAAGCAGACAATTTGTTGCAGTCCTTCTGACTTTATACTGTTGGTTACCCCAGGTTACAAGAAGAGGAATTAGAAGACAAGACTGCATGACTGAATGAAGCTCTGACAACTGTTTGATTTCAATTACAATAGAGCAAATGTCTTTTAAATATAATATTTATAGAATAGATATTTAGATGAATTCTAACACTGGTTTTAGATACAGTAGTCATAACAAACTGATTCAGGGAGGTTTGTTGGATTTTGTTTGGTATTTTTCCCCCCAAAAGAGAATGTATCTTTTCCAGTTCTTACCCATAATATCTTAAAAGCAACACTTGTGTATTGTGAACAAATACAATATATAGAAAAAGAACATACTGTATCATTATATTGGTTCTGCCCATACATTAATAGCAGATTTTGCCACCTAGGACTGCCAAGTCCAAGATCTTAAAGCATGCATGCAAAGCTAATTGAGAACAATTCTAAGAGAAAGATGGATCCCAAGATATTTGAAGCCCTGAGGTAACCAGCTGGCCCGAAAATCTAGTGGGACAGGAAAAGTAATTAGATGTTCCAAGCAAATTGCCCCAGACTTATTGATATTGATTTAAAATCCAGATAATCCTCTGAATGATTTCCAAAGGAACTGACAGTCTTATTTTTTTAAAAAATATATGATAAAGCAGTACTAGTTACCAATTGTATCTACTGTACACAGTCAACCCCTGTAATATTTTCCTCTGGCAAAAGGATACAGCCAATTTCATAAGAGAGTTTCTCCTTCTTCTGAGAAAAAGGCAGGTAGGCCTGTAGTAAATTTCATTTTATAGTTATGCTAGTTTTAGCAAAACTGAGAAACAAAATAACTTCTTGTCCTTGTCTTCCACTGATAGACAAAGCATCCTAAATGTATGCCACATTATTTGAATCTTTCAGCTGATAAATTTTGTGCGTCTACTTAACAACCATCTCAAGCAACTTTCCACAGTATAGGAAAAAGCATCAAAGGCTAATCAGTGTCCCCTAAACATTTAACATTTTATTTTGCAAGAAGTAATAGGTGTTCAGAGGGAAACAAACCCCAACTGTTTTAATGTCCTTCTGGCAATGACAGTCATGAGACATTTATTTATTTGGATATTCCCTGAGTTCTAGAGCACTCTGAAATGATGGCAGCTGCTGTATGGCATGTCTAAGTGTGTTGGGAATCATACGAATTCGTTGATCAAGAAGTTCTGCTGAAAGCCAGTACCAGAATCTTCAAGGTTCTCATCCCAAACTATTGATACTGATGATGATAACCAAATATTACCATTAGGGGTATGCACATCTAGTCGCTCTTTTGAAATAATAGCAAATAACAGCTATGACAGAGAATTACATAGCCTAATTAAATTAACTCTAAAAAAGCTTTCCTTTCCATTGCTTTTAATTGCACATCTTTCCAGTTCATTGTGCCTATGTTTTATGGGCTAGGTCACCAGCAGTGCTTACTCTGGAGCACTTGTTGCTCTCCTTTCCTTCTGAGAACAGCAGTAGCACCAAAACACAGATTGAGAGGGAATGACAGGTTGTAAGGGGCAACCCACAGGCATCAGAGGTGACCCAGCTGAGGGACAGAACTATTGACAAACTATCTACTAGGACCCTGCTTTGGTTTAAGTGTATTTCAAGCTACTGTATTTCCTATATGAGGCTATGAACCTGTAGTGCTTGCTATTGCAGAAGTGGTTCACTCATCTGTTTACTTTTTTGGGCACCATTTAGTTGTTCTACAGCTACCATAAATCACATGTTAGTGACATTTCTGGAAGACACAGGAGGCATGGGAAGCTTTGGAACAAGAAGTTGATGCTTAGATAAATGGCAAAGGCTTCTGTACAGTTTTCCATTTTTGTGGTTGGCTGACCCTATTGAATGCTATGTTGTCTCAGCACTCTCCATTCAGTGCTGATTTTTTGTTTTTCAGACCTTCCTTTGGTGATTCAC
Organism: Formicarius rufipectus; assembly: GCA_013399695.1. NCBI lineage: Eukaryota > Metazoa > Chordata > Aves > Passeriformes > Formicariidae > Formicarius > Formicarius rufipectus. The sequence continues at coordinate 223,871 of VXAU01001760.1, read as the reverse complement.
TTGACAATACTTTACAGAAGAAATACTGAAAATATACTTTTATTCCTGGTGGGAGGGATAAGAAGGGATTTACCTACATGCTTATGCTGATTCATAAGCCTAGGATGTTTCCTGAGTATATGATCTACCACAATCTCCACAACCTCCAGCAAACTGATCCATGACATTTCCCATTTAATTTTATTCCTTTTTAATTCAACAACTTTTGTATTTCCACTGGTCCTTTACACTGTAAAGTTCCTTCAAGTGGGAATACCTCCTTCCTCCTCATTTTGCTTTCATACATGTTATAACACAGACTCTCACTGAAACTCTCTGAACTGTTCTAAGTTTCCCTTTGAGAGTGAAATGCAACTCCACTCATTAATTGCTTTATTGTATTACAGTGTTTTGATTTTCTCATTTTAAGTCTATTAACAGTCAGTGTGAACAAGCTAAAAACTCACAAGCCATTTGAAAGTATCTGCTGTGTGAGGCATGAAAGAACTGTATCATGGATGATGCTGGTATCTCTCTTTCATGGACTTAGCACATCTGTAGCTAAAGTGGAATGGAGAAATTTTACAAAGAAGAGCTAAAATATTATCTACCAAAGAACTGATAGACAGATTGCTCAATATAATTTGATTGAAAACACATTTAAGTACATATTTCTGGCAGCAAATACCAAAGATCTTATAGAAACTCAAGTGGTAGTCTATCTTGAATCTAGAGTCAGCAATCACTTAAGTCAATGGGGAAGCTCTTGACTTCAACTCAGACTTCAGCTGAGGCTGGAACCTGGAGCTTAGTCTGCAAGAGCAAAAATTCCTCACCTGAGTTCTCTGTAGCATGGGTTATATAAAAGTGATTAAGAAATCCAGCCACTATACCATTTCAGTGCCAATGTTACAGAAACACTGCCAATTACTGAGTCACTGACCTAATTTAGACCTAAGGTATTACTGGAGAATTAGATGATAATAAATACTAGAAGTGATGAAGGAAGACGAGAAATTTTGAGCCAACAAGTCACTTTCTTTTTAGGAAATCTGGAAAACATATTGCTCAGTCTGGCAAAGAACAGACAATTAGCACTGCTCATATCTCAATAAAAGTGGAAACTTAGCAAGTTTAGTTACCCTCTGCACTGGCAGAGCCTAAAAGTTACTCAGAAGGATGGATGTGGGTTAGATGAATACGTCAGCCAGGCCGAAACGTTCTACCCAATATGAATGGAAACCAAGGTTCAGTATCAATTCTGTGTGGATGAACAAGGGTAGTCCATGACCATCACATATTTATTCAGGAAGTGTTTCTGCTGCTGAGAAGCCACCGAGTCTGGTGTTTCACACAGATGCTTTCCCTCCCTGCTCAGCCCCACAAACACACTCACTCAGTTTGGCTCCCGAACTGGGACACAGCCCCAAGGACAGCAGGGAGGTAACTGTCCTGGGCCTGGCTGGTGGAGACTCTTTTTCAAGAGAGAAAGGAAAACATTTAAAGGGAAAATATTGTCCAGGAAGTACATCAAAGTTTGGAGTTTAATGACAGGTTACTAAGGTGCTATCTATTGGTCTAGTTGACGTCACTTGCCACTCTATCATGGATCACACTCATCAATGCAAGAAGAGAGCATGGTGAAATATTGATTCCAATGACCACTTCTACATGTGCTACCATACAAATATATACAACCCTTTTCTTTTTTTTTCCTTTCTTAAGTGTTTTGTGTGCTGCTTTCAGAGAGCAGTAGTAGCAGACATCTTCCACGGATAAGACTAGCAGCCCTGCTAAAAATATAACATTGGATAAGAGAGGTAATCCTTGAATAGCCTTGCAGAGAAGTGTTGGGGAGGAGAGCTGTAACTGGTCACTGGCAATTCCAGGGAATGATGGGACATGGAGTGAGTGAAGAGCACAAGGGATGGATGCACCCTCTCCTAACTCCTGCTCTGTAAAGTCTTTGAGGACCCTTTCAACTCAGGTGCTTTCCACAGGCATGCAATAGACATATTTAGATGCAAAAGGATTTATGGTACCAAAAGAAAGCTATGGAACTTCTTTTATGAAGATGAATATCTGGATTCTCAGGGAACATACATGACTTGTACATCCCTAGTAATTCTTACAGCTAAAGAGCATAGGGAGATTTTGTTTTGCTTTTCAGAAAGACTTATTTAATTAAACAATCAAAATGACTTTTACATTACAGGGTTTTTCCTCTGCTAAAATAATAGAACTGTGTATTTTTTATCAAAGGAACGAAATGAATTAATGTTTGCTAATTGTTTTTGGTAAGAATAGTTGACTGAATTAATGGGAGAAAAAGATGAGAGAAATACACAGGACTGAAATACATATTCTTAATAAAGATAAAAGAGTCTTCTTAAGGATTAAAAATAAAAATATAAAAGTGTGAGTTCACTAGAATGCAGCTATGTAACAATGTATAAACTCATTGCAGAAATGAGAATCAAGGAACAGGCAACACAGTTGGGGATGTTCATCTCAGAGAGAGAAATAGATTGAACAATATAGAAGTAATATGAGTTTTTGGAATAAGACAGGAAAATATGCTGCAAAAGAGAGAGCTGTGTTACCAGAAATACATCTGAAAATGATGAGATAGTCATTAAACAGAGGGGTGTTTGGCAGTGGCCACACATCTGAATGACTACGTTCACTGTAACAAACATTTTCCATCTTTTCTTTACAGTGTGGTCACAGCCTTGCTGATGGTCTGTGCAGGAACACTCCTGTGTATGTTTGCTTGATGAAAGATTGCAAAATTAGACCATGGGCCAAAATCTTGTGTCTGCTGAAGCCAGTGGCAAAAATATCCTAACTTCTGGCTATTCTAGTTCTAGATCTCAACCAGATCTGTACTAAAGTCCTAATCCTTTACCAAACTGCTTTAAAAGAGACTTTGCTCTGACTGAACAAGTAAGAAAAAAACTGTCCTTCATTTAATACATTTGTCATTTTTCTACTTACTTCTCAACTTTAAGTGTCTGCACATATTTATTCTTTAGCTAGAGGTATAAAACATATCAATATGCCTGCTCCTTGTTATCTGATATGCTACACTATCTGCTAAATTCTGTGAATATATTAAAGAGATCTAATTGAAAATAAAATAATTTTAACATGCATATTCTCAGTAATATGAGCAAAGAAAAGTAACGTACATGATTAAAACAGTGAGAGTTCATTCTCCAGCTGAATGAGGTACTGGTACAATTTCCCTGTAAAATCTGGAACACTTGGTATATGTTACTGAGATTTATGAATGACAGGCACAACCAAAGTCTGTCGTGTACTCCTCTTCCATTATAGCCACTGAATGGCTATGTGATGGAGCATCAAAGCCCTTCAAATTTATGCTTTTCTTGACTGTTCTTAGGTTAGGCTCTGTGTGGATTCAACTCTGATGATAAGCCCTTGAAACTGCACAGGCATTTTGATCACAGAAAAGCGAAATGCTGTCTATGAATCTAAACTACAGTGAACTAGATCCTCCATAATGTTAGTGAACTAGGTAAGTGTTTCAAAGGCTGTCTAACTCTTCATTGACATCAATTGCCAAACTCCATCTAAGGAGTTTTTACATACTAAGAGAGAGCAAATATTTTAAACTCCTCATATTATTTTTTTAATTTTTTTTCCTCACAAAAGCATGCCAGAATGCCCATTTCTTAATAATAAGGAATGACTAGTCCCAGTTGAAGCCCTCCTTTCAATCGAGGCCACAGGCTAAAAATCTAAAAGACAATGGTAGTGAGTGCCTCCTGGGATCGTGGACTGCTGCATTATTCCATCTCTGATATGCAAACCTAAGACATAACAAGAGTTAAAAAGGCTGTGTCAGGAATATCAACTCTGACATTTCTCTTTGTCACTAATTTTGTACAGTTATGTTATTGAACTCCACGTAAGCAGTTCATTTGTACCTTGGAAAAGGAGGGAAGGAAAAACAAACATAATGTGTGACATTAATGTAGGAGGCAGCAAATTTTGTATCAACAACTCTGCCATAGTAATAAAGGCATAGATGTTTTTCAGTGTTTTATAGGAAGCTTGCATAAGTGAATCTTTAAAACCTAGGCATGCTACTGTACAGGTATAGATAGATTTGTTCAGTTTCAGCGTTTCCCTAATGGCCATTTCTGCAGTGTTTAAGTGCCTTACAACAAATTATATTATAGTCATACAAACACAGAATCATTTGCTTCTTCCTTTGTAGGACTTTCTTGCATGTGCATGTATCTACACACACATCAGAACATATACACCATATATACATACAACTCAATATATTGTTATAATTTCTCCTGAGAAAGGTTATTAGAATTTATAGGCCAGCAACCTTAATCTGACAACTTTTATGTAAACTGAATAAGAAAAAAAAAGGTCTATACATTTGACCACTGTCTGTAGACTGATACATTTAAGAAAATCATTTCAGGATCTGGTTTACTTTACTTTGTGCTTTAAACTGAGTCCCTGAATGATTACTGAAAACAAAACCAACTTATTTTCCAATATTTGTCAAACAGTGGATTAAACACTGCTTGAACAGAAAGGTGCTGAACAGAAATTGCCAGGTGAGACCCAGAACAAGAGCCACCCTGTCACACCTTTGACCCTGTGCTTGCAGCTGGCACCACACAGATGTTTGGAGATGCAGAAAATGTTCTAGCCCAGCTTCCATCTGCTGTAAAAAAACATCCAAGCACAAAGCGGAGCCCAGCTAAGCCTCGTGAAATTGCTGCTCTGCCCTCCGGATGCCAAAGACAATGTGCAAAAGGCAGCAAGAAAGCTGCCCACATGCCCTTTGTTTTCACACTATCATAGCTAAGCTGTACTGCCTTATTTAACAGGACTGACAGCATAACCTACATGGAACAGCTTTTTCGACCAGTTCTGAGCATTGATTGTACTTTATTTATTCGGTACTTGAGCTATCAAAGGGAAAAAGTGCCCGTGGCAAGCTAGGTTGCAGTAACAATCTGTGCATTTTAAACTGCCTGCATCTACTTAGTTACTATAACTACTCCCAACTGCATGATTAAATACAAATGATGTTTCCATATATTAACTGCAACCTTCTTTCTAATATGTGCTGAACATGATACTTAAAACATAAGATTCTCGAATGGAATAACATTTATGGGAGTAATTTCCCAAACGTGTATGTTTATCACTTGCAAGGATGTATACACCAGTTAAAATCCATAGTATGATGAGAAATCGTTTCCAATCTGCTGAGAATGGAAACAGAACTAAAATTCTGCCTTTCCACAAAGAAATCTCTCATATAAATCATCTCTCTGTTTGTCACTCAGACATTAATATAGTGCTGAAATTTGCACACTTTGCATGTTACTTATGTGCAAACATTGCCTGTTTTACTATATTAATATATACTCTTATAGTCGGAAATTTTATTGTTTTAGTTAGAGGATTTAACATTTAAAATTGCCTTCAATTCCTTTATATTAAAACAAACAAACAAATAAAAAGGGCCCACAACAGAACCAAAACAAACAAAACCAAGAAACTAAAACTTTAAACAATGAACAGCTGACTCCTCACAGAGTCATAGTGTTATTGAATTTTGAACAGAACAGAATTAGCTAGTGAGGTAAAAAAAAAACAAAAAAAGATAAAATTAAGAATGACAGATCACTCTCAGTCAACCTGTTGTCTCCTTGTTCTAAGAACACTTAGCTTAGCAAGCAAGGAAAATTTGATAGCTCTGTTTAATCTTAACTTTCGTAACTCATTTAATAGGGCATGTGTAAATGGTTAGAAAAATAAGGCTAGCAACAGAAAGACATCACTCAGAAGATGGAGAAGTAAGAGGAAGGGGCAACGTGAAGTGCAGTCTGAGCTCTAAAACTGCTTCCTGAGTGACCCTTAGGTTGCATCCTTTCAACCACAGTTCACATGAGGTTTTGCATTTTTTATTCACAGTCTGTATAATCACTGAATGAACAGTAAGAGAGAGACACTGGCAAGAGAATGGCAAAAATGGTGGTGGGATGCAGAAAGAGACATCTTTCCAGCAGAAGGAGGGAAGAACCGAGGCCTTTGCATGTGACACAGGGTTTATCCAAACCTGAAGTAAAGTGTACTTCACACCCCCATTCAAAAAGACACTCACAACAGAAGCAGGTGCAGGAGGGGCTCTGTGGATGATTGGGGGAACCGGTCTCAGGTCAGAATTGCCAGAGGTCTGAAGGGAGACCAGCATGTAGACAACTTCTCCAGACGACCCTGAAAACTAGTCATTGCTGAAGACTGTTGCTGAAATCTCCCTCACTGTCATTTAGGAATATTATCCTCTGATGCTTCTGCTCCACTCCTGCAATGCAGAGAATTGAGGATATATCTCCATATTTGTTCTTTTGGGAAGTAAAGCGGGGGTGAAATCTTTCATGTCATGATTACTGCACTAACAGGAAAGAAATAGCGTATCTATTTCCAGGATGTTAATACAGAACAATTTTTTTAAAATACCAAAACAAACAAACAAACCACCCC
>VXAU01001760.1:153289-217326 GCA_013399695.1 Formicarius rufipectus | reverse complement strand
ACCCCCCCCCCCCCCCGAAAAAAGACAGACAACTAAACTGAACTAAAATAAACAAAAAATCCTCCCAGAACATCACTGAAATAAGGAAAAAAAATGCTGGTGTGTATGGCACAAAAGACTGAGGGTAATACTGATTTCTGCTTCCAGGCTGCACTTAAAATGCAGAGCCATAGAGAATTTCAACTTTCCTCTTTTCTGACAGATACCATTGATCTCATGGCGGGCGTTGGCCGAATGGTGTAAGTCGCCACCTGTGGAGCCGGCTCCTCCTCTGAGGACGCCGGGTCGAATCCTGGAGGAACTCGCTGTCACCCTCCGAGCGTGCTCGGCCGTGGCAAAATGAACCTCAGGAGTAAAGGGGGTGGGGCCAGTTCCACGCACACTGTGCCTCACCTAAAATATCCATTGTGCAGGCTTATCCCAAAAATGTTTGTTCGTGAAGTCCAGCCAACAACAACCATTGATCTCACCATCTACAGTACTTTTAGTCCACAACGAAGAAGTGTCTTTCAGTGCATCCCATGTAAATGCAACTCCTTGCATATGACTCATCAGCTGGGAGGATTGTTTACTCAAAGCAAATAATGTATTACTCCTAAAAGAACAAGTGAATTTTTTGAGGTAGAAGGGTTTGCAAAAGATGAAGCTGGAGAAGATTACTTACTCTTCCTTCTTCTCCTTTTCTATGGAGATGAATCTTTCTACTCCATATAATGTGTGTCCTAGAAGAGGCTGGAACAGTACAAATACTTAAAAGAAAATGATCAGGCAAAAATAATAATCCATATGATGAAATAGTTTTTAAGAAATGCAAGCATAGTCTCAGGTTTCTTGACTTAATATAACTGCTCTTACAAAAGATGAGTGGAAATTTTTATAAATCTTAAAAATATTCCTTGAGCAAACTTGAAACAGAATGCACGCACAAACTGAGATGTAGTATGTTTTTATCTATTAAAATCTAAGTAGACTGAGTTTTACATTACCTCATATTATTTCTTCTTAGGTGTGCATGGTCCTGAGATGTAGACCAGGTCGAACATGTCAAAACCTGCAATTTCTGTTTATTTTTGTTTATTGCCCTTTTTTTCCCCCTTCCTTTTCTTTCCTGGCTGGACAACAAATGTTACACCTAACATTTCATGTTTAAAAAATACAAGCTGTTCCTATAATGATCGCTGCATCTATAGAAAAGCATTGAATCTGACAGATTTGTGTAAGAAACGAGTTTTGTAGTTAAATGTTTTGTGTTTCTTTATCTTTGTGCTTACAATATCAGTAAAATATTTTGCTTAAGTTCTAAAAATACAGCCTTTTTGGATTCAGTGCTTAATGAAAACAGAGTATTATACCATGAAAGGTGACCTATTGAAGGCAAAGTGCTAATAAGTTGCAGATTGTTCCATATGACCTAAACCCTCTTTTTATTGAAAATGAGATCTACAAAGGTACTTTGTAACATGTTTCATAAGGTCTTAATTTTGCCCAGCACTAACAGGGCCATTAAATCTACTTAGAATCTGGATTACAAGAAAACAAGGATATTTGTCTTCTTTTTTACCTTTTTCTGAAAGTAAAAATGCATGCCTTACATACTCCCTTAAGATGTTTTCTAAAGAAACAAAAGAAACTTGCTAAAACCTCCTCTCCGGGGGAAGACTTACAGAGAAAAAGGAAGGGCCAGGGGGGCAGAGAATGAGCTGTGGAACTGACTTCTTTTTTTGCCATTAATTACAGTTGATTGTGCAATTCACAAGAGGCTTAATGGGGGAAGGCTGTGGAGCAGCCTCATAATCTTACGCCCATCAGTCTCTGCGTAGATACAAAAGCAGCTGCGTTTCCCCATGCATCATGGGCCCATGGCCGAGCAGTAAACCTGCTGTGACTGCTGCAGACCAGTGTTTCTGTTGTTGTGCCGTGGCTACCTTGCAGGGCTACCCCCACAGCCCACAACTCACTTCTTAGACTCACCTGTTGGTGCTGGACCTGCATTTGAACTATCAGCTCTTCAAGGCCACTACTTTGCATCTTTTTGAAGAGCTCATAGTATTGAAATGCCATGGCTTAGAGAGATCACAAGAAAATGAATCAGTCTGTTGCCTTAGAAATTTAGCAATTGGAATAACCATCTCACCCAGTTTACAGCTATCTCTGTTTAGGGAATGCCCAGTTGTACACACATCACCCTACTAGAGATCCTCCAACAACTTCTACCAAATCAAAGGCTGGTTATTGTTCCCAAGTTGTACAACCTGTTAGAATCAATGCCCTCAATCGTAGTTACCTGAAGGAAAATTAAGATGGGATCTGTGAGAGCAATAAATGACTCAGAGAAAGCACTTGAGGGCATCTTCCACAATCTTTTCTGCTACCTGTGAAGACCAACTGGAAGGACAAATGAACTAAGAGGACAATGTTTTATATGAATATGTGATAAGAGGGCAAGAGTTCACTCTTATGAAATCTTATGAACAGCCTCAAGCACATCTCACAGGGCAGGGGTGGTTGCAGCCCCAAATATTGTCAGGGCATGCTCTACCCTGTGGAATTTGTGCCAGTCATACATGGTGCTGACACTCCCCTATGTAACATGAATTGTTGAGAGAAATCTCAACAATTGAGCAAGATGTGACAGTGCACCTGTCCTTTTTCTGTAATATTTGTAACTTCACTAATATAGTTCCCTCAATATTTAATGATTTTGCACCCCGGGAGAGCTGGAAACTGGGGACTCAGATCTTCTTATGAAGTGTAAGGATCCTTATGGAGTGTATGGGTACTTATTGATCCTCATCCTATTTATTTGGGCCAATAGTGAAGTACTTTTCTGTTTTGGCCAATTAGATGTGATCTTATACCATCACATCCCCAGATGGAGACAAATAGTGGCAGGACAAGTGACTTCTGGCAATCTGAGGTACTGACTATGCTCAGAGCAGGACTGTGTTCTCAATATACATGGGCTTGAGCAGATACAGGCTTTTTCAGGCACATGCAACAGTGGACCTTTTTGGTGACTCTGGAAGTTTGCAAACATCAACGTGGATGCTAAGGATGCTCACATGTCTAAGGATTTTCTGAACATCATCTGGGCTTCAACATAAGACTTAAACATTTCAGTGCTCCTCTCTGGTCTTTCAAGACAGCCTTTATTATTATTGTGGCACATTAATTCAGTTATAAATGTATCATAAAAGTTCTTTTTTTACTAGTTTCAAGGTAAGAAAGAAACTCATCAGTGAGTATTTTCTTCACAAAATACAAGAGAATCATGACATCACTTCCATTCCCCACCTGTAAAGCTTCCAGTAGCATAATGTGGGCTGCTTGTTCATGCTTTTCTCATCCCAGCGAGCAGGAGAGAAGGTGGAAACTGCCCCAAGGATCTTTCTCAGACCTGGTGCCAGTGGGCTTCCTCTCTCCTTTGCTGACATATTTTGGTCTCTGAAATGATGGGATCCTATTCGTGCAAAAACTGTACCTCATGAACCTAAGACTGTGGGTTTTTTGAGATCTGTCATGTAAGTGGGCTCATTTGGACAAAAACAAGGAGGGAAATGTTTGAGGGAAGAGTTTATGGAAATGACTCAGAGTTTGCTTTGTGAAGACTTAATGCTTCTGGTCTTCTATACAAATAACATTTTACCTTGGCTTATTGGGATTTTTTTCTGCAATTTCTCATTCCTTCTTTTTCATAAAAAGACTTCAAATCCTTCTTCTAGTAAATTTCTTCAGTTTATGCTTTGCTAGACTTTTACTGGAATGTTTCTCAAGTAAATTTTGGGATGGTTATATCCCTGGTCATTGCTTTAGAGGGATAAAAGTGGCCAAAGCCTATGCCCTATGACTTCAGCAGCTCATAGAAGTATAACACAACTTACACTTGCCTCATGTAGAAGAACTGAGAGAGCTGATAGGAATGGAGATGGAGTCAGGATGACACAGTGTTGTACCCAAAACACATTGTAATGTGATCTTTTGTCATCACACAGACTGCCATGGTGACACCCATAGTTACTCCCTCCTCACCCTGACACTGTCACCTGCTCCTTGGCACAGCTCAGACACAAAGCTCAGCCAGCACAAAACTGTCCCCACTACACCACAGGCACATCTGTGTGCATGGTGGTTTCCTTACTCCAAGAAAGATGTGCAGCAGAGCAGGGAAATAAGGCAGCTCTATTGACTGCCAGGCCTCTGCTCTAACCTCCAGAGCACACTTCATAAATGTCTGAATATTTAATAAAATCTTCTGGGTGTCTGCTTCCTGCAACACTAACTGTTTTAAAGTATTCATGGCTTATTTGTTTATGACTATTAAACAAATCTATTAAACACTCTGCATTATTTTTAGTTATATTTTGGTTTTTTTTCCCCTTTCGCTTTAATAATTGATATTGTTTTGGATACATAAATATGTCCTAAGAGTATTTGTCATTTCCTAATGTTTACAGTGGGGATATTTTTTTTCTATAAAACTGTGGGATTTTTCTTCCATATAGAGTATGTTTTTCTATTGCATGCACATTTCAGAAACAGGCACAGACATTGCATCTGGCGAAAGGATGTGAATTTGCAGGAATTGCAGTTAATGCTGTTTGGAAAACCTCATGCTTTAATTTCCCACTCATCGTGTGGTTACAGAGAACAAGGACATCCTTGTATAAAATATTACATAATTATGTTAAGTGATAGATAAAGAAACTCTGGCATTCTCCTATCTATTTTCAGCAATTACTGAATTAGATTTTATGTCTAACATATTGAGAATAGATAGGATGGTGCAAAGGAGAACAAAAGACTACAGAAGAGCATGAGAGAGTCTTAGATAAAGAGCCTATTGCATCAAACTCAGAGACTAAACTTGTTTTAACAAACAGCTTACTTTATGTAAAGAATGGGTAGAAATTCTGAGCTGCTTTCTGTCTAAATTTTGCAGATATAACTAGTCAGGAAAGTCAACAAAAAGCTGAACCAGTCCTACTTTAAATAGTTAATAAGTTCTGAATGTTATTTTCTATGCTTCTCCTAACTTCAAGAAAAAAGAAATAATAAAAGATAAAAAGAAACTGTGAGTCTGCTCTACGATGAGCTTATTTAAAAAAAAAGAAAAAAAAAAGAAAAGAACAGAAAAAATTCCTTAAGTCACTTTAAGTCACAAGAATTATTTCCCTGGTCAGATTTAGCAGGTGGGAGCCCTATATAGTGGCAGTCTATAACTGCCACTGGCTTTTGCAGAAATGTTGTGTTGCTGCCAGTGGGAAGGATATCAGCAGGGCAGTCTTGCTCAGGAAAAGTGTAAGGAAGTAGAAAAAAAAAATTTAAAACCATTGCCTTCTGGAAAGTCAGAAAGGGCAGGAGTCCTTCAGTTTGCATTCTTGTGATGTTGACCCTGTGCTGGTGACAAGTGTGAGTCTGCTGGGATGCCTGGGACTAGATCCCAGGGAAGGGTTCTAACTTTGTGAATGAGACCCTTCATTCAGCCTCATGCCAGTGTCATCTTGCTTTGCTCTTGCATATGGGGCAGAAAGGCGAGAAAGAAGCAGATGATGACAGTGGGGAATCACCTCAGACACTCAGATAACTTCTTGTGATGATATGGTACCTGGCTTTTCATATGAAAAGGGAGAAGACTTTACAAGGTGTCACCATAACTCAACACTTATCTATGATGTTTGCTAAATTAGAAACAGGAGAAAATTCAGAGACATGCAATAATGTCTGGAGTAATGCAACATACAAGTTGGATGTGGTTAATGTCCTATGAATCTCTTAAAAGAGGGAGAAAACACAACTGCAATAGAAAATGAAGGCAAATTAGACCACCATTTGACTTGCTTGAGCAATATTAAGCTAGATAATAAAAATTACAAATGCTTTTACACATGAGTACTGAAAAATGTGCTGGGAGATAAATTTTCTGGAGATAGTAGATGGTTGCTTCCTGGAACAAGTATCAGAAATTACAAGAAAAGAGGCTCATTTGGATATAATCTGAAGTGAGGCACTGGACAGTATAGTGACTATAGTACTGAATTTCAAGAAAAAAACCTTGTAAAAATGAGGTAGCTGGTCAAAAATAAACAAATAAACAAGAAGAAACCTCGTAAAAGCAGCTGTTCAAAACAAAAGAAGCCTAGACACAGCCTGGAGGCTGTTGAAAAGTTAAAAGCTAGAAACCAGGTAAAAAGTGTGCCACAATTCAAAAAGAAAACACAGTAATTCAGAAAATCCCTTTGAGCCTTAACTGGAAAGTTATGCAGATTGTCACATGATCAAGCAATTAAGGAAAAAAAAAAATCTACCTCAGAAAAGGAGTACAGGAAAGCCCATACACACACCAAGTTAAAAGTAAGTAAAAAGTGAGAAGGGCGTGAAGAATATGATAAGAAGCTCCCTGAAGGCACCGATAGCAGGAAGCAGGCAAGGGGATTAGTGAGATTCTGTGGCCACCAAAATTTAGAGGGAAGGACACAGGCCAGGGTAACTCCCATGTACTGAAGGGCCCTGGAGGAGTCTGGGAGCAATGACCCCATGACTGCCTCCAGTTCTGCCCACCAACCACCTGTGGCAGTGCTGGCTGTGTTCAGCAAGGATGTGGTAAAGCTGATGCACAGTAAAATCTGCAAGTCTGTCTTGGGTAGACCACAGATCACTGATTCTGAGAAACTCCAGGAAAACCTCACAAAACTGAACGAGTTGGAAAAAAAGGGGCAGATGAACTTCAGTACTAGTAAGTACAGGGTAATGCATCTCAGGAACAGTAATCTAAACCATGCCTTCATGACACTGAAACGTGAGCTGCAAATGCCAGCGGTAACTGAGCTTCAACTACCAAAAAGAGACCTTGGAGTCATCACTCTCTGGTTTTTTGAATCAGTCTCAAATGACAGTGAAAGATGCAACAGGGAATAATCTTGAGTATTATCAGGCCAAAACATCAGCAAGGCGTTATCACTGAGAGCGAGACAGGCTTTTTGCCACCACCTAAATGTGCCATGGCTTAAGTGCTGTGTGTACTCGTGCACAAAGATGTTATTGACTGAGTCCTTGAACTTGATGAAGCTGAAGACAGGTTGATTTTAAAAGCAAGTGCTGTTGTACAGAATGCATGGTGAACTCTTGTAACTTGTTCCCACAATGGGGGTGAAAGCAAGCAGTACTAGCAGTCTGAGAAAGGGAGGAGAAAAATTCACAGTCAACAGGTCCATAAATAGACACCAGAAGGACTAGACAGGAAAATGCCTTTTAACATTCCTAATCCAAAAATTTCAGAAACTGGTGCAGTGTGAAGGAAACGGTCTGACATGAAGTGGCCATGCCCACATGTTAAATACACCATTGTTTTTTCTGCAGGCAGAGGGCCAGGTTGGATGGACCACCAGCTCTATTCTGTTGGGAATCTCTTCTCTTACATTCTCATATAATGTCGGGATTGGAGAGGGGAAAATGTGTAATTCCAGAGTGCACGAAGGAATATTCCCATCTGTCTTCATCTGTGTAGCTTGCCTCCAATGCCATTTGTGTTGAAATGGCTGAAAGAAGTGGTTACATGACTTGATTTTAACTGTCCCTGCTACAGCAGCAGCTCATATCAAAAAGACATTAAACTACAAATACACCCAGCCACTACCTCAAAATTGCTTAGCGTTCTTCTATCAATTGACAGAAAAGTGATGTTATTGGAATGGAAACAGACAAAACCCCTACTCTCACAGAAATATGCTTAGCGGACAAAAATATCTGGAGGGTGAGCTCAGGTCCTTGGACTTGAGGTCAGCTTGTGAATTTGCAACTTCTGAGCTGCCTTCTTGGAGAAACCGGAGCTTTTCCCTACTATTTTTATACATATTCCTAGTCACTGTTCTTCTCTCCTGCCTTTACTAACATTTCCTAGGCTCTGTGATTATTTGCTTAGCTTTCTTCTGTTTTCCTCTTAACCACATCCAAACTTTTTTNTTTTTTTTTTTTTTTTGGTGATCTTTACTTCTGTATACTGCACACAGTGGCAACATATTGATTCTACCAGACTAGGGCAGCTCAGGCTGTGCTTTAACATCTTTTTAGATGAAGTATGAGAGTCACTCTAGGTTGCCAGTTTCTTGCCCTCCTGCCCTCCATTCCTCCCTAGGTTCGTCCCACTTTTACTCTACAGTGTCATTTGTTTTCATACAGTAGAGTAATACACAGACACACACATATCCTGATGTAGATGAGCACAGACACTGGAGGGCTGGCCATTAGGAGTAACTTTGCTTTTTTGTAATAAGATAACTATTCCTTAAAGAGGTTTGTGTGGTATTTCTGGGGTTTTACTTCTAAGCTAGCCTAGAAATGTGAGGCAGGGCAGTCATTTGGCACAGAATGGCTGGTTTGCCCAGGCTGGTTTCAAAATGCCATAAGATGGTTCAAGTGGGGTGATGCCCCCGTGGTCTAAAATCATACTGCCCTTTCATGTCAGGGCAGCTGCTTCATGTACTCCCTTCCCCGGTGCTTGTCTGAGTGTAAGTTACTTGATCCATGCTCTTGCACCAGTCTCTTGAGCTTAACTGCCTGAGAAAATTTGGAAGCATGAAAGCAGTTGATCTTTGTGGGCTGTTTAAAGTCTCCTTCTATCAGGAAGTATCAGTGTTTGCACTGCAAAAATCAGGAGAGAGAGAATGAAAGGAGAACATGAAAGGGCTACAAATTATGTTAACACTAAAATCACAAGTAAAAAATTATTATGATGTATTAAAATCACTTCCTCCTACAAGCATTTCTAGTTCCTCCTTAACTTTCAATCCCATAAAACACATGAACACCGAAGGGAAAATGAGCAAAGCTCACTGGATACTCATTTACTACCCACACTGACAGCTGCAGACACTACAATGCAACAGCAGACACACTGCCCCGCAATTACTGCTGCTCCCATGGTGCCCAAATACATGCAGCTTAGATATTGTCAGTAAATTTGTTTCACATTTTCCTAGAAAGCTCTTGAGGCTGGTTTCTGAAAGAGGGCTAACCACCCACTCCCTCGTGGCAGCACCAGCTTGTGGTCTTTGCATGATGCACTGTTGAGAATGTCTTGATGCTCTTGCTAAGATCTCTTCTCTACGCCATTTTTAAGGCGAGCTTCAGATCTCCCTGCTGTCTTTATTTGGGGTGGAATACACAACACTTTCAGAGTGATATACTTCCTTAAATACTGTCATAAACAGATTTTATGGCTGCAGAATCATTTCCAGCCAAACCTTTGGCAAAACATAAAGAATCCACACTAGGCTTATGACTTCTTCTATGATACCTCAGACATAAAAAGGGAGAGGTGTTTTTTTTTTTTTTCTCCTATTGAGTGCCTTTCTAGAGCTCTTCATGCACATGTTGTTTTCCATTGTAATGCTTAAGCATTTCTAAGCTTAAATCCTTTCACTGTGCCTTTAAACTGCCTCCTTCGGCATCTATAATAACACATCTTCCAACTCATAGGATTGGTCTTTTTCTTTCTGTCTTTCCACCTTTTTTTTTTTTTTTCCCCAGAGTAAAGTATATTCAGGAAATTATATGCTACTTTAAAAATGGGTTTACAGCTTGACTACTCAAAGAACCACAGAGCAGAGAAATATCATTTTGACTATCTTCTTAGAGTTGGTGCTTGTTTGGGGGTGAAGAAGTTACTGAGGAGGAGAAATGGACATAAAAAAAAGAGCAAAAGAAAATGCTTTGGTACTATGAAGTATATCCAGATATTTTAGATCTTGCCACATAGCTGGCATAGTTGGCTTGTGGCTCACAGAAATACTGCTGCAACTGCTTAGAAAATTAATTCTCCTTAGAAAAGTAAACTTCTATTTTATCGCTTTATGCATAACTTCTAAACCATATTTAATTGACTGCTGTGGCTTTGCTATTTTTGCTACTGTGAATGAGAAGTTGTGCTTTCTTATTGCTAGGGTCTGCCACTCAGACCATGTCAGGTGGGAGGACAGTCAGTCTTTGACATTTCCTTCTGTTCTGAACACTCCTGTTACTTGTCTCTGCTTCCAGTCAGATGTGGATACGCAACCCAATTTGCAAAAGGTGCATTCTGATGTGTGTTTTCATATAAATATAGTCTATTTCATTCTTCAACTTAGATGAACGTGAATCCATCTAAACTTTAATATCCCAAACTCTTCCAAATGCAAGTAGATGTAAGTGGAGTCAAATTCAAAAATGATACTCACCCTGACTACAGTCTAACACAAAGAAACCTGCTTCGGTTTAGGTTTAATTATAATAATGTCTTTTTAATATTTCTTCTCTCCAGATATTCTTTTTAGATGTTATAGCTGAATGCAACATGAAGAAGTGGCTAAGACTCCTCTTTACTCACTGAGTAAAGGTTTCATGACAACTGCCTCTGTGAGATTTGTACTCCATGTAATTTCAGTCCAAATCTCAAATCTGCAAACCAATTCAATTTCTGGTTTTGTACCTCTTTCAATATAGAACGTGAATCGAAGCTCTTCTTGTTCCCATGTTTAAAGTATATGGGTCATGTGTAAAAGTAAATTCAATGCATTAATCACTAACATGCTGTCTCAGTATTCTAAATCCAAATTTATTTTATAAGGGAAACTCTATTAGTAATTAATATTGATGCTGTTTGATCTCAGAGAAATCCTCTGAGTCGAGGGCAATCCAAAGTGCAGTGCACTGCGTATAAAGTTAGGGATTCATGTTGAAACTCTAAAAATAAAACAGAGGAAGCAAAGGCATGAAAAATTGTTAAGAACTCTGGAAGAGTTCACATGTCTATATATGTTCCATTTGAAAAAGGAGCTATAGGAAATACAGATCTGTGGATTCCAGGGGGACAGGGAAGCTATAAGGTGGGAAGAGATGGAGTATAAGAAAAAATGTGAGTGCCTTCTACAAGAAATATTTTTTATTTGAAAGGCAGCAAAGAAAAGAACTCAGTGGATAAACTTTGCCAAAAATTAGAGCATTTCTCTGGCTGATAGAGCACCAGAGCAATATAAAATGGAATAAAAGCTGATGAATCACTGTCATTTCTATTGGTAAAAAAGCAATACCAGATCCTTCAATGTCAACATTAGATATGAAATGTGTTCCTTGCTGTATTAAATTGCATTTTATTGAAACAGCCAAGGTATATTTTAACTCTTGACTACTCAAAGCATTCACTTTTATGCTGTATGACACAGAGCATAGCCTTTCTGGTAAGAAAAGGGTTCATAGGAGACCACAGACCTCTTACTGGCAACCTTGTGAGAGATCACATGCTCAGTGGGGATCACATTCCTCTGTGAGAAGAATATGGTTGCTGGTGATGAGCTCCAAAGCAAGGTCCAAATTAAAGCTACCTGGTCTGTCCCTCAGCATCCAGGAGCACAGGGAACAGGGAACACCACAGGGAATATCAGGGGCAAATCACAAAATTAGTAAACATTACTTACCTTTTATTTTTGCTATGGGTTTGTTAAAGGAACTCTTAAGGAAATTCTAAAAGATGGGTAAGACTTAACAGGTACAAGAAAAATTGATTGTGAAAAATAGGCTTAGGATTGTGTCTGAAAACAATTGTGAACAAAATGTTAATGGGTGAAGAATATATGTTGGAGCAGATAAGGATTTGTTTATTGTTTTATTTGGAACTTGAGATGCTTTATAGCACTTAAAGAGAAGAAAATAAAATTAATCATATGGAAGACTAGGCCTTTCACACATACATTGCTAGAGACCAAGTCTTGGGAGGCATTCCAGTTTGGTGAACTTTACCATGAAGTACTATTACCTAGTATCAAAATTGCCTAAGCATTAAGGTCTTAAAACAACAACAACAAAAAGTCAAGTCATTCTAAAGGGATTAGAATTTTAAAATATTTAGAAAGTTTTGAAAAATGATGTTTTTAAATATCTATTCTTACTCTGATCAGAAACAAAATAAATAATACCACTGTCGTGCTGATGCTGCATATCAGTTAATCTGTTAGGGGCATATTCAAAACCCACTGAAGGTGGCAATGTAAATTCTACCTGGTCTGAAAGGTCCTTAGTAATTCCACATATTTGTCATTGCTCTTCTTTCCATGCACAAGTGTTCATTTTTATACCCATTCTATCTTCATAACCCACAGAATATATTTATTTTCCCAACTATTAACAGTGCTTTCTTACTAGCTTTTTGTGTGACTGTGGCTTTTTAAAAAACACAAAATGATGTATTGCCTTTGCAATGGGCCTCTTCACAGCCGTGATGTTCATTACAGAATCCACAAACACATCACCCTCCTATCTACATGGTCTTATTTGCCTGAAAGTAATATAAGTGCATTTATATGCCATCTATTTCATCTGTGTTTCGTGCTAGTTAAAGCAGTTTCTTATGCATTTGTTTCATGCATTCACCACAAATTGATATGTATAACCTATGCATATATTCATCTCGTCAAGTATTCATGTACTGGGTTCCTGTGTTCATTATTGACAGAAATTATTCATCCTAACGAATCCATGGGAACACCAGAAAGAGCATATAACACAAAAATAAATTATACAAAATGTGCTAGGAAATGTGTGTGTGTGTGTGTGTGTGTGTGTGCATGTGTGTGTGTGTGTGTGTGTGTGTGTGTGTGTGTGTGTGTGTGTGTGTGTGTGTGTGTGTGTGTGTGTGTGTGTGTGTGTGTGTGTGTGTGTGTGTGTGTGTGTGTGTTAAAAACTAGCTCAGACTGACAAAGAAAAAAACCTAAAAGAACACTTGTGTATGTTGGCTGGACATGTGAATTTATAGAGCCCTTTTTGCTTTTGCAGCAGCGGGATCAGAAGGACCCATGTGCCAACTGCACTTTTTTTTTTTTCAGAAAAATAAGCGAACAGCATTTTGCATAGTCATTACGTAGTGGTTGGAGCCCTCCCAAATATGGAAAGGGGAAATTAGTGATGATTAACCTCCTTTAGCTTTCCACATGCATTCAGTGCTTAAAAAATTCCTCTAGTATACGTGTGACAGATAATGGAGCTGTTTGGGGTGTTCTGTGGGGGCAATGGATGTGGGTTGGTTGCTTTTTTTCAGAAATGAGTGCTCAAGTCTAGAGTATATCGCTAGGCAGCTTCCCCTAGTTAGAAAGAGACAGCCTTTGCTGCTGAACTGATAGCAGTAGCCAGAATTCACAATATATGGCAGTGCAGCAGATCAGGGAACTGGTGTGCATGAAGACGGAAAGGACTGTACTATCCCCCCTGTTAGGCTGGTGAGCTTTGTAGGAGCGCAGAGTGGCTGCAGGCAAGTCTTACAACTTGCAGCATGTGTACGATGTGTGGAGGACAATGCTTCTGGTATTATGACAAGATTAAGAGAAGGAAGTTGTCACTATGAAAGCTCCTGCACTATTCTTGTGTGCTAGAACAGGAACACCTAGTCTCTGTTTTCCAACTATCCTCTGAATCAATTCATAAGATTTTTAAGGAAGGGCCACCTAGACATACAATACTCTATAAAATGGGACTTTGACACTTGAGTGGATCGGTCATGTACTGCTGATTGCCTCTTTTTACAGCTTTGATCTCAAGATCTTAAAGTACTTTATAAATATTAATGAATAAAGACTCCGAAATATTTTGACATTGTGTTTATGCTGTTGCTCATGACACAGATAGGGCAAACATATTAAGGCTACAATTTATTCCACCTTGCTTTACATTTCTGTATATGAGTGAGTTATTGCAGTCCTCCTTCATATTCAGGGAAAGAAATGAGAATTTTTAAGGTGTGACTCATTTAATCTATTTTATACATTTATTTATAAGGAAAGGAATGATACTGTAGAGGTATCTCTTTTTTAACATCACCTACGAAGGGACTCTTAAGGTGACTCTGTCAGACTTAGACATCTGCATTGTGCAACTCTGTATTTGCTAAGAGAGGGACCATGGCTCAGTTTTAGCTGAGCCCAAAACTCCTAATTTCCAATACCATGCTTTGATTATTTGACAAATACTACACATATTAGAGAAAGTTCCCTCATATTGTATCACTGGGTTAGATAACATCTGATTTGAAAAATAGGAAGCTGGTAAATTTCCTGTCATTGTTCAAAAACTAATAGATTACTGACAAATCCAAAGGTCTGACCAGTGTCATTCTCTGGAAAAATAATGCAAAAGCTGTCACTAATTGTCATTATTGAAAAAATGGAGGATTTTGTCAACTGTCACTATATTTTGGGGGAAAATGTTAATAAAAACATCCCTCTTTTTTTTTTTTTTTGGTGTTTGGGTAATAAGAGTAGCAGAATATATACATCTAAAATATTGCAAACACTTAAAATTACAAAATATAATATTTATATTAACACTAGTGAATAAATCGCTTGTAATCAAACAAAATCATGCCAATGGTTCAGGTTTTGTCTCAGAAATTGGGAGAATTATTTCTTCCTATAAATATATTTATAGGGAGAAAATACAAGGGGGAAGAGTTGTAGATTTTTATTGGAGATGGTTCTTAGAAAGTATAAAAAACTATGTATGTATCTCTAAAATGAAAGGAAGAGAAGGAAGAGAATGACAAGACTGTTGGCTTCCAATTCTGGATGTTGACTTGGCTCACAGATAAGCTGGAAACCTTGAACAAAGTGTCTTGTTCATTAATGCCTCAAAGACAGATTTCAGGTTTTGGCTGCAGACTAAATAAAACTGTATGTTATTGTTATTATTATTATCATTAATTATCTATTGCTTTGTGATTTTTTACTTAAAGCAAACTAAGAGTTTTGCAAAAGTAGTCTATTCTGTATCAGACTAACAGAAAAGACTGCCAGTGCTGAACTTAAAGTTTTTTATTAGCACTATGATAAAGCATCTGGTGTGATAGGAAGGTATTAGTTAAGAGAGGAAGATGAGAGAGATACAGAATAACGAGAGATGCAGAAAGGATCAAAGGAAAGATTACAATCAGTTGAGATGAAAGAAACAGCTTTGATTTCAATTAATAAGAATCCTGAAGATCTGATCTTGCTACTAATATGATCTAGTATTTAACATTTAAGATTTTCAATAATAACTTTAGGAATTAGTAGGTTCTTCCATTAAACTGCTGATGACATAGTGCCAGCAGTTATTCTCATCTTAAAAGGACACTGGAAGAACCAGCTGACCGGGAGACCAAAGGAGCTAGAAGCATGAGGAAGTACACTAGTATTGAGAGCAAGGAAAGTGGGGACTACCAACAAGAAATTTTGCTTTAAGATAGAAGAGCTAGTTCATGTCCATTAGACAAACACAGGATGGAATTCAGCTGCTAAAATAGGTACTACTGTGAAAAAAAGACATTGCAGCCATCATGTACATGTATCCAACATGACATTTTGTTAAAGACAACCAATCCTAAGTGGTGAAGCACTGATGAGAGATATGTAAGGATCTTAACATATTTCTATCTTAGAATGAGATTTCATATCTTCTGGATCTGACTGCTTCACTAGGTTAGCTATAGAGATGAAGTTTTGAATGACTGAAGGCCTAACTTCCAGACTGTTTTGCTGAGATCAGTTCTGCTCCTTGACTTTCAGTGACTGTTTAACAATACAGAGAATACTGCCTTCTCTGCCTTGCAAGATAGTGTTGGCATAATAAAAGATAGATATAAACTGACAATAAAATAATGTGGCTTGAAATCTGAAGAAGTTATATAATATGTTATATATAATATAATATATAATATGTTATATATATATGTTATATATATAATATATTTTATATATATATAAAATATGTTATGTAATATGCTATATATGTTATATATATGTTAGGAGTGAGAATCTGAACAGTATGTTCAAGAGATGTGTAGGGAGACAACAACCTAAACTTACAAGGAGATTTTTTGAGCTTGTGAGCAGATGCTCATTGTGATATAACTGATCCCATGAAAGTAAGGTCTGGAGTCAATGGGGTTTTCATGTCTACATTCACTGTTCCTCTCTTTGGATGAGAACAGTTATTAATTGTTTGCACATTGAATGTAAGTGAGGAGATTCTTTTTTAATATTATATGAACATACTAAAGTTTGATAGGCTTGCTAATTGAACAGTGTTCTTTCCAAGAATGTTCCTGTAACTGCACAACATCATCTTTTATATGCCATTGACGTGTGACTTAAGTAACATGCAGCCAAAAACACACATTTCCGAAAAAGAAACATAATGGTCGAGCATGGAAAATGTTTTCACAGCTTTATGGTGATAAGAGCTACGTGAGCATGAAGGAAACAATCCTTTTTAATGTGTGTCTGGAAATACAGGTACTTTTATGTGAAAGACATAAAAAAATGTATATTTCTACATGCTCATGTTTATATTATTCTATTAGCCTTCCCCTGATTTACATGAGGTGGGGGATAACTATAATACACAAAGTATGTCACAAGGCAATGCATAATGAAACTGCAACAGATGTACACACTTTATGCTGAGGTACATGCACATATTGCCACAGAAATGTAAGTGGAAAACTTAACCACTGAAAAGTTTGGAACATAAATGGAATTGACTTGATAAAAATGTTGATTTTTAGTCATTTGAAAGTAAAACATCTACATTAAACCAGTGATTTCAGCTTCTGCCCTATATGCAGTAGAAGTAGATAAGCATTTTCAGCAGACGATTCATTCCATCAATCTGAGGAATTTACCATAAGTATTTGCTCTCTGATCATGCCTGTCATTTTCCAGAGAGAGATACTGTGTGATGCTGTTTTATTTATTGCCTTATTTCTATTAAGGTAACCTCTAGTGAAGTGAAATCTATCCATCTGTGGAAAAAAAAAAAAAAACAAAACCAAAAACAAAACCCAAAAAACCAACACTTCTTTTGTTCCCTACACCAGCCCACAGCTATTGAATTTAATTTCTGTAACTACAAGGAAGAACAGGAATGTAGACTAAGCCACCTCCATCAATTGTCCAAACAATTTTGGTTATGTCTTTAGCAACATGCCATTGCTGATGTGAACATCTTGTTCTTTCTATGATGAAAGTGTTCAACTTCCTGTTTCTGTCACTGCAAATCCATCCCATTTAAGGTCAACAGGACAAGTAGCCCTACAGAGCCAAGAAAATACCTTCTTTCAGGGACAAGTCATGAAATGCAATCTCTTTCCCAATCAGTATTTGAAGCCTTTGACTTTTGGAAAAAAAGAAGTATAGTCTGAGGCATGCTTGGCTGTATGATTAAGTTTTGCAATTTCTAGCATCATCACTCAAAGATTTTGAAGAAAAGCTCCAAATTGTATGTGATTATTAAAAAATCAACTCCTTGTCTTCTAGGTTCCACTGTAAAACATATATTTATTCAAACACAATTTTGGCACTTTTGGGGCTCAGAAGTCCTCAAATATGAGAAGAAGCTTATGCTTGAATCTTTCTGCTAGAAAGGTTAATTGGCCAGGTTGCCATAATGACACATCTGGAAGACAATGCAGAAAATTCTGCATTCTTGATATTTGGTTCTGGAACATTGTAATCAACAATGTATAAAGGTTTCTTTTGTGTTTTAAGCCTGACTGATTAGAAGAGAATCTATGGCTAGCTTTTCTAGCTCCATGAAAATTTCCAAATCAATTAGGGTGATGTGATTCACATGTAAGGGGCTGACTAGAGAGTGGGTGAACAAAGGCAGCTGGCAACCTCTCCTTCTAGAATATTCTGTGAGTATGAAAGGGAATCAAAGTCAGGGGGAAATAACCTTTCAAGAGTTTCTGCTTGGATCAAATTACTGTGATAAGAAGAAATGCCATCATGATAGCTGCCATAGAGTAACTACACAAGAAGATTAACAGACTCATTGTGACTTGAAGGCTGCAATTTAAACAGTAAGATGCTTCATTTTGTAACCTATCACATTTAAACACTGATCAGGATATACTTTCTGAATAAAAGATTAAGACTTCATATATCAAAAAGACTCGTCCATTCTTCATCCTGCCCCAGTGAGATAGCACTGCTCATGGAAGAGGAAATGCCCATTCTGCAGTGTACTTATAACATCTTATTATTACATTTCAGTAGCTGATATTTTTTTATGAATGTCTGAACATCCAACGGAGAGAGGGTTTCCCCCCCCGCTGCCTCTACACAACAGCTGTGCCTTTTGAATCATACAGATTGGCTGAGAGGAGGTGACACTCCATAGGCCAAACATCATTCAGCACTGGCTGAGCTCACTAGAATGCAAATGCATAGTGTTGATAGTCTTGCTTGAAAGACATCTGTAGTCATGGCACAAATAAAAAGATCAGTGGCAGAGCATGAGAGATAACTGTTGTTGGGGAGAAAAAGACACAGTTACTGGAAATATTTAAGTCTACTGCAGAAGCAATCGCCACCGCAATCCTAATTGAACTGGAATGAGAAATAGACCCAAGAACAATTATAGCAAATCTTCGACAATGTACCATAAATTAACCGTGGTTTTGATACAAATAACCTGTATTGCTTTATCTATGGTCACAAACACAAATACAAGTGTGGAGGAAATGCATAGACTGCTATGAAGATGACACAGAAGATTTGTATGTCTGAGGATGCTTCTCAAAAAGTAAACCACTCTAATATCTGAATGCTACCTAAGTAAATTCCTATTACAAAATTTTGTGTGACTCCTCTGTTTGCCTCCCTCAGCAGTGGTGCGTAAACACATGTTGTCTTATTCTCCCCATTGCATGGATAAGAGCAGTTTAACAAAAGTGAAAGGACTTTCTGGACTCTCAGGGTTATACACTGATACTGTATACCCTATAAATGTAAGGTAAGTTTTCTCCTATGTGTATGACTGCATGATCTTCCTCCAGAGCAGACTGATCTCTTATCTGCCTATTAGAAACAGTCTAGCTTAGGGACACTCTTGTGTCCCTAAGTACTCATCAAGGCTAACTCAGGAAATGGCTATCTGGTATAGAGAAGAACCTTGTCAGGGACTATGCTAGAAATTTACACTTATGGATATCTGCACATCAGCACTTGAGCCTGTGCAACAAGCCTCTGGCTCTGTGAGGTTTATTCAAAATCCTACTGCTGAAGGAAAACGTAGGCAATGCTACACAGAAGCAGTTTCCAGTCTCATAGTGAGTGACTTGATATCTTTGAGAGCAGAGAGTAGCTGCAGATGGCTGCTGCAAAGCAATGTGGCAATGCAGGCTTTGCCAGGTACAAAATTTGTAATAGAAGAAAGGAGCTTGTATGTTTTGCTCCCTTTTTGTCTTTGCAGTTCCAATTGTGGGTACAAGTGAAACCTATTAAACCCCTGTGGCTAAGGCATTCATTTTTTGGTGCATGCTCAACAGGATGCATATGGACAAGGAATTCCAGCAATTCCCTTCCTCCTTATTCATTGTTTTTCATTCTAACAGGAATTGTTGATTAGAAGTGCAAGGTGCCACACAGATAGTTGCTCCTCAGGGGGAGCTGCAAACCATGCCACCAGCCAAAAGAGTTTCCATAACCTCCTCTGCCTATTAACCACTGTGCTGCCAAAGAACCATAGTTACATTAATGGACCATTGAGGAGCTGATAGAATTAGTGCCTGAGCTGTTGATGGCTTTGAAGAACAAGATGACTGGTTAAAAATTAAATGAGGTAGAAAAGAGAGAAAGATAACAAAGGAGTAAGTTCTGTATTGGCAGGAAGTAGTGGATGTAAAGGCTGTTTGTAAGAAATGAAGTAAAGGTGGACTATCTGGTGTTTTTCTTCCATATCACAACACGTCTACAGGCCTGTCTTTTGGGAGGAAGTAATTTTTTTTCCATTTCATGTTCTGTATATTCCTATAGAATTCACGTTGAATTCACATTTTATATTACCTTCTGCTGACCCACTTAATTGACACTTATCTCTTTCTAGCCACAGCGGTCTGTATCACACATACAAGGAACAATTCCTTTCTAACTCTGAATCTGATGCTTTTTCCTAATGGCTCCTTTTTTCATGAAGAGAAACAGTTACTCGCTCTGCCTTTTAATGGGCAATTTTTGCTTCTCATTTTACCTAAAATATACACTGGTCATATCTATCTTGACATTTATGCAATGTTTGAGGTTAGAAGACACCTCTGGAGATTGAGTAGCACAACACCTGCTCAGGGAAGGGTCAGCTACAGCAGGTTGCCCAGGATTGTGTCCATCTGAAGTTTAGTAGCTACAATGACAAGAAACTCCACAACTTCTTTGGGTAACCTGTGTTGTTCTTTGCCCACCCTGACAGTGACATATTTCTTTCTCGTGTTTAAATGGAATTTTCTGTCTTTCAGTTTGTGACCATTGCCTCTCGTCCTGTCAGTGTGCACTTGGAGGGGAATCTGGCTCCATCGTCTTTGACACGCTTTCTTCCCCAATCAACTATTTATATACGTGGTTAAAATGCTGACGAGTCTTCATTTCTTCAGGCTGAAGAGGTTCAGATGTCTTTCTTACATGATAGATACTTCAGACCCTTAGTCTTTTTCAGGACCTTACACTGGATTCACTCCAGTATCCATGTCTTGCACATACATCCACTGCTGCACAAATTATCCCTTTACATCTCCCTGATCCTAGTAAGTTCATAGCTCTGAAACTTCATATAGACATCTAATCTGTCTTCTTTGTTCTCCATGCCACAGACATAGTGTATAACACTTCAGAAAGGTACTTTGTTGTACTTATTTCACAGGAAAAGTGTGTGATTCTTCCTCCCTATCATGCTGGCCTCTTAGCATTTCTCATTTTTTGTGCCCATTCATTTAGTATGGGCACTCTTGTGCCCTGTTTTCTTTTTTTTTTAATTAGATCTTCTCTGTCCAGATCAGTCTTAACCTACTTGCCAAACCAATGCACACTGCTTGAGTACCCTTGATCTTCATACCAGAATGTAATTTTTTTAAAGACCCAGTTGCTTCTTTATTCATTTTGAAGAACTCTCAAAGATTTCCCATATGATAGAAGTCATCCCAAAAGCAGCTGTTCATTTAATAAAAGGCCTTTCTATAATATGGTCTAACTAATATCTGCAAAGCACTAAGAGACTTCAAAAGTTATCATCTGAGCATGCTAAGAGCGAAGAAAAATGGAAGAGGATTTCAGAGTGTCAGGAGACACACTGAAGGTTACAAAACCTCTGGAAACAATGGGAAGTCATTGCCTTTTTCATGCATTTTATGTTTTCCATGATGGAACATTATTTGGGGAAATAAATTCAGAAAATTAAGAGAGAATATTACATTCTACTGAATGGCATCTCTGTCCATGGCGGGGTTTGGAGGGGTGGAGAGGTTGGAACTAGATGATCCTAAAGGGCCCTTCCAACCCAAACCACTCTGTGATTCTGTGATTTCTACTATCTTAATTTTCTATGACATAAGCCTCAATTCTATTTTACTAATCATTTAGAAACAAATTTGGTTTCATTCGACTATTATTGGAGTTTATATTTATTCTTCCCTTCCCTTTTTTTTTTTTTTCCTTTTGTAATAGCAAGCACCATATACCATTGAGCACTCTATACCTCAGTTCATGTGCTGTAATATGAAAGTATATTCTAAAGGAAAACCATATTATATTTGATCAGGGAATTTTTGTTCTACAGCACTTATGTGACCTTGACTGTAATGAAAGAAAGGGATTTTAAAGTAGCTAAGGCTTTTGGAGCTTGCTAAATAGTCAAAACTACAGCCATTGTAGGAACATGAACTTGCAGTCACCTTTTTTCTTATTGGCAGGCAGAGATCCTCTGGAGTGTAATAATGAGAAAAAGCCTCTCTGACTCTGTTGTGGCTGCTTTGCTGAGGGTGGTAGTGACAAGATCAAATGCCATTTTGGCACTTATTGCAGGTATGCTGAGTCTCACTAAGTTGTACAAATACACCAGTGGTCTTATCCTACTGGCCTCGGGATCAGCACAAAATACCGAAAGAGATCAAAGAGGTGACGGAATCGACAGAAATAATAAGAATGAATGATGATAAAAAGCCCCAAAGAGCCTGGTCAAATTTCACAATAAGACAAGTTGTTTTTGTTGTTTTTTGTTTTTAAAGAAAAAAACCCTTAACAATTTAAATGAGCATGTCCTGGAACAACTTCTCTGTCCTACGATATCTAAGCAGAGACTTTTTCTTTACCTTAGTCACTACGCTTAATGTTGCAAAAAAATGCAAAAGCAATATACTTGATACTGTATATCAAAATAACATTTAGCATTATTGAAATCTGTTTGTCTGCAGCTCATGTTTAGAAAGGTGACACCTCATAAACATGGGAAGATAGTTTGAAAGTGAGAAATTAAAACCCTTTAACTCAGTGCAGATGCAACATGAACAAAGCATAGCATCAAGTACTGCACTCTATATTACAAGGCTATGAGCTCATATGGATCACGTGTGTATGTAACTACACACCTATTAAATGGCTTTAGTAGAAAATATTTTCCAACAGACATTGTCAGGAGAAAAATCTTTTGAATGGATCTGGCTTTATAGTGGTAATTAATTAATTACTTTTTTCTATTCTATCATATTACACACTAAGTACCAGTCAGAGCTCATATTGAGTTATTCCTGTTGTCCACAAACTGAAGAGAACCTTAGTCATATTAATTCCTGGCAGTAGCTCAATTTATCTCGATTCTCTTTAAACTGCCAAAAATCTTTCTGATTAAAGATGATTGATATATACACTAGTGGTAATTTCTAGGCCCACCAAACAAATCTCTTAATATACATAGAAAGGTAGCACTACATAGGATAATTCTAGGGCTAAAATATTTAGGAAAGGCCTTTGTTAAACTCTCACATCTAGGTAACACTTGAAATACTATTATCTAACTAAACAGTTAAACACTTACTGAAGATCTAGATCCTGCACTTCTGTAATTCGAATATTGTTTGTCCATTCACTGATTTCAACAAATATTTGCAGCATCTCGCTGTAGCACAAATACTGTGTTAAAGTGATGCTGTGATAGAAGCTTCTTGCTCTACTCAGAGTTTGAATATTACTTACAAAGGCTCCCGGTCGGCAGGAACATTGTATTGCTATTTGTGGAAACAATTGCTAAGACTGAACTCAGCAATCTGTTGAATAAAGAAAAAAAATTGTGTAACTGTCACTACAAGCATTCAAGAAGATGCTCCACCAAGAGTCCTAAAAGTAGCAGAACATGTTTTTCTAAGTAAGTGGCTTATTTTATAAAGTTAAGTAGGTTTTTGTCTGTCTTGGGTGGTTTTTTTTTGCATTCATGGGAGTGTTGATGTTTCTTTTGGTGTCTAAGTTAACACATGGACATTCCAGCCAGTTTTCACTGACTGCTCCAATTTAGCCCTGTGGATTATGCACTTGGCATTGTTACAGGAATCCATGAATACAAAGCCTGTTGAATATGTGATTTCATACAAAGTTCTATCCATACTTACTTGCTTTCTATGAGCACTAAAATCAATGAATGCATTCTTGTTATTTAATTATTGCTGCTATCAAACCACTGCCCCCAGGAAACTGTGATATCTGATAAAAAGTATTTGTCACCAATAAAAAAGAAAGTCAGAAAACTGTACAGTCATACAAAAGGTGTGATAGCTACAAAGAGGGCCAACTTACAAAAGGGTTAGTGATTCACCTAGCCAAGTTAAACAAGACACAATTGGGGCTAATCGACTTCCCTCCTTCGACCTCCCAAGTATGAGTTTATGAAAGCTTGGAAAGCTAAATTAACCCCAATTGTGTCTTGTTTAACTTGGCCATATAAGTTAAATGGATAACCTTTTTGTGACTTGGCTCTTTTTGTAGATATCACACCTTTGGATAATTAACATTCCTCTTCTCCCACCTTCCTAAATCAGCTTTTACCTTAGTTTACGTGTTTTGATTTGTGTTGGAAGAAAAAACCAAAACTCTACATTTTTGAGCAGACAAGCTTCTCACTGAATAAAGCAAAATAAGAAACATGTAAGCACATTACAAATAATTACAAGGTAGCAATTCACAGTAGACATTCGAGGGTGCCATGGGGTCTGCAGCAAGAAACTGACATGACATACAGTAGGTAAGACATAACTTTACATAAAAGAAGAAATCTCACCTTCCATATATTTGTCAAATAGCACAGAATATCAAGCCACCCAATTCTCATTGTTGTACCTGAATTCAAACTTTTACTGATAAACATGTGAGTCTGAAGCTGTTCCCTCTGACTTCAGCAGATGTTGTTAAGCCCTCAGAGTATATCCGAATAAGGTTATAACTAAAATGTTAAAACAGCAATTGAAGGGTCCTGTATAAGTTCTTACTTTTCAGAAAATTCCTTTTTATTGCAGTATTATCTTTGGAGGATGGCTCAGTATTGTGACTTCATATGAACTGAGGATAGCTATAGAATCATAGAATGACTTGAGTTGGAAGGGACCTTAAAGATTACCTAGTTTCAAACCCCATGCCATGGGGAGGAACACCATGAAAAAGAATTAAGTTGTCATCAACCTCTGGTGGAATTAAGGAGCAACTCTTTGCAAGCTCATAGTATGAAAATACAGAAGGTTGATTTAAGGCAGAGTGAATTTCATGGATTTTACCTGTATTTTCTCTGTATCAATATCTTAAAAGTCTCAGTGTGCTATGAGCTTGCAAGGCATGAACAACATGCTTATGGCAGGAGCAACATCTGAAGATGGTTGTCTAAGATAGATACTGAGGTAAATCACTGGCTGGAGATCCTTCTCATGCTCCTATGATTTTAGAAGAAACCTAGACAACTAGCTTCAGTAAATCAAGTTATTGAAATAAATCCACCCTGAAGTGTTCAATATTGGCCATACATCATCATTTCTGAAATTATACCTGCTTAGCAGAATCAAATCCAAAATATTTAAAGAAAATGAATATATTAAATGAACATAAAATGTGTTAGTGGAATATATTTCTGTGAATTATTCAGTTATAACCAGGATCTCGAGAACAAGCATCTTTGCAAAACCTGGGAATCATGAAGAACTCAAAGCTGTCCATTGACATGACATTGCATAGAATTTCATGAGACACACTTCTTTGTGAAATCGGCAAGACTAAAAGGCTAACTAATATATTGTTAGTTCCCCACATACCATCTAGCTAATACAGAGGTCTAAATGTGTAAAACTTTGTAAGGAATAAAAAATCTTGTATTACCTCTAACATAAGACAGGCACGTTTATATACTTGTATCAGAAGGTCTTTGCATTTGTACTAAAGACTCTTCTGAGACTTTCCTTGCAATCTATTAAAAATCCAGACCACAATATTAATACAAAATACAGAGGAAACCATATTTACTAATATTAAGGATTATTGGTAATATACTGATTAAGAAAATGAAGCAAGCTTGGAAAAGAGGAAATAGGAATTCAGAAGAGTTTGTCAATGTGAAGAGATTCAGAGTGGGAACTTCTTTCCTTTCCTGGTTTTGTAATCAGCCAGTTTTCTAAGAACATCCAGTTCCTGATTAGGAACTGAGATTATCTCAACTCCCTACAGTTCAAGTCCTAGTACTGGGAAGGTTGGGGCTTTGTCAACTGCTCCCATCAGTTCTCTCCATGGACCAGCTTAGAGTTAGGTACGTATTCAGTAGCCATCCACTGTTGGTCAGGTGAGTGCTGTGACTTTCAGAACCCCAGAGGATAAAACTGGAGATCATTAGTTATTTCTATGCTAGGCTTTGTCAATAGTTTTTTGGTTGGTTGGTTTTGGTGTTTTTTTTTG
The DNA here is from genome assembly GCA_013399695.1 of Formicarius rufipectus. Taxonomy (NCBI): domain Eukaryota; kingdom Metazoa; phylum Chordata; class Aves; order Passeriformes; family Formicariidae; genus Formicarius; species Formicarius rufipectus. The sequence continues at coordinate 191,584 of VXAU01001760.1, read as the reverse complement.
TTGTTTTTTTTTTTTTTTAATTTGTTGTCTGTTAGGCAAAGTAATGGGATGATAGCTAAAACCTGTGGTGTCTCAGTTCAGACTAATTTTCACACATATATTAGAGAGAAATGTATTCCTTGAGTGACCTTTATGGTACTGAAATTTCTGTACCAATTAACTCTTAACTCATCATTTTGTACACTCAAGGTGTACTGTACTTCGAGACAGAAAAAATATGGAATCCAAACTGTCTTGACGTTCTGGATGGGCAAGGTCCCAAATTCTGTCTGTATCTGGCTTTTAAATAGCCCTCATACCAATGAAATAAAGACTTTAAATTCCATTTTTAGACCCTTGAGCATTCAAAGTAGGAAAATTCAGGTTTAGTACTTACAGTCTAAGCCCCTCTTAATTTAAATGGAAAGCTTTACAGTACTAACAGAGGATTTAAAAAACAGAGCAAACAATTTATTTGGAAAGCAAAGCTGCCTTGATATGTCATGTCATCCCACTGCTTTTGAGTGAAAGGTATTCTGAAAACAGATGCAAGTTTTAACAGCGCTTGTGCTGGAAGTCTGCTTGCCAAATGTCCCACTGTTCAGTTTATGTGTCCACAGTTAAAATAAAGACAGAGAAGTAGTTAGAAAAGATGATTCTTTTTGAACTTTCTGCAACAGTTGCTGCAGAATTGTTTTAATTTTTTTTGATTTTTTTATATTGAAGAATAGTAAGTGAAAATTATTATCTATAATGGGCTTTTCAAATTTTCTTCCCCAGGGCCTCACAGATCAGGAGGCCTCTCTCCCCCACCCTGTCCCATTCCAGTTACCAAGCACTTTCCTCTCATGAATATAATGATTATTAACTTATTTCTCAGTTAAGGGGGGAGGGGAAATTTAAGCTGCCTGCCTGACAAAGCTTTCAAATGGTGATGAAATGTCTTCTTCATATCTGAAGAGAACATGATTATTAGCACTGAATCTGACAGACACGATTTCTGAATATTTTTGTGGCATTAATTTAAATCAATGTAATGTTTGAAAACATTTCAGCCCCTCAAACAGCTGATGCAGCTTAGATTCAATTATAACAAATTGCAACACACTGTCAAGTCTTTTTACCAAGTCATTAGTCAGGGATTTTGAATGCGCGGCCTCCGAACGGAGTTCGACTGGCTGACAGCTCTAATTGTTGGGAACTGCTAAAGGATTGCTAATGAACTGGCGGATCTGTTGGGCCTGTAGCTTTCTTCAAGGATGAAATTTTTGAAAACTTTCACAAGATCAAAGCGGCATAACATGGACCATTTGCTAAATTGTCAGCAGTGGAGTGAAGCAGTCTGAGTTCCAGCTTTAAAGCTCAAGCTTCAGTAGAAAACACCATGTGCCTCCTGCCCCTGAGCTTTTTTCATGTGTCAGTAAAACCATAGAGAGAAACAATGACTTGAAGAAGGATCCCCAGAGCCTCCATGGCCACTATGGCTTAATTAGGAGGAGCAGAAAGGGAGACAAAAATTCCTCTCTGTTGTTAATGGGTGCAAGAGAGATGAAGTACCCAGCACCTCTAAAACCAGTCCCACAGTTACTTATTTTGCAGTTTCAAAATCTGTCAATGGTCAGACAGGCATATGATAGCACAGAAGCAACATGAAGGCTGGCAATGGAGTTGCCAGATTAGCCAAGAGGACCAACAGAGAGGTTAGTCTCACCAAAGGCTTTGCCATCAGCATTAGGGAGACGAGACCTTCCCCCAGCACCTGTTTCAGCACCCACAGCAGGCAAGGGGAATGTTCCCCTGGAGCTGTGTTGGACACTGAATCCATCCCTGGCGTGGCTGGCCAGCAATCTGCAGCCAACGAATAGCTCCCAGCTGCTGCCGCTGAACAAATACGTTGCCTCATGTTACTCAGCGGCAGAAAGCCAATGCAGTGAAGAGAAACTTTTAAACTGATCTTAAAAGAAAAGAAAGATATGAAAACGTGTCTCCATCATTCCCATCTGGTTTATATTTTCCTTTCATATTCAAGTCTTATTTAAGTCTGTTCATTTTTTTTTGCTCCTTCTCATTGAAATTTACTATGGTATCCTTTTACCAAAAGAAAATAATGCCTGCTGAGCTAAAGTAACATTGGTCAATTACCCAAATGTCTTAATATAGAAGTCTGCCGGGGGGAAAGAATGTTTGAAATAAGATTTACATTATTACTTCTTTAAATTAACACTTCAACAGGACTCTAAGAAAAACAAACTCTTTCCTTCTCACACTGTGTGAGGTATAGTACCAAGCTGTTATCCTCCCCAAGACAAACTGGATTTAAAAAACAACACTGAAAGGCATACAGTGAAAAATTTTTGAGTGCCTGAAGTGGGGACAGTGATTTTGAATCTCATTACAGTGTGTAGTGCCTTGAATATGAATTTTGCACCTCATACCTCCTTCTCGAAACATACTTCATATCTCTATTACACTACCTCTCTCCTATCAGATACACATCAACCATATGGACCTTCCAAAGTAATATTGCTTAATCTTTCTATAGGGCTTCTATAGGCTCTGGTCAGCAGATGTGGAAAAGATTTCCTTGAAAAGCTTGTCAGGGAGATATGAGCAATTTATACCTGTCCAGTGATCTAACTTTTATTTATAGTCAAATATTCAATCTGGAGTTAGAAGCTTGCTTGCAGCTATTTTTTTTTTGTTGTTAACTGTTTTTTGTTTGTTTGTTTTGTTTTGTTTTTGTCTTTTTTTTTTAATATAGAATTCTTAATTAAGGTGTTTATATTAACAAGCTGATCAACCTGAGGGAGAGTTTCAGTAGTGTCATAATCTCTATCAACAGATGATCAAGGAAGAGGAGAATCTCATTCATTTGTACATGGGGACTGGTTTACACACTCAATCTACCACTGATTTAATACCAGCAGAAAATTCACAAAATTATATAATACTGCTTGATTTTTCATTAACTACACCAATAGCCACAGATAATGAGTTGTATTTTAAATTAAACCTTAAATTATCAAACTAAGTTGGAACATTCCTCAGTTTTCACTTGGAAAACCCATATGAGTGTTTTTCCTTTCTCCTAATTTTAGGCATCTAGATGAGCTAATCAGCAGGATTCCCTCTATACTTGTTGTGTGAGTCACTCTTTGACACATATCCTGTGACTGAAGAAACGTGGTAGAGCATCTGTCTTCCTCAGCTGGCTCTAGAGGGAGCCCAAATGACAAAATTGCTACACACCTTGTTTTTAGAGTTGAAGTTAGGGTATACAGAATCCCAAGTGAGAGAGACTAATGACTTTATTTTGGACAAGCCCCAGACTGATGAAGCCCTTACAGTGCTAGGCTGCTTGTTACCATCCTCAGAAGATGACAATGTGTCTGAGCTCACTGAAAACACAGGACTTAGCTCATATTTGCTGGTGGCAGTTTACACATCAGTACTGAAATGTGTATCACCTAACCTACAACACAGTGTATTCCATCCCTGCACTCACTAAGAAGTCCTGTTCAGTTTCAGCACGACATTGTGAGTGCATGTGGAAGAACAGTGAAGACAATACCAAGTCAGAATCACAACAGGATGTACTCTCTGCCTCTCAAAGAATAAGTTTCACAGACAATCTTCTCTAACTTATGTCCCTCACTGAGACATAAACACCAGTTTCTTTTCCTGTTTTTTTTATGCCAGCCTAGGTTAAGTGGATATTGCCAACACTGAGCACTGAAATAAACATAGGCTGTAGTAGCATTACTCAATTGCTTTGTTGTTAGACCATTGAACTAAGGTGTAGGAGTGCTTCTCTACTTGAGAGTGACCATAAGCCTTGACTCACAAGATAATATGTTCTCGCCAACAATTCTATTTTTGTATCAAGCAGCTTCCATCCAGGCGGTCCCACAGCCTGGAAACTGGGACACTTCAGTTCTAGTCTATGGTCCAGTAAATGCTTACTATGAAATACGTGATGAAGGATTAGGTTCAGCATAATACTATGGAAAAGGAGTCATGTCTGTGATGTCAAAGTGGAGCATGGATTTCAGAAATGAACTGACAGAGGGCAGTTTATTTTAAAACAAACTTCTCTGTGTAGCTATCTTACTGAGTAGTCCAGATAACTCTTGGCTAGCTTCATTTTGTAGATCCCCGCCAGGGATACTGTAGTCTTCCTGGAGCCTCTGTAGGAAATCCATACACCTAGTCTAGGACTCTGAACTCCTAAAGTGACCAAAGACCTGACATTTGTTACAGGGCAAGTGCTATAGCTTCTAACTTCTATGGGTCTAATCTCAGTGCATGCTGTTATTGAGCCACATGCAACACACCAGGTTCCTTGGGCATACGTCCTACTTCCTGGCCTTTTGGGCCAGCTCCCTCAGCTCTCTGAGACAAAACCCAGGCACAATTTTCAGGACAGCTCATTTTGGAAAGCAAGTAGGACAGGCTAGCATCAAGTCTGCCTAGTTAAAACACTCCGATACTATTCCAGAGGAACTTGTGCTGAGGGCCAGTTATGTACTACACATGCCCTCATTTTCAAGCCATAAAAGCATCATTCTGGCTGGTTATGGCACATTGTCTCATTGTTTCATGCACTCTGAACTAACTAAACACACAAAAATAAGTATCATGGGTTGGGACATTGGAACCATGAAGAAATGTAAGATCAAGTACCACGTAATACCAATGCATCTCTAGAGAAAGTTGATCCTAAGTAACATGGATAATGGCTACTGTATCACATGTGTCCTCAGACCCAGATGTGAGTCCCTATCCCTCTTTTTATTTACTGATTTAGAATCATAGAATTGTAAAGGTTGAAAAAGATCTTTAAGGTTGTCAAGTCCAACCATCAACCTAGAACAACTACCATGTTCACGATTAAACCATGTCAAGTGCCCTTTCTGTGATTTTTTTTCCTCCTAGTATCTAATCTATATCTCCTGTGGTGCAACTTAAGGCCATTTCCTCTCATCCTGTCACTTTGTTACCTGGAAGAAAAGATGGGCACTCCTCTCACTATGACTTTCTTTCAAATAGTTGTAGAGCAGTAAGGTCTTCCCTAAGCATCCTTTTCTCTTGGCTAAACAACTCCAGTTTCCTCAGCTGCTCATCATCACACTTGAGCTCCAGACCCTTCACCATTTTTATTGACCTTCTTTGGACACACTCCAGGTCTCAATGTCTTTCTTATACCAAGGGGCCCAGAACTGAACGCAGGATTCCAGGTACAGCCATACTAGTGCTGAGTAAGGGCAATGGTCACTTTTCTGGTTCTGCTGGCCACACTAATTCTGATACAAGCCAGGATGTCTTCTTTACCACATTGGGTGTTTTCCATGTGTGGTATGTACAGACCATAATGACCCTCCATCTGAAAAAAAAAGGGATGGTTGTACTTCCTTACACACCACCTAGATGCTATAAAGTACCAAGATACCAGGATTAAGCACAAAGTGTCCACTACTGTCAAAGGTGGACACTAGCTTGGGCCAGCAGCTCTTGGGGGAAGGTGGCACAAGTCTTGATGCCTACTCAAAAGTTGCTACTTGAATTTCACATCCCCAGTAGCACCTCGACCAAGACCTCAACAGTCAATCAGAATAATGTTTAGTAATGGCTTTCATTCCTCTTTTTCACTGTTCCTCTTGTGCTTCCTCAGAAAAGAACTCAGACCTGAATCTCTGTTTACAGAAACTGCTGTTTACAAACTGTTGTAAAGTGTTACCTCTTCTATTTAATTCCAATTTACTAATAAAAAATATCCTTTCTGTCATGAAAAAGCAATTTCCCTCTATCTGTGTCTCAAAACATAAGAAAACAAAACAGATGCTTGTTGCGTTTAATAAAGAACATGCATATGCATTGAAAAAACTTCTAGCTTATTTTTGTGATGCCAATATTTAATTATGTTCATTTTGCATTTTTAATTAGACAGCAGAACAGATGGTGCAGACACAAAGTAAAGGAAAGTGTCCATTCGTATAACCTGCTACGTGATGCCAACAAATTCCTGTGCTTAGAGCCTGATCCAAGCTTTACTGAGTTCAGCATGAGCATATCGATTGAATATCAGAGGTCTGTAGGAGACCACAGAGCAGGGCTTTGCTAGAACCTGTTTCCTGATGTATAGATAATATTTGTCTCAGAGTTGGATTGTGTTTTCTGATTTTTAGGCAAATTTTGGTTGAGGTAGATTTGGGTAATCTTTTTTTCTTGCTTGCTTTCCTGTAGATAAAAATTGTTTCTGTAAAATTAATTTAAATTCCAAACCTTAAATGGGAAAAATATCTCACTTTATGTTGCGCCTTAGCAATATCAAGTCATGCAGTTAATGGCATAAGTCACAGAGAGAGCCAGATAAAACTTACTTAGATTATTCTCAGTATCACTGAAAAGTGGAAGCTCAAACAGATCAAAAATTGTGTCCTGCATTTCATTCAAAACCACATAAAATTAACCACTGTACTTACTCACTTCACAAGTGAAATATATTTCTCTTTCAAATTAGAATATTTGTTTTTAAAGTATACCAATTTTAACCCAAGATTTTTAGATAGATCAAGTGGGCACAAATATATACTCAATTTAAAAACTGAATTTTCAGTCAAATGAAATATTTGCATTAAAAAAAAATAATTTCTGTGTGAGTGGGTTATGGGTGTGTTTAACTGAAACATTTTTAAGTGTGTGTGATTCATCATTTGTCTGACATCAGTCACAACAAAATTTCTACTGATCTCTGGGCAGGAAATGGATGTTCTTAATCAATATGTCATGAACTTTACCTATATAAATGGCCCTGCTGAGACTGACAGTATAATATTAAAGCATGTGAACAAATTTAAGAGTTCTCAGATGAAACTATTATACAGTTAACTCAGTCTGTTTAACTGATGAAAAAGATCAAGACATAACTTGATGTGATGTGTAAGTTACTAACAAGCTCTGTTAAAGGGTAATTGAAGCCTGAAAAATTCATATTATCAGTAAGAAACATTTCTAACATGGAGGGTAATTAAGTATTCGAGGAACTTACCAATAGCAGTGTATTGTCTTCTACTTCTTGAAGTTGGTCAACGAAGAATGAACAGAGAATGTAATTTAATCCAATCATTTCTAGTCATCTTTGATTTGTAGTGGATAGAGAATAATCAATCCCCATATAGTGAATTTAAGTCTATTGAAAATATGCTTTCCTTTTCTCGATAATCTTTTGCAGATCCTCTTAAAAGGAGTCTGCCACTTTGAGTCAAGCACAAATTATTAGCCTCAGTTCTGGGGAAACTGACTCTACAGATGTTCTGAGTAGGTGGTCTCCTGGTGCTCTCTGACCTTTAAAGTCCATGAATCAGGAATTTTTCATATATACGTATTTATTTATAAAATATCATTACACTTAGGTACGACTGCATTGATTAATTACATACGCTTTTCAAAAATAGGAAAGAACTACCAGCACAGTACAAACAGCAAATTACTAACATTTTCAGGAAAAAGAATTCAATGATCTTCAGACACAAAATTAGTCACTGAAGAGATCTGTGCATAATTTGGCAATAACTAATAAGGCCAAGAATTTTGCAGTCTATTTGAGAACAATTTGCAAAGAGAAAACAAAGCAAAATTCTTCAGATAAATTATTCATTTGAATTAGTCATTTAGCTCTAGTAAGGAGTTGTAGACTTTTTGAAAATATGTGGCAAGGGGATACAGTTTTAAAGAGGTTGAAGCAAAACTACTCTGCCCTTCTACAGTTTGTTTCATCACATGTTCTCAAGGCACTTAATCATTAATTATGCTGAATATTAATTATAACCATTTTACATTTGAATAAAATGAGGCACACACAGTGCCTTGCCTGTGCTCACACAGCAAGTGGGATAAAAGTTAGGGAAAAAAGAAATCTATCCTCTCACTAACTCTTAAATGTGCTTCCTGTCACTATTCTCTTAAACTTTACTACCCCACTACATTGTTAAACTTAGTTTCTGAGGAAAACAAGTTTTATGCAACCACAAAGGGGTTTTATTCTCATATTGACAAAGGCAGAGACATTTCAGAAGGCAGAAATCTCACAACTGCTGAGGAAGGGATTTACATGACCATCTATAGAGATCTTTCATGCAGGTGCCTGCATCTGAATCTGTCACTAGACACTCTTTAAGGTCAGTGTCAAGGAATAGGCACATATAGGGTATGATTCACCTCACCCTAGAGTTGGTGCCTACATTTGTCAGATGTGCCCTCGAGTGCCTCTTTACTGGCTCTTATAGCAGCCCAAGGTAGTCATTTCAGCTGTAAGCAGAACAACAGTCCTACAGGTTGGGAAGGGTCCCTGTGGATCATCTGCTCCTGCTGAAAGCAACACCAACTTAGAAAAGATTGCTCAGGGCAGTCAGTTTGTGAATGGATACAAAGATGGTTTTGAGGATACAGCTAAAGCTAGATGCAATGAACTCTACTGTAAATTGCAAAATTCCTTGAAAGAGGTAGTCTACAACAAAACTGAGACAACCATGTGAGGGAAACCAATAAATTGAACAAGAAAGAGTAATATTCAATTGGCTAAACAGGTGCTATGGAGTGCCTGTATCCACAGAAAGGTGCAGGTCTCCCTGTCTTTCTTTGTACCTTACAACCTATGTTTTTCTGATGCTCTTAATGCAAATCAAGTGGTCCAGGGTGCCTATTGTTTATTTAACAGCATGCTCTCCAGATTTTAGTAGCTTAGGATTCACACACCTGAACCCTGAAATCACCAGTGCCCATGTCTGTCTGTGATCTAGGTGGCTAATCTCCCATTATCATTAATGGACATCAACATATCCAACAGAGCCTGAAGAAATGCTTCTCAACATGCCAATGTTGAGAAATGCTTCTCAATGCCCAACAAGCATTGAGCAGCTGGATAGCTTCATAGATTTACTATGCTGTACAAAGTCAAATGCCAGTGCTGGAATCTGGAACTAGATCCGGTTATCTTCAGCTCCCAGACTCACTATGTTGCCAGAATACATACCACTATTGTATTTTCATAGGGTATTTAATCCATGATGCTTGATCCATGATCCAGGAAGCATGTTGTGAATTCACCCAGTTCTTACCTATCTTAACTTTAACTTTTAATAGAGCTCTTCACTTGTATCATTCTGCAGAATATTAGCAGGTTCCTTCTCTCAGTTTGCTGTTAGCCAAGGTCATCCTGCTGATTCCATTGTTATCACTGAGGCCTCTGTCTTGGAAACTGCTTCTGACTCCTCAGTCTGAAAACCTGCAAAATTAGTATTCCAACATAAAGTGGTGCCTCAGATGCTTCCTATGACACAGGTTTTGTTCCAAACACTAATTCCAAACACAGAAACAAAGGAACATAGGACCACAGAAACACTCCCACATCTTCCATGTCACTACTTCAAACTTTTGTGTCTATGTGAAGCAACAAATTTTTCCTGATTTGTGAATTTATTTCTAGCTATAATTTTTCAGATTCCTTCTTCTTGGCTTCAAGTTTAAAGAACACGGTTAATGAGGTAATTCTTTACTTATTACTATCAACTGAAAAAAAATCTGTCAAGTTGTTAAATTTTTTAAGTATTTGACATGTAAGTTACCTTCCTTATTTCTGCTTCCAAGTCTCTTATCTGGGATGGCTTCCTGGCATAATTTTTGATTTCTTCATATTTATGGCCCTTGTCATTTAGGGCACTCAGGAAGCCATACAAGAACAGTTCACATTTTGGAGTTCATTAAAAAAATCTGAAATGTTTTGCAGAAGTATGACCCAGGTACCTCCCCCTGGAAACATAGCTGCTAAAGAATGGTAGTTGTATGAAAGATGCTCCAATACTGTATGTATGAAGTAATGCAGAAGTACTCATTAAAAAAAAAACGAAAAACCTACAAGCCCCAGGATATTTTATTTGCTGTATTTCTTTCATCTGTGCTGCAAAATATATTTTAATCTGTACAGAATATTTTCAAGTCATATGGCATTGTAAAATATCATCACTTACGAAAAAAACACACATATAAAAGTAGATATTTCACTTTTTTCCTATATGACAATAGATTACTATAAGGTTTCAGTTATGAAGTTAAACATCGTGGAGTAGTCAAACAGGAATTTTATTCCAAAGAAAGTGTGTAAGCTGTGTGAATATTAAGAAGCCAGATGACACATACGGATAGCTACAGAAGCCTGGATGGATCAATGATGAGCTCAATTAGCTCTGGTTTTCAAAGTGCAGAGCTCCAAAGAAAAAGGGAGAAAAGAGTTATTTTTGGTATAAGGAAATGATTATTCTCATAAGAATTTTGATCCAGCACTTGTAATGTCTTTTCACTGTTAAGTCACATTAATAATATTGTCTGATAATATTTTCCTTAAAGTAAATACAGCGTGAGTGCTATTCATGTGATCATGCTTCCAGCAGCAAGCCAATAAAAGGAAAATATGCTTAACAGCTCATTTAACCCTCTTAATAACATTTAAGTGAGGACGTATTTATTATAACAAGGTAAAATAATTGCTAAAAATAACATGAAGAAAATATATCTGTGAGCTTTTTTCTGTTTACTTTTTTTTTTTACGTCAATCAGAATTATAAGGACTTTCAACATTCTCAGGCTTGCTTTTGTTATTCAAAGAAAAATCAATGGGAAATATAAGGAGCACTAGCATTTAGCTTTTGAAAGAGCATCGTATCATCTGGATGTTGTTTCTAGCCTCACAAATTCATTGACAAATTTTTCATGATAGTTTCATCTCAGATATTTCACCAGTAGTTATTCAGGAGAAAGGTTTGTGACAAATGTTATTTTTTAGTAAATCCAGTAAAAATTTAGAGACTGAAAATTTTGAACTTTAACTAAATATTAGCATTAGAAACAACTGTATTAGCTAATCTGCTAACAGAACAACTACTGCACCTACATATTCATACCAAACGGATTTACTGCTTAACCCTATTCAAAGTCAACATGTTCAGACTGTGCACGTGGCTTTTTTTGTAGGGTCCATGCCTAAGAATCTTCATATTCTGAAATTCCATTTTTCTAATACAATTAAGTGCTTCAAACAATTTTGCAGTTAATAAATAGTCATCAAAAGGATTTGCTGAAAAACTGATTTAGGAAAAAAATTATTTAAGAAATCATTGTTGGTACACAGTTTGGACCAATTTTCAAATGTCCTTAGCATTCTACAGGACTATGAAATAACATAAACTACAACTTGACCAATTAAAAAAAAATACGGCTTTTGAAAAAAAATGCTTCTGGTGAAAGAGTGTGCACATCCTATAAAAATTATATATCTCATTAGATAGTATTTTAAGTATGGTTTTCCAGCTCTGCCAGGCTAGTCAGGTAGATCACTGAGGCAAGTGGTTAAAACTGATGTGTGCAGTTTTAATCATCAGAGCATAGCTAAAATAATAGTCAAAGACTATTCTTAGCAGTCCTCCAGTTCTCCTTGAGGGTTCTATGAGGAGACCGAAAACAGCCTGGCAGCAAGGGGCCTGTCTGGGATGTCAGCTAAAGCCTGGGAAAGTGTTGGGGGAGCATCCCTGGTCCGATAAGACTTAATCCAGCCTGCAGACATCTGCTGCCACAGTATCTCCAAGCTACCTGCAGCTGACAAGATTTGTGGTTTCTGTGTACTCCCTAGCCCAGATGGAAACTCACTTATCAATCCCTTTGTTCCTTCTGTTTCGTGTTCATTAACCTTGCATTCCTGAGTTCATAGCAAGCATAATGTAATCTTTTAATTGTAGTATCTCCTCCCATCCTTAGCATAAAATCAGCCCCTGAGATGAATATTTACTCACTAAACCTATATATTGAATGAAGTAGCTTCAATAAACATCCCTGTTTGCACCCCAAAACAGAGATTGTGTTTCCCCAAGCACCACAGTTCTAGTCCTGTTCCAGAGAGCTATTTGCTGCTCATCCCTGTATTTGATGCAATAAACAGTGGAGAAAGTGCACTGCACAGCCAGGTGGTGATTAGTTAACAGAGAAAGGAAGACAGATGTCATTAAGCCAATAATAGAGTTCTGGTTTCCTCAGAAAATTATTGCACATACCACAATGAAGAAAATTAAACACCAGACTGCAATGGTATAATTGCGAAGAAACCAGAACAGAAAGAATGATGATAACAAGAATTGTTAAAATTAAGTAGAAGTATGTAAAAAGTCTAATTTGCAACATCTGTCTGGCCTATAGCACAAAAAAATATCCACTGTCTAACTAAATGTGTCTCACTGAACCCTAAGTTTCCATTACCTATCAATGAATAACTGTGATTAGACAATGTCTGTTCTACATCCACCTCAGATTGGTATAGCTTCCGATAGCTAACATCCATTAGCATATTTGATCTAATGTCTTTAGAAAGAAAACCAACTTGTGCTCTCCAATGCCTCACTGTGATACTCACTACTGCAGAGTAAGCAAGAACCACTGAGTGAAGAACTTCAGAAGCTGGAGGTCTTCTGTAGGAGCAGAGGCTTCAGTGCTAGACACTTGATTTACATCTTTCTCTCACAGCAAACTTCAATAACTTTTTCTCATAGAAGATTCATATAATCTGAGCAATTACAGAAAGTGCTCCTTGATGAAAAACAAAAGAGAAAAACTTGTTAGTGTGTACGTACAAATAATTTACAGCAAGACTGGTTAGAATGTGAACTATTAATTACTCCTCTGTAAGTTCACACCTGCTTACTTATTTAAAAGTGTATGCTTAAAGGTTTTCAAGGCTCTTTTCTTCAGTCATCAAAATATCTTTGTAGCTCTTCCTTCAAGTTGTCACAAAATTTCAACACTTTTGATATTCAACTTGTTTTCATAAGTGCTTCTATAGTTTAAAACTAACTAGTAACTTGTGAGAAGGTAAATCTTATCTCAGACTCTTGGTTTTTTTCCCCATCATCTCATTTGTGATTAATTCTGCCAGTTAATTTCTCTCCAAGCACCTTCTATATTCACCCCATTTCCTCTGCAAAATCCCAACTTCAAGCTGAATTGAGCTGTGCTTCTGGGTCTCGCTGTGTGGCAAGGGGAGACTCCTAAATGCTGCTCTTGGGATTGTGCTAATAGAACTAGAGAATACAGGGCAAAAAAATTTGAAATCCCAGCTTAGTCCACGCAGGTGAAATTCACTGGCTCACAAGCCTCACTAGCAATTTAAGTTTCAGGTAATCTCAGGTTCTTTTTGTTCTTTTATCTTTCCTAAACAATGTAATAATATGCATATAAAAACTCATAATCTATTGTAAGGAGTAGATCTAGGGGAATTCTGGAGATGCCAGGCTTCCTATCCAAAATTAAAAAGATTTAATCCACTTAGGAGATGACTTAAAGCTATTTTCTCAATTTTATAGATGAGTTCCTTTAATGTGTTTCTCCTGTACCACAAAAATTTGCAAGTTTAGTTTTTGTTATTTAATTCAGACAGCAACCAATCATTTTTTAATTTCAAGATAGGTTCTGCAGATGAGGCAATAGATTTCCCTAATGTGATACTTTCTATTGTTAGTTGGAACATTAGATAAGCAACTTGAATACAACACAACAAACATGTTTTGATTTATTGTCTACAGTAGAGGGCCAAAATTTTTTTAGTAAATAGAAACCAATTTTGGAAGGAAAAAATAAAAAAGGCTCAAAAGAAAATAAAATCCCTTGCCATTAATTTGGTGAGTCAATTCACAGTCTGGTAAGACAGCATTCACTGTAGCTGCTAATATATTCTGAAGATGAACAAGCATACCAGTCCTGATCCTGGGCCAAGGGAAACTACAGATGGTCCTTTAGTAAACTGTCATGGGATTAAGTCTGACTGATATTTTAAAGCTAAGATGGAAAACTGGACATGAGAAAGACAAATGTAAAATTCATTATATTATCCTGTCAGGGAGTTCTTGTAATTTCTAAGAGGTCAACGGAGCTTGATAATTCATAAAATGCAGGTTAGAAAAATACTATGGGTTTTGATGTATAACTGGAAGAAGAGAAAAGGAAGAGAAAGCAAATTAACAGACTCTCTGAAATAGTGCTAGATCACAGAAGGATTAGAGGAATGGAAGTGACTTCTTCATTTTGGCCTCACTGAATAAAAATGCTGCATCTCTGTACTGTTTCTGAGTCCTCCTTGCAGTACTCTTTCATTTTTGTTAAGTCCTTCATTTGGTCAAATTCACTCTGCCTTGGCTTCTTTCTGATCAAGTCTTTGTCCACAATATATTATGCTGGTTTGGGCCGGGTTTTGTGGATGGCATCTTCTACTTCTGCCTAATGTTTCTTCAGTTCTTGGAATTGCAGTTATTCTCATTCTAAGGTAAATGGCTAAAATGCATGAAATCAATATGCACAGGAAGCTCTCATATTGCATGTTGGATAAAAGGGAGGATTAGGCACCTATAAGAACTAAACATTGATGGTGTCCTTCTGACCAAATTTTTCTCAAACACAATATGAAACGACTGAAAATATAGCAGTAAAATAAAATATAACAATGCTAATAGTACCAAAAATTAGAATGCTGATAGTAATACTACAAATAAAATAATAACTTCCTGAAAATTCTATTAAATGCATTCAAGAGGACCTATCCTGGAGAAAAGCTCAAAATCCCAATCAAGGCACATTGCTGGCTCATGTTCAATTTGGTGCCCACTAGGATCCCTAGGACCTTTTCTGTCAAGATGTCTTCCAGCTGGGTCACCCCCAGCATACATTGATGCATAAATTTGTTCATTCCCAGACGCAAGACTCCTCACTTCCCTGTGTTGAAATTCATGAGCCCCTTTTCCAGTCTGTCAACATCTCTCTAGAGGGCATCATGACCCTGTCATATCAGCCATTCCCCTCAGTTATGTGTTAGAAAACTTGCTGAAGGTACACTCTAACATCCAGATCGTTAATGAAGATGTTGAAGGGGACTGGACCCAGTACTGCTATTTGGGGTACACCTCTAGTCACTGGCCTTCAACTAGACTTTTTAGCACAGATCACCGCAGAGTTTGATCATTCAGTTATTTTTTAATCCATCACACTGTGTTCTCACCAACCCCATATATCAACAGCTTGTCTACAAGGATTTTATGGAATCAAAATAGCCCTTCTGAAATCAAGACAGACAATATCCCTTGCTCGTCTCTCATCTACCAGGTCTGTCAATTCAGGTTGTCAGGTTGGTCATGAGTGACTTTTTGTGAATGCTGCTTGCTCCCCTTCATGTCATCCATATGCCTGGAAATAATTCCCAGGAGTAAGTGTTCCATAATTTTTCTAGACCTTAAGGTGAGGCTGACCAGCCTTTATTTTCATGCTTTCCTCTTCTTGACCTTTTTTAAGACAAGAGTAAGGATTGTTTTTGCCTAATCCTGGGGTACTTTTTCCAGTCTTCATGATCATTCTTCACAATGATATCTGTCAGATACCTTTGCACTCATGAGTTCAATCCACCAAGGTCTAAGGACTTAGATGCGCCCAATTTGCTTACATATTCTATAACATGATGCTCTTCCATCAAGGGTAAGTCTACACTGCTCCAGGCTTTTCCCCTGGCCATAAGTACCTGGGTTTTCTGAATGTCAGTCTTACTAGTAGAGACTGAGATGAAGAAAGCATTCAAAACCTGTGTTGCCAGGTCCTCTGCCCTATTCAGAAATGGATCCACATTTTCCACAGTTTTCCTTTTGCCACTTAACCATGTAGAGAAATCTTTCCTTTTGCCTTTTACAACTCTTAGAAAATTTAACTTCAGGTCAGTTGTGGCCATCCTAACCACATATCTGTACGCTTGGACAGTGACTCTGTGTTTTCTTATTGCCTGTACCTACTTGCACCTTCTGTATGCCTCATTTTTATGGTTAAGTTTGGCCAGGAGTTCCTTGCTAATGCACGCAGGCCTTCTGGTAATTTTGCCCTGTCTTTCCCACGGAGCCTGTAGCCCCTCCAGCTAGGCAAATGTTCAGAGATCAACAGTACACAGTCATAGACAATGCAGTAGTTTAGGGAAGTGAGTATTAAAGATCCTAACTGATTATGGGAATAAATTCAAAAGTAACACAGTAATTGCAGTCATGTCCCACATTACATACACATATTTTGTGACAGTTTTATATGCTGTAAAGAGCAAATGAGTTATCCTAGTTTAGCTGAGTTATTGCTAAAGATAATTATAAGTTAGCAAACATACCATACATAGTTTCTCTCTGCTTTCACACTCAACATTTAATGCTTTTTTTATTTTATATGGCCTGGTAGATATCTGTTCTCTGTGAGATATGAATGAGAGGAACAGGAGTGGTAGAGGGAAAACCTTTTCTTGCATGCAGTGTAAAAGACATCATTTAAAGTCCATATGTTTACTACTAAAAATTAGATAGTAATCAGATAGTATTATTCTACAAGTATAGAAGGTGCAAGCCATTAGGGTATTTCTAACTCTGTGAGTTTTGGTTCTTCTTCTGTAAGTTTAAAGGTCATAGAGGAAGAATAGGTACACAAATTTGTATACTCATCTAACATTAAAATTCCAGCACAAAAATACAGTCCAGGACAGGATTACTTTATATTTCAGAAAGAAAGATAAAGGATTTGTGTGATGGTTTCATACTTTTCTATATCAATTACTTATATAACATATTTATTTTATTTGTAGGCATCTCTTAAGTGTTTGGATGGGATTCAACTGACTGCATGTCAGAATCTATAGCATAGATGTCTACATCTTTGTTAATCAATATTGGTCTATTTATAGCTAATGGAAAGAAACAGACATTTCTAGGAAGTGATTCATCTTGTCCCAAAGTAGACATCTATATTTAGTAAAAACTGTCACCCCTGTAAACTGTATTTCTCTCATTAGTGTAGAGAGAGCTCAGGATTATTAGGTCATGTGTAGACACCCACAATCTGATGCAGACATTTAAAGTCAAGGTAGTGAAGATTTCTGTGCTCATCCTCTGTGCAAATGACCTAAATATCAGGAGTTATCATGTGCCTTCCCTCAGTATCAATTGTTCCAAACTGTATGATATCTCTTTATATTAATGGTGTCAAATTTAAGATGGGGAGTCCTAAATTGCAAATAAGTCATGTATTCAACAAGGCAACACTTTCTTTTATAGCTTTTCTGTCCCTTTGCCTCATACAGGACTGGAGCACTAGCAGGTAAGAATGCTAGCACAGGGAGGATTATGGAATGGCAGTTCAGGAATACATGTGACTGTTTCACTACCAGAGGTCCCCAGGTTTAAAACCTTCCTGTAAGCCAAAACCTTAAGGAAAACTTTTTTGTCATTATCTAATTTGTGAAACTCCTTGTTTATTTTTATAAAAGCCTTCTCATTTCCTTTATTTCTTGCAAAACAAAAAACTTGACTTTCAAATTCATTCAAAGACACCGTACCCTCAAGGGGTGTATCACCCCACTCAGGGTTTCAATGGAAGTTCAAGTACTTGACCTCTAAAGATTTTATTTAAATTGTGGGATGCGAAAACATTTCTGAACTCACAGGTCCATATCCACACACCTGCCATGTCTCAACTGAATCTTGGATATATAGAGAGAATTATCCTTTTCTTTCTGGTCTCAACAATTCCTGCCTTGGTTTTTTTTGAGGGGTTTTTGTGTTTGGGGGTTTTGTTTGTTTGCTGTGTTTTTGTTTCTGTTTTTGTTTGTTTGTTTTCTGGAAAGGTGTAAGATCTTGTGTGAGTTAGATGGGATTCCTAATGCGGTCCAGTTTAGTACATGACTGAGACATCTGATGGATTACATTTTTCAGATGTTCCACAATGTAAAGTTCTAGGCCTGGTTTCATGGTTAAAAGCTTAAGCAGGCTTGTGGTGGGAAGAGTCATCCAATGACCTTCCAGAATAGAATGGAACTGTTTTGTTTTTGCTTTTGTTTAGTTTTTTTATTTTGAGAAATTATACACAAGACAAGTACAGCTCTGAGTTGAGGGCAAGGAGTGCAGAAGTATGCATGACTGAGCTATCACTGTGGGGAGAGCTGGCTAGGCAGAGCTCAGTTACACAAATTACATTTAGACAGGTCTTACACCTAGGGCTTCTCAGGAGGACTTGTCAGGTAAGAAAAGAAAATACTGGCATGATTCTCAATTGTTTCTTATTTGCTAGCGGTCACTCTAACTCAGTGTGACAAGAGAACCTCTGCAGGTAGGTGTGACTGAGTCCTGTCTGACTGAAAGGGGTGATGTTTGCACAACTGCATAAGAATGAATATCATTACCAAGAGACTGCAGAATGTGTATAAATTAAGGCACTGAGATATTGGAAAAGGTACAGGTCCAGTGCTGAATGGCCCCAGATCTTGTCTGTGTTTCAGTTTGAGTCCATGTTTAAAAATAACAGGAGACTGTACGTTGGAGGCATATATTACTCCATCTCCCAGAAAAGCCCTAAGGAACTGTGTATGTTTACAAGATTCCATCAGTTATACAGTGACTTTTTCCCACTAAATAGTACAAGAAGTTACTCTGCAGCCTATATTATTATTATTTTTATCAAATTTGATAGTGATATAGAAATATGAACATTAAATGGCGCTGATCCATTAGCTCATCTGGAAGTGATGCATTTGTGGCTTTGCAATATCAAAACATTCCTGTTTTCCCATTAATTAATGTGTAGACATTTGCAGTACACTGACATATAAGTGGCAGCAAACTTCTGAAGCTTTTACATGTCCTAGAATATTTGTGCATTTTGTCTGGATAGGAATATTGACAAGTGCCAATGGGTGCAGTAAAAGAAATTGACAGTATAAAGCCAGCCTTTCTTCTGCACTGTCTGTGGGGATTAGAGAAACAAGGCATTGAACACGAGAGGATTTTTTCTTTCCTGATGTAATAACTCTATGTAAATGATGTTTCAGGTAGCCTAGTGAAATTGGCATCTGAAATGGAAAGGAGGTAATTTAAAATCTAGATGTGAATAAATTCACAGCATCTGATACAGAATGCTGTGACTAAGTGTTTAACTTTCAAATAACTGTAATTTAATGTAAAGGTTTTAAATTAAATGACTACATTTTTAGGGCCTGGTGTGGATTTCAGGATTTCCAACTCCCGCCCCAAAACCAGCCATTAGAACCTAAGCTTCCAATTAATTTTGAGCTGCATGCAGTACAGCACTGGCTTAACAATTCTGAACAGAAAGGTTTGAAACTAGATAACAACCTGTGGGCTGTAAACAGAGTAGGCTTAACTGTTACTGATTTTAATGTGGTCTGATCAAGCGGACTGTAAATGAAAGACTCGACTCTAGCTTGCCCACTAATTTGAATTGCACTCATTTGACTTATTTTCAATACCAACATTATTACCTAAACATTTATAGTATAATAAATGAAGAATGAAAAATACCCTGAAAGAGCTATGGTAGGGGTTTTTTTAAACTAAATATGCATGAAAAGAATATTCCTGGAGATGAAATGGAGACTTTTGTAGAAAAAAAATAAGCTGCTCTCTAACACTTTCCCCTTATTGTTTATGAAATTTCCACTAATTGCCTATTCAACCAACCTTTCCCTGACCCCTTTATTTCTTTACTTTTCTTTTTTGTTAGGTGTTTAGTTTTTTGGGGTTTTTTTTGACCACATGTGTAGCGTTCCTGGTCAGATGGATTGTGTTTAATGGGAGCTGAGGGATATGCAAAGTTTGGATGGAAGAAAGCTCAAAATTAAAAAAAATTACAACAATCTACCTTAAAAATAGTTCAGAACCCAGGAGGAAGTGTGCTGATAAAGTCAACGGAGTGGGGAAACTTCCTAAGGCTGCCATCATTGGCTAGATTTATTCTTACTTACTACTAGCAATAGTTACTGCACTATTATCAGCCAGATTGTCGATACTTCCTTGGTCAGCTCTTCCTCCTTCGCCTGAGACAAAACCCACTTCTGCAGGGTGAGATACCACAGTACGATAAGGCTTTTTGTCAAGCCAAGACATCTCTAATTGTGTGCTTTTTAATGGCATGTAACTTTGCTGCTGCATTACCAAACCCTTCACTGTGAGGCGAATGTGAAAGCAGAATGAAGCAGTAAGTGTGAGGACAGGCACCCCACTATGGACAGCTCTACAGATTCTGAGACAAGTCGAATTTGAGGTGCTGCCTCACCCCTCTGCATGGCTGTTGTCCCCACACTGCCCTAAATTGCTGCTTTCATTGTCATGAAAATACTGTCTAGCAAAAGAGGACTTCCACAAGAGTTTTCTTGCTGGAGGAGCAGCTCCATCTGATCTCCTGAGGTGTTGGGAGTGTGAAAATGCAAGGCAAAATGCTGACTGCAAGGAGGGAACCAGTTTGGTGAGGGAAAGGGCAAATAGGCTTGAGGCTTTGCCCAGATGCACTGCTGGAGGCAGCTTCCCATGATCACAAAGTTGGTGGGATGTAGAGATAAGGGTCTTCGAACGCTTGCACAGTGAGATGGATGAGGAGACTGCTGTGAGGTTGCTGGTAGAGGGTGTGGTTCTGGCAAGAAGACTAGAAATCAGGAACACATATATCTCAAAATTATCTTATTTCCCTACGAAACACATATGGAAGAATAAAATGAAATAACATAAGGTAAGAGAATATAAAATTAACAATAAACAAGCAACCACATGCTCAGTTCTACTCTCTTCAGCAAAGGAGATACTTAAACAGAGCCAGGCAGGTGCTCAGGTTTCTCACTGAGTAGAAAATGTTTTGTATTTTGACACCTGTTTTGATCTATACAGGCACAGCAGGTTATGAAATAACACATGAGAAGCACAGACAATACAAAAATAGGAAAAAAATCATTGTATAAATTTAAATTTTAATTTTATACTCATATAACAGATCAACATTTTTTGAAACAAAGCCAGCTTTCAATTCAGTTTCCTTCCATATGAAAAGAAAGGTTATGCCCACTGGAATTAATGCAGCCTCCTATCCTGTGGTTTTATAATCCTTCAGCCATCAACCAACTCATGATAACAATAATTTCCATTCCCTTCTGTGTGGTCCCTGGTTAAGAGACAACCCCTGACTCATCTGGAGATAAACCTGTGATATTCAGCTGAGCAGTCCTTACCTGCCTAATTAGTCATACCTGACAGTGGAGCTACTGCTCTTGACCTTTCTCCATTGACAAGATACTGGTATGCCTAAAAGTTATAGATTGTAACTAACTTTGAGTCATCTACTCCCTTTTCTTGGGGTTGGTTTTGGTTGGTTGGTTGAGTTTTCTTTGCCTATTTAAAAAAAAATTAGCCAGTATGCCAGGAAAGTATTTAGGGAGCCTGACAACTAAGATGCATAAACAGCACAGTCCCCTAAATTTATAACTTTTCAGATTAAAAATTTCAGTTTGGACATGTATGGTGGTTTTTTGCTGTGTTTTGTTCTGGGATTTTTTTTTTATTTTTTTTATTTTTTTTGCAGGACTGTGTGTTTGTTTGTATTAATGAAAAGCATATTTCTGTTGAAGTTTTTTATCACAAGTACCTGATACTGAAAATCTCCATTGTTTGCTACAGTCTATTGAACACTTAGTTCTTTTGAGAATTAGACAGTTCTTTGTCATCTGGTTCATAATGCAATTGCAACAGAAGAAACTGCTGGCAAAAGCCTTTCAACAGAAAAATCCCCAAAAATGTAAACATTTGTTAATGTTTTAAGTGGAAAACAAATTGTGAAATAAAGGAAGCAAACAAACAAATATACATAGTGAATTAATTGCCTAGATTAGTCAAAGCAGATAATTAATTTGGTCAACATAACTACAGTCTCGGTTGAGTTTTTGGCCAAAAACCCTCAAGAATATTTTTAAGCTTACCAAGTTACCAAGTATGTAACAGGATACAGCCATTACAGGGGCAGAACACTGGTTTTGCTTCAAGTTGAGACAGCAGGTCTACTTGCAGGCTGGTCCAAACATGCAAGGCACTGCTTCCCTTTGGAGTCAGGAAACATGGGAGACACCTTTGTCTTGTGACCATGATCACTTCCTGCTGTATCCTGAGCTTTCTTTGGAAATTCATGTGTAATCCTAAACCTGCCTGATCTTGACTTCATGTTGTGAAAGCTCATTAAGAATTGTATACATGCCCTATATGACATTATTTCAGCTTACAGTAATTTACATAAATCCCAGAGAAAGAAAGAATGCTTGTTGTATATCCAGTAAATAAAGAAAAAATAGAATCCTATGTTGGAGATATTTGACAGAATGTCTGCAGCATTTGTAGCATGTCTCAAAGTTTAGAATTTGCAACTCAACTTATTCTGACAATTGTTTATTTTTTCTGTGCTTTAAAATTAAATACTAAGAAATGTGACTCCTAAAAGTGTAATCATTTCTTTCCAGAGTGTTTTATTGCCTTATGTAATGCACCTTTCGCATTATTTTCTGTATTGCTTAGTTTGCTATATAGTGGCTTCTCAAAAGGTAACAGTGACATAAGTAACCGGTTATTTAATTTCAGAATGCTTTCAGAAATGTTTATAGACCACTGGTTGGTCATGCTTAAAACTTGTTTTCATAAGAAAGCAGCATTGACAAAAAAGTTTTGCTGATCTCATCAGATATTTTATAAATATTAGCTGTTTATATTGAATATTTATATTAGTGTCTATAAAAAACTGATTGTAATAACTTTCCAAAAGTTTTTTAAAACAAGTTTGTAGTATCATATGACATGATCATGTGTTCATATTTTCAATCTATCTTGAATGCAAATAGTATACCTTATTTATTTATTAGGATAGAGATGAGCCATAATTTCTAGGAAAAAAAATCTTAAATGTTAAGAAAATTGTGAATAGTACTGGAATTTCATATGATACAAATCCAGCCAATAAATTAGAAGATTGTGTGGAGACTAGTCATACAAAGTTTGTTTACTTTGTACTCTTGGGCTGCCATTCCTAAATCAGCACTGTTAAAACATGAAATAATAAAGGTAATTAACTTTATGATGCCATTACCTGATAGAATTCACAATATTTTCCATGTTTCAGAGCAAATACTGACTTTTCAGGCATCAAACATTGAGCAGTGACTCAAATTGTCCTAAACTTCCGCTACAGACGTTAACTTATTATTAGACTAACCCTTTAATTGTGAATATATCCATATCATTTATGTGTATGAACCTCTGCAGGATCCCTCTGTTTTTCTGTTGGCAGAAATGAAAACGTTTTTTTGACCCACTTTCTTTCCAGTTTATAGATTAGTCCTGTATTTCACTATCATGAAAACACTGGTCTGCAACCAGAACAGGAAATTTCACAGACAGCTCTCTCTCTCTAAAGTACAGCAATCATAATGGTTTCGTTATCCTCAGATGCTGTGTGCAGCAACTGGCCCTTTCAGGAAGGGATTGAGTTTGTTGCTTAGCATGTTCCAGTTGACTGTAATTGCTCAATACCTGCACATATTTCCTAAGCTTGCAGGCTTACTTTCATAGTAGATCTCCATTTGCCTACCACAGCAGGAAGTTAAACCAGGTTCCTTGTAATTGGTTTATTTCCTTAGGGCTAAATTATGGTTTCTACATTTCGAAGCACAGGGGGATGACTAACAGACTTGATTTTTAGCTGTGAAGAAGGAGGTGTTATGACTGGAACATGTTACTGTAGGAAGTCAACTTCAAAGTGCAAAGGAGGAGAAGGGCCAAGTGCCCTTTTGACAGACACCTTAACCACCACATAAGTAGACCTCCCACTTAACTAAACTCACAATAAGAATTAATTATATGGCAGCGTCACTGTGCTCTCATCAGCTGTGCAACTGCAGCATCCCTGCTTTCCCAATATACTATAGATATATATTTACATACTTAAAGACTTTGTCTCTGTCTCTGGATGGCAATATGACTAAGCTGCAGCACACATACCCACACAAACTGACATACAGCTTTTTTTTAAAAATTACTTTTGGTTTTGTTGTTTTTTTCTTAGAAAACACTGACAGCATAATAAGAAAGGAGACACTGACATTTATTTAGCCTCTTTCAGACGAGCATTACAAAATGAGAAAAACTGGATAAATATGTAGGTAGTTCTGTCTGGTTTGTGTATGCTGCTGATTTTCTTTACTTAGGCTTTTATTTCCTTTGATGTATTTTATTTAAGATTTTTTTCTACTTTCTATTAATAGCATTTCTGTAGTCTGTTAGGAGGGTTTGTTTGGATTTGTTTAGACCTATTTCATGATTTTGAGAAATTATTTCATAGCAAAATTCTTTAATTTTTTTTCTTTCCTGGTGATTTTAAAAATTGCTATGGGAAAATGCAGTTTGGTTTATAATGTAAGTTATTTTAATGTATTACATTTTCTTAGTTTTAGTTTCCATTTTTGAGCAATCAAGAGAAGTTAATAATTACATTTTTGAAGAGCAGTCAGAAAATGCGACTAAAAAAAATCTATTTTGACATAACATCACCTTTTGAAATTTGTAGAAATTTAGTAAAATTTTGGCAAGCAGAAGTATTTGGTAACTACAGGAAAACATATCTTCTGTACTCAACAATTTCCACAGGGAATATAATTTTTTTCCCTTTTTTGCCTTTTTTTTTTTTCAGATGGAAAGAATAGATTTTTTTGTTTCAGATAGAAAAAAAAAGCAGTGTTTTTATCCTTCATTAGTCTCTCAATTCATTTCAAACTAACCATTCTGAAGGTGAAACTGTTGTGTGAGTTGAAGAGAGATTGTTGATAAGTTCTTGCTTAGAAAAGATACTGATAAGTTTAAAATTGTGCAATTCACACCTCCTAACTGGGACAGTTATTTATAGGTGAAACAAGAATTTAGGTGAATAAAAATATTTTTTGATAAGGACAGAATTAACACATCATTGGTTTGAGACATCTTTATACAGTTGTAGCAGCACTCATGCTAAGGGCTGTACCCTTTCTTTTTTTTTCTTTTTGGGTGTGGAAGTTTGCCTAACTTAAAAATGAATTATTACAATAACTGAAATTAGTTTTGTATGAAAACTAAACTTGGCAAATGTATGAGTCTGAAAAGAGCATTCTTTAAATGAACATTCACATTTTAAGAGGTACCTTCAGAACAGATCTAGGCCTTTTTCACAAGATAATGGAAGTGGATGCCCCACCATACCTCTATAAGATACCAACATGAGAGAGTTGGAACCTTCTCCAAATCAGGCATAAAAGGTCTTTGAACTTAGGTGCTTTATCTTCGTACCTCTCAGCAGTCACTTTTCAGGTTAATCAGGTTACATTATCCATTATCTAATAGCTAAATTATTATTTTATTGTATGTATTTAAAAAAAAAAAAAAAGAAAAGAAAAAGTGACTTCCCCATACCAGAATCCCCGCAGCCATAATGATTATAACTTTTTTTTTTTTTTAAAAAAGATGGGGATTCAAAATCTCTGATCTACATACAGTCTACATGACTAGTTAGACCAGTAAGTCAGAAGTCACTGAAATTTTGTAAGTCTTTGATAGGTGAACAAGATTTTAGTATTAAGGAAAGGCTCTTTTAAGTCTTGAGAATACAGAGAGGTCCCAGCTGACTGGAAGATGGTAAATGTAGCCCCAGTTTTCAAGAAGGGTAAGAAGCAGAACCCAAGAAACTGTAGGCCTGTAAGTCTCACTTCAGCTATGGAGAAGATTATTCTGAGAAGTATTAAAAAACACCTAAAAGACAAGGCAGTCATTGGTCACAGCCAGCACAGCTTCATCAGAGGAAAGTCCTGCTTACCGCACTTGATTTCCTTCTATGACACGGTTACCCACCTAGCTGATCAAGGGAAGCCAGTTGATGTAATCTTTTTGGATTTCAGTAAAGCTTTCGATACTGTCTCTCACAGGACCCTTCGGGACAAAATGTCCAGCACAGTTGGATAAGCACACCATGTGGTGGGTGAGCAATTGGCTCAAGGGTTGAGCACAGAGGGTAATAGTGAGTGGGGTATCATCAGACTGATCACCTGCCACTCGTGGGACTCCACAGGGCTCCATCTTGGGGTCTATGCTCTTCAACATCTTCATAAATGACTTGGACACAGGACTGGAAGGGACACTAAGCAAGATGGCAGATGACACAAAACTGGAAGAAGCTGGTGAATCCATTGAAGGCATTCTACAGGAAGGCCCTGTAGAGAGACCTCAACAAATTAGAGGACTGGACAGTCACCAACTAGATGAAGTTCAAAAAGGGGAAGTGCCAGATTCTTCACCTGGGATAGGAGAACTCTGGATGTTTGTACAGACTGGGGAATGAGATGCTGGAAAGCAGTGCCATAGATAGTGCCCTGGAGGTCCTGGTCGAAGACAAGTTGAACATGAGTCAGCAGTGCCCTGGCAGCCAGGAGGGCCAACCCTGTCCTGGAGGGCATCAGGCAAAGCATCGCCAACCGGTCAAGGGAGGGGATTGTCCCACTCTTCTCTGCACGGGGGCGGCCTCACCTTGAATATTGTGTGCAGTTTTGGGCACCACAATAAAAGAATGATATTAAGCTATTGGAGGGTGTCCAAAGGAGGACAACAGAGATGGTGAAGGGCCTTGAGGGGAAGCTGTATGAGGAGCAGCTGAAGTCACTTGGTTTGTTTGCTGGAGAAGAGGAGACTGAGGGGAGACCTCACTGCAGTTACAGCTTCCTCATGAGGGGAAGAGGAGGGTCAAACACTGGTCTTTTCTCTGTGGTGAACAGTGACAGGACCTGAGATAATTGCCTGAAGTTGTTTCAGGGGAGGTTAGGTTGGATGTTAAGATTAGGTTCTTCACTCAGAGGGTGGTTGATTACAGGAACAGGCTCCCCAGTGAAGTGGTGACAGCACCAAGCCCACCAGAGTTTAAGAAATATTTAAAGAATACTCTGAGGCACGTGGTGTGACTTTTGGGGATGGTCCTGTGCAGGGCTAGGGGTTGGACTCAATGACCCTTGTGGGTCCATTCCAGCTCTGCATATTCTGTGATTCTGTGTGCTAGAATACTTATGTACCTGAAATTTTCTTTTTATATTGCTTTGGTTATGTTCTTGTAGTATTTGGATCATATTGGTAATTTTTTTGTAATATTTAGTAATATATATGTTCTGTATTTTTCCAGAAGGCATTACATTCTCTGTTTCTCACTCTACCACAGTTGTACCTGTATTAATGAACACAGTATAAATGAAACAAATGACCATCATGGAAAATCAGGCATCTTGTGACTGCACGTGACTCTTATTTCTTCATCTATAGAAAAGGCCTTTGTCAAAGATGAATGTGAATATTTGCTTATTGAGCTACAGCAGAAACAAAACCCAATGAATTACATACTTCTTGATCTGCTGCTGCTAAAGGCATGAGGAGGGGAGATATATTGGCCAGTGCAAAGAGTTCTTTGGGCAGGTCAAAAATGTTTGGAAAAACTATGTCACACGTCTCAGGTTAATAACTATTGGTGTTCTACCCCACATCACACCAGAGTCCTCTGATAGAGAAAGTCCAGAGGTAAATTCATCTGAGCAAGTCATGGTGTGCAAATTCAGTGGATAACACCAAGGACAGTCTTATAATGGGCTGGCATAATGTTGATGTGTGGATAGTGTTTTTAATGCAGTTCTACAACCCTTGTAAATAATATATAAGAAAGATCCTGAGCACAAACATTCAGACAATAGTGATCATTCTGACTCCAGTCTCATCTCATGCTGCTTCTTAACACCTGTTGTTCTTCATCCAGATCCAGAAGATTTAGAAAGATCCATCTTTCCGCAGAATAGGCAATAATGCTGAAAGTGTTTTGGCATATGGCCTGTATTCTGAGTGAAATCGTATGGGCCTGCTTGCAAAACCAAGTTCATCTTATAATCACAGACTTGGGGGCTACATGGACAGAAGCATATTTTTCTCTGTTATTTTGCACAGTGAAGACTTTCTTTTCACAAATAAATTCATGACAGTTTTATAGTTCATAATGTACTATTTGTGTGTGCAAGGCTTCTCTAGTTGCTATTTGGGCAGAGTTACTAGAGCCTGTGAAAAATCATTTATTTAATGGGATGTTTTTAGACCTGCGTATTCATAAAGAAGGATAACATCAGAGCTGTTGTCCAAACAGATTGACTGCAGGTTTGCATTTAGGCATCATTATAAATATTGACAATGTTTTGTAAAGCTGCTTGAAATTTGTGTCCTATGGTAGAAAGGCATATTTCTTTCAGAAAGGAAACAAAACTGGGAAACTATGATTAGGTTCAGATAAAATATGCCTCTTTCATGCCCAAATATTTCAGCTCTAATAGGAGTTCCTGCTGCACATACCATATAAATTAGAAAACAAGGTTTTCATCCTTTCTCTCAATACTTGTCTATCATCTCTACTGTTGAAGCATTACCATCCCAAACCCTGAAAAAATTATTTCTTTAAAAAATAAAACTTTGTTTAAAGAAGACTGCAGGAGGACGAAGCAGTCTCAGTTTCCTAATGTTCAGAAGACATTCAAGATGTGCATTTGGCTCCAACATTGTTCCAGCTCCCTTACCAGGAAAACAAGAACATTAAAAGTAATTACAGAATTCCCGCAGCTCCCATTGACAGCAGAATCATATTGTACCCCTACTCAGTAAACAGAGACTAAGAAAGTGCCTTGCAGAGCTCCCAGTCAAAAGAGACAAGACAAAACTGAAAACAGGACAAAGCTTTTTTTTTTTGTCATAATTGTCATTTTTACTACCAAAAGGATAACACTACTTATAGCAGTACCATAATTAGTAAAACCACAGAAGAGAAAATATGCTAAGAAGACACTTGGAAAGGAAAATGAAGGGCCTAAATAAGTTAAAAAATATTTGTTTTAAAAAAATCTTAACCATTTGCCACCAATGTTTTATGAAAACAGCCCTTTTGTTTAAAATATTTTAGGAAAAAAAAAAAAAGCGTATGCCTTTCTTTTCCCTTACCTGAATGAAATCAGAGTGTAAAATAAAAGCTCTGTTTAGGGAATTTCAAACGTTCTTGGCTCAAAATGCCTAAAACAATTTGTTTAAATGAGTGGAAAATAAGATACTAAAACTCCCTGTCCTTTCATGCCAGAACTCAGGTTTAGACTGCTGAGTTTTCATCCCTGATAACCTATATTAGACACAAAAAAACTAGCAACAAACAAAGCTTTCTGTCTAAATATTTAATATAAGTACTTATTTTTGACAAAATATTTTCTTTCTCTTTTAGAGCACTTCAGGCTTCAGAAATGTTATGTGTCTGTTTCCAGAGACTGACTGAAAATTTACAGTTCCCTTTATCATATTTGATCCCAACAAGTCAGGGTCTTACCAGAAAGGGAAAAATATTCCAAAATAATTTAAAATCTTCACTGGAGAGACTTCCCCACCCGCACTCCGATCTTTACCTATAATGTACTAAAGTAAAATAAAATGTCTTACTGAATTCCCATTCTTCTTTCTGAACTTCACTGATCTTCCATTACTCTACTTTCTTTTGAATTTCTTGCTGTGGTTCATTCCCAATGAAATATGTATTCATTCAAATATGAGGGGAAAAATAGTGGTTTTGTATTATTACAACTGCTCTCAAGGCTAAATTTTTTATCATTGTGTTCAGTCAGTCTGTCTGTCTTGGGTTTGGGATCCTTTTCCTCATGATAAGAATTTTTACATAGAGGCACCCCATTTGTTATGGAAGTAACTTACCAGTCTTACATACACTGGAAAAAAACTCAGCCAACCAAAATTCATAACACTTTTCAATGGTGATTTAATCACACTCCTTAATTGTGGGCTTTTATGCACTTTCTAACTTTCTGGAGAAGAAACCTGACAGGGAACATGAGAGTACCCCTCTATTCTACCTCCCATTCTGCACAGTCATAAATTAAGAGCATTTCTATATTACCTGGAAACACATTCTCTTCTACCCTAGGAGTATTCCTTCTGTGGTCTTCCCAGAGTGAATGTTTGTCAGATAATGGGAGGTTGCCCCCAATCTTGTCTTCTCCTGCTAATGCAGATCTTCATTTTATTTGACCCCTGAGCTTGTTTCATACTCCTGGTTACATCCAAAACACCTTGAGCTGCCCAAGAGTGCTGAACAGGCATCATTATTCAACCAAACCACCTAGGGTTTCCAGGTGTCAAGACTATCATCCTCATGTATACCTGAAGCAGTGGAAGCAGGTAGTTCTGTATTTTCTTCTCCCATGTTCCTAACCATGTAGCTGCATGTCACTTTTAGTTAAAAAGTGCAGAGATAGCAAATGCATATTAATCTGTATCTATCAATGGAAGCATTCTCCATTATTAAGTGCATCAGATAACTGGCAATGTTCTGCTCCTCCAAAAGTCTGTCTCTGAATGCTCAGGCTCTTGAATTTTTATAATGTTCTTCCTTTTTTGTTTGTTTGTTTGTTTGTTCTCTCTACTGAGAACAAAACCTTTAAAAACTGGGCATCCTCTAAATACTTGTCACATAGAAATTCTGGTGTGTGCACTGCACAAGCTCACACACAGACCCTAAAGCCAGCACCATCTGAGATACTTCAGATGTACTTTGTAGACACAGTTTCCTTATATAATGTGTTTTCAGCTATAACGTGTTATCTGAGACTGCTGTACAGGCAAATTCATGGGTAGATGTTCAAAGACTGTGCCTAACACTTGCCACAAGTCTGGTGTTTTCTGAAATGATTTACTGAGCTCATACTGTAGACCTACATTGGATGGCTGATGTAGACTTCTCTGGGACTTCTGGATGTGCGGCTACTTCTCAGACCTATTGTAGATGTTTAATTACATCTTGTTTGATAACTTTCGCAAAGTCCTCATTCTTGGAGGAAGGGAGAACAGAAAAAAAATGAAAAAAGAAAATCCATTAAAACAAATCACAGAAAACCTTGGTTATAAAACAAACAAACAAAACAAGTAAAACCCCCACTGTGTACTGTGCCAAATTTAATACATTTTCTTACTCTTTCTTGTTAGTGCTATTAGTATATCCTTGTCTTTGCATCCAGCAAAAGGAACCCATGCTGTAGTCCTCTCTCACCTTCCATATTTTCTTTACCAATAACTCCCAACTGAAGACAATTTAATTGAGAGGTCTTGTTTTAAGCACTATTGTAGTGGTTTCTGCACAAAGAAAGCTTGCTTAAATTGTTAGGATAAAAGAGATTGCAGTGGGAGGCACTGATAGGATGAGATGAGCCAGCTGACAGATTTTATTGTAACTGAGGCAAACACCAGTTTCAATATAATCAGGCAGGAAACTGGAGCAGCCCTTGAAAACTCAGGACATTCCCAGAAATTGTAACATCTGGTCATCATAAAGATTACATTGGTGGATTCCAGTTATATTTGAGATAGGAGCTCTGTAAGGCAAGCACTTACAGCAATTGTTTCATTTCTTTCTACTTTTTTCCTTTTTGTTTTTTTTTTTTCCTGATGTACTTCTTGAACAGCTTAAATAGGAAACTTGATCTTTGCTGGGTACTTTGCCATTGTCTGCTTCACAGCAAATTTCCTCTGAAGGTCTGACTTGGGTTTATTTGCTGGAGTTTCATTTCCCTGTAAAACCTGCCCTGCAACATGGAGAGGAAATTAAGGTACTGGTCTTTCCACTTTTCCTCTTCATCACTTTCCCTTGTGGTAAGAAGCACTGATTAAAAAGAAGAAGTTTATTTTGCCAAAGTGAAAATCAATAGCATCAGTCAACTATCTGTTAAAAAATAAATAAATTATTCCTCTCTTTGGCTTCTATCAGTTACCTTTTCTTTTCAGGACCTACAAACAAGATATAGTAACAACTCTCTCTAGCCTACCTTCCCCAGTCCTAATAATTTTACGGTACTAAATGAAGCCTGGAATTTATTTATTTGCTCTAGAAATTCTGCTAACTTGATTGCTTTTGCAGTATAAGACAGCACTTGTTCATAACTAAGTAGTGCATTGTGCCTGACAAGGGGTTAATGGGCCAAAACAACTAATTTTGAGAGAGTCAGTTGTTTTGGTCCAGCAAACTGGTTCCAGAATCTCACACATCCCACATTGCCTTTGCACATCTGGACTCTGTACAGACAAAGTTTTCTTTCATATAAACTGTTTATTGTTCTGTGAGATTGATGCCGTTAATATTGGCTTTCAGAATGACAGATTAGCATCACCAGTTAATCAGGGCTATTAGCAGATAAATATCTGTAATTTAATCACTACAGGAATTTCTTTTCCAATAATAAGATTTACAAATGCAAGTGATTAAGTAATTAGCTTACATCTCCATAGATTACAATTCCTCTGAGCTTTCTTCTTCACTTTTTTCCCCCGAAGATTTCAGTATTTAATTAAAGTAACTTCTCCCTCCTTTACCTCGTCTTTGTATGCACAGGTGAGAAGTGGAATGGGTCTTTTCCAAACTGAACTGCAGCACCTTTTGTACATAAACCCATTGGGATCCTCCACTTCCATACCTCTTCTATCTCTCCCAAAGGGTTAATACCCACCTTGCAAATCTTTGAAGCTATAATCTTTCCCAGTACTTTTCCCAGTCCATGCAGCAAGTTGGGTGCACAAGGGGAAAGAATAATTTGCAGTAAGAGGGGGAAAACTGCAACTGGAAAAACTGTGTGCACTTGATAAAATAAGAGCCTGGCTTGCTAAAACAGTCTATCCAAACACTTCTCAAGGATCCCTTTGTTGCCTTTCCACTGACTTGGCCCTAGGGCAAAAGGCAAGTTCTACTCCTTCCAAACTTATATTCTCCTATTTGCAGAGTAATTTGACAGTTACTGTTAATTTCCTAAATGCAACATGAAAGCTGTTGAGGGAAGCCTGAAAAAAGGGTGGTAAGGGGGGAAAGGAGGAATTCATAAGGAGCAGCAGAGAATATGGACAAAATTGCTTCCATGTGTGGTGCAGAGGCACAGCTTGGGCAGAGATATGTGGCCTTCCCAGAGTTTGACCTATTGAGGTAGTGCCAGTTTACAGGAGAAAAAGCATTGCTCTTTAATGAAGGCCTAATTTTTATTGCCACTCCATCGACTTCAAAGTGCCTCAGATTGCCAAACATAATTTCACTGGAGGTATTTTCAGGTGCAGAGCAAATACTTCATAAATAATTTCCTCATTAGATTACAAATTCCATTTAAAAAGTGAAAGTGGGGGGTGCTTGCTTTTCTAAGGTTTTCTTGGAAGCTGATTAAAAAATCTTTCAGAGGGATTCTTTATGACTTTAATTCTGAAAGAAAATAATTAAACCGTTTATATTTTTTATTTATATTTTTAAATGAACGTGCAGCTTGGTATGATGACCAACTATGGTGGAGATGTTTTAATATACTCTCATTTAAAACATATAATTCAATGCCTGTGTGCCTTTCCTTATCCTTCTTCTCCTCATCCTCAAATTGCTACTAAGCTCAGTGACTGCCAGCAACCCAGTGTCATCCTCATTGGGACCCCAGTTAACTATGTAGATCTGTCACATTTCTACATTTTTCATGTTTACTCCTCTCCTCAAGTAAAAATGCCTGTAATTAAAATATGCTTCCATACATCCTCTTTATCACACCCTCCCTGTGAAGCAGGCACAGGGAGCTGCTGGAGCTGACAAAGTGCTGCTACCAGTCAGAAGGAACTGGGGTTATTTGAATGGTATTTATGTTAAACCCACTATCAAGGCAGAAGGGAGTCTAGTGGGGAGGGAGTGGAAGTCAACAGTGGCAAGTTCCCATCCCAGCAGTCCTGATGAATTACAGCAGAGAACTCCATGCCTCCCTGTCTGTCCCTTCTGTGTCCCTGTCAGAGCTACTGCTTGATGGTGCTAAAGTTTAACTCCTTAACATTTGTAAGGCACCCTCCAGTCACTGGACAGAAACAGAAATGCCAGCTAGTACTTAGACGCAGAGCAGGTCTATCACTGTTTAGTTTAGTCTGCTTTCTCTTGACAATAATTCTGCAAATTTAGCTGGTTATGGTTTTTCATTATTTCCTCTCATGTAGGTTCAGTTACCTTAGAACACAAGGAACAAGTGAAAACCATTTATAAGAGGAAAGGTAGGGAATTACTGATTGTTTTGACAGTGTTAAATTTGTTTTCTATTTCTTTTTTTCTGAAGAGTACTAGTTGGAAGATGAAAGTTAGCATAAATATTGCAGAAAACATTTTCTTCTGTTGTCACCTTGAAAACCAGCTGGCTTTGATTAGATTATAGACTTTTAAAACTGATATATATATATATATATAATTTTATATACTGCAGCTGTACACCTGCAGTAGGGCTTGTTAGAGACTTTTTATCTCTAAATCTGCACTGAGGAGGCTCCAGCCCCAAATACTTGTGTCTGAGGCTTCGCTTTACTACACAGCACTCATAAAAAAAATTAAAAAATTAAGAAATTATAGGTCATATCAGAAGTAATAATTTTGTTGCTTCAAAACCAGTGAAAGTGAATTTCTTTCTTACTGATCCAGGATAATTGTATGCATTTTGTTGTTCACAGCTCTGAAATGCATCCTGCTATCACTCCACACTTAGGTTACAAGCTAAGACAGCTATGGGGCTGCTAGGGGTTTCTTATCCAGTGGTTCTTTTGGAGTGTGTGTCTCCCACATGGGATGAATGTATCAAACAAGTGTACACACTTGACTGCTCTCTACAGCAAACAGACTACAAAAATAATGCTGAGATTCATGGTTTTCTATGTTCCTTTGACGTGTAACAAAGGCTTGGTGTAAGGCTCTGAGAAGGTAGTCAACACAAAGAGAGTTGCAGCTTTCTATTTTCACCAGTTGCAGTCTTAGCTTAAATTATAGAGAGATGTGTGATGGATCTAAAAAGATCTGTGATTCAGATAGCTGGAAAACAACTTTGTCCATCAGCCTAAAACAATTTTGATGAAGGGAAAAAAAAAATAAAAAAAAAAATAAAAATCCAAAATCTTGAATAGCCAAGCTAAAACAAAGCTTAAAATAAAGAGACTTTCTGCACTAGGAGAGATAAGAAATATGTTGGTTTAGTTATTCTGAGCACAAGATACAATATTCAAATATAACACCACCAATGTCACTTTGCTGACGAGAAGGGCCAGCAGAAAGGTTAGATGAATGTAAGAAGTGGCACAATATATTTTTGTGATTTTCTTTGGCTCACAAATATTGTGAGTCACTTTGTATGCATGTGTACTAGCATTTCAAATCGTTGGAGTCTGCTTTTCAACCAAAAATCTCCG
This sequence comes from Formicarius rufipectus, assembly GCA_013399695.1. Lineage (NCBI taxonomy): Eukaryota > Metazoa > Chordata > Aves > Passeriformes > Formicariidae > Formicarius > Formicarius rufipectus. The sequence continues at coordinate 156,377 of VXAU01001760.1, read as the reverse complement.
TTTTCCCTACTTGCCATTATTTGGTTCATATCATCAAATAGCCCAGAGTGCTAAAACAGCATTAGATGAAACTAAACTGGGGGATGCAGTTCAGGAACATGTCTAATTTAGTGCAGCCTTTAACAGCAATTCAGTTTGCAGGCTGATTTAGTCAGTTCACAGACTTAGTCCAAGTTTAAGTTTCATGCAGTGTGGACCTCAGTCCTTCAGCCCCAACTGCTTCATTCTGCAGACCTGTTCATTTTCATCTCTACCATCTGCTCTCCGAGTGATACCACATAGCATTATAACACCACATAAGGCAGGAATGAAATTACATAAATTGCTTCGCTTCTGCCATGTCAAAAATTCAATTCCAATTATCTTTGGCTATTATTTTAGACTAATCCTTTTTTTCAAGCTATTTGTGTTTCCGTGCTGTGTCAGAGGGAACAGGATGGTCTAAGTTGGAAAGAAATTGGTGAAAATTTGCAATACCAACTAGAAATATAGTCTTCATGCACAGAGAAGAGAAAGTGGGACCCCAGTGGAAGGGAAACTTTCAGAGAGTAAAGCACCATCAGCATTGCTGGCCATGCAAAGCTGGGAAGATGAATGAAATTGCAATGGAAATTCAGTGTGGGGCCATTTTTTCTGAGGAGATAGATGAAAATGATATTACTGTTTCTCTCCTCTTTTAAGTGTAACTTAAATTCTAATGACTAATGTTTTACATAAGAGAGGTCCTTGCTACAGCCATAAAAATGTCGGAATTTTTTGCTAATATTGCACTGAACATCACTATATTAGTCAAATGTTTCTGTGATAAAGCCAAGTTCAGATCATACTATCTTATAATACAGAACGTCTGCAATTTTTCTTGTTTCCCTGGTAACAACTGTAAATGCACTAACTCCCTGGACTGCTCCACCCCTCCTGCTGCTGATGTCAGGCACAGGAGAGGCACATGTGCAACTCAGCTCTGTACCTGTCAAACCGGGCGGACGTTCTGTTTGATCACCCATGGTTTGGTCCCACAAAGACCATTCATTTGGTGATCAGAGGGCAGTGTTAATTTAGTCAGATATCAGGATACCGGGTTGGGGGTGGGGTGGCAGGGCAGGGAGGAGAAATAATTCACCCACTTGTGCTTTGGTTTTAATCAACAAAAAAGAAGGGGGAGGCTGAAAGAACTATCATGTGGCTAGAACTGAGGCAATGTATTCCTTGCTGATAAAATGAGGATCAGAGCCATTTCTGTTAATGTCAATAATTTCCAATAATTGGGTGCTGCTTAATGCCAAAGTATTCTCAAATTCCATACCTTGTTGCATGCATGCCAGCAGGGTTCAGCATGAATAATGTTAATACAATGAAGAAGGAAGGAATGAATGAAGATTTTCCATGTGTTAGCTGACATGATCACTTTGAAACAAATGACCAGTCCTTATTAATTCAGCTATTATTTTGATAAACCAACAAGAATGAATGTGGTATTCATGAAAATGTGATACGCGACATTGTGGGAATCCCACTGTAATTTTACAATTAATTAAGGTACCTGTAGCCATTATCAGGAAAGATTATGATCTGACCTTAATACCCATGTACTGAGCTGGCACATTGCCTATTTTCAGCTCAGCATTAATGAAGATGAGCATTTGTATGCAAGTCTGTCTCATCATCATTTTGTTCAGTGTGAGTTTATTTAGATTATTCTGCATTTGCCTTAGCAATTACAAGTCAGCATACATTTACAGAGAGTTTCTATGTGCTAAGGTATGTTTTTCATCATCATCCATGGAAGTGCATACAGTTCACCACTATAGTGCTGAAGTTTATTTGGTGACTATGAATGAGAATAGCAACTCCTTTTTTTCTGCAGTGACCATCCATCCTGCTTGCCTTCCTTTTCAATAATAGCACACTTGATGAAAAATTAATGTTTTTAAAGGGTGTAGGGGGGGAAACCCTTTCTATTAAGGGGGCATTAAAAAAAAAAAAAGAAAAAAAAACAAAACAAAACAAAAACAAAACCATCAAAACTGTAATTAAAAAAAAGGTTTATCTAAAACATCTGGCAATATAAAGCTGATTTTGTTGCATTTTAAAAGTTTTTATCTAGCTTAATAAAGTGAAGATCACTTAGTAGTAGTAATAAGTAGCAGCAGTAGCAATTTTAACAGTACTACAACCAGTAATTTGCCTTAAGGCTCAGAATTTTCAGTCAGGATCACTCTGCTGGGGACTCACAAAACAGGTGGTCATTGAAGGAAGTGACAGGCTATATTTTCTACTCTGCAGTATTAAAACACAAATATATATACACACAGTTGTATTGGCAGTGGGGTCACTGGTCTTCCAAGAAGTCCACATCACTGAGTAACAGACCAAAAGCAGAAACCAAAACATCATCAAGGTGAGATCTTATTTTAGGGGATAGAGTCACTCCATCAGGAGGAGACTGAGTGACCCTACTGAGCTAGTCCAAAATGCAGGAGCTGAAAATGAAGAATTTAGGCAGGATAAAAATTCTGTCTAGCACTTGAGAATTGTAGTTCAAGAATTCCTCAGGCAGGCACAGATGCCTGACTAGTAAGAAAGCTGAACCTTTTCAGTTTTCCAAGAGTAGTTGGCAAACCTTGTAATAAAGAAGTAGAATACCACCATCTTCCAAGCTCTGCAAAGTTTCATTGCTATTATGCAGAATAAACAGTATTTTTCTTTTTTTCAGAAGAAGGCTGTTTGGTTACTCTGTTCACCTCTGTTATAGAATCTCTAAGGGGAAAGTTGCAGATATAGATCTGCATATACCTTCACTGGAAAATACAAGCTTTGTCTGCCTGGGCTCCAGGATACACAGATGCAAAATAATTCCAGATCAAAAACATCTAGCTGCAGCTAATGCTGTGCTGTGTTCCAGGCAAAAGGCTTATTGAACTCAATCAGCTGAGCTCTCATGACACATTAGAGAAAATTGGCATGTTAAAATCTCTTATTTAGTGCCTGTTTGGAATTCACTCCTGTCTGAACAATTTGAACTGTAGTACCCTATTCAATCAGCAGCTAAGCCTGACATGGGCACAGCCCTGTGACTGTTTAAAAAAAA
>VXAU01001760.1:118048-148424 GCA_013399695.1 Formicarius rufipectus | reverse complement strand
TAATTACCTTCTTTTTCCCTATAGATTCTCAATAGTCATATTTAGGAAGTGCATTGCCAGCAGGTCTTGGGAAGTGATCCTGCCCCTCTACTCTGCCCTAATGAGGCCACACTTGGAGTGTTGTTTCCAAGTCCGGGCTCCCTAGTACAAAAGAGACAAGATGATACTGGAGCAGGTCGAGGAGAGAGCTGCTAAGTTGATCAAGAGTCTGGAGAATCTCTCTTATGAGAAAAGACTGAGAGAGTTGGGCTTGTACAGCCTCAAGAAGAGATGACTGAGAAGCGACCTTATCAATGTGTAAAAGTATCTGAAGGGAGAGTGTCAAGAGGATGGAGCCAGACTCTCCTGATTGATGCCAAGCAATTGGACAAGAGGCAAGGAGCAGAAACATATGCATTGGAAGTTCCACCAGAATATGAGGAAGAATTTCTTTACTGTGTGGGTGACCATGGACTGGAATAGGTTGCCCAGAATGGTTGTGGAATCTCCCCCACTGGAGATACTCAAGAACTGTCTGGATGCAATCCTGTGCTCTGGGATGACCCTGCTTAAATTGGGAGGTTGGAACAGAAGACCCATGATGGTCCCTTCCAACCTGACCCGTTCCGTGATTCTGTAAAAGATATGAAGTGTGCCTTCAATTATTGGGACCCTCTCTCAGAAGCGAGTCTGATCCCTACAACTTGTATTGACTTTTTATTCCAGTGTTGAAAAAGGCAAAATTCATGGAGCATGACCTAGTTCTACCAATTCAATTTCTGTGCTCTCTCCAGAAGAGAGTCAGCTTTGCTCTTACCTTCCTCATTTTGGGATTTTCCCCTTCCCCTAAATAATTGTCTACCATCAGCAGGAGGAAATGCAGCTGCAGCCCTCTCTCCCCAGTTCTTGCAAAGTGTTTAAAATTTGGGGTCAATGAATAAAATGCAGAAAGCCCCTCAATTTGTGCTGCCTTTGAAAGAAATGAACCCTTCTCTTATGCTTTCTGCTGGGTTCGGTGATAGCAGTACAGCTTTAGGGTGCTTGAACTACAAAGAATTCTTCAGAGACTTGGGTCAGGTTTCAGACATCTACACAGTTTTGAGAGCTTATAGACAGAGCCTATAGACAGTGAGATTCTTACTTCCCCGGGTCAAAATACTTTGTGCTTAGTGAGGTGCCAAATATAGAGAACTTAAAAGCCTAGAAATAGGTGATCATTCTGAATTTTATTATCTCCAAAGCAAAATCTAAGCAAAATCACCTTATGATATGGTTTTAGATTTTCTGGTGTTTCATTTTAAACACTAAACAACAGTGATGTGTCTCCGCTGAGCTAAGATTTTTTTTTTTATATCTCAGTATACATTATATTCACAACTTGGAGTTTGTATGAAATTTAATGTCTCTGTTTCACCAGAAAAAGACACAGAGAATTATTGAGCAATTGTATTCTTAAATTAACAGTTAAATACATCATGCCCGATTAAAAAAGAAGGGAGGGAAAAAAAAAAAAAAAAAGAGAGAGACACAGAGGTGGATTTCTATGAGGTACATAATTTTCCAGAAAAAAGAAAATAAAAGGTCTGGACTGTTTGTTTTGGTTACCAAAAATTCTCTTAAATATCTTAAGATACTTGAAGAACAACATTAGATGAAAAACTGTCAAGAGATTTTTGCTTTTCTCTGGTCACAAATAGCATTCTCCACTGAACTACATATTCAGGATGAATCTCTTAATTAATGTAGACATGTCCAGGTTAGGGGATTTTGCTGTCAATACTATAACATAATTTGGTTTTACCACAAGTCCCTCTTTTCTTTTTTTTCCCTCTCAGTAGAATTCAAGGACATTTTTGTAGAATGAACGTTTTCTTTGGGAAAAGGCCAGGTTTTTGAATAATAAAATGTGACAATAATTAAAAAATACTTTGAGTGGGTTAATGAACTATGATCCACTGAGTTATGGGTTTCAGAGCAGGTGTCTGACTGCAAGCCAACTGTAAGGTTTGTTTTTCCTAGTCAAATGTCAAGGTATGTTGCATCCTCTTGGTCTCTCTTGGAAGCAGATGTGATTTTTTCATGTTGCTTTCTGCTTTGTTGTTTTTATCCATGATCTGTATTCTCAATTTCTTTACTTTTCCCTAAACCCAAAATACCTCTTTTAATTTTCTCTTGAAATGGAATTGTATCAGTAACTAGATTAATGAAAAGAGGATGATCTGAACTTATCTAGGTTTAAATAACATTCTAAACTGAGGACATGAAGCTGAGAAAGCAAATTTGACTCCCATTCGTGGTATCTTATGACACAGCAAGACACAGGGAAAAAGGTATTTTGCAACCTATATATCACTGAAGAGGAGTGGCTATGAAGCAACACTTGGGGAACATCCACTAATGCCTTTCTTGAGAAATAACATGTTTCTCAGGGCCTTCCAGATGCACAAGATGAGAATCTGAGTCATTTCTGGTAAAAGTGCTCATCAAACCTGCCAAAACCTACTCATGCAACAATTCTGATTGCTCTGTAGAATAAGATTGTGAAGCCATTTCTGTTTAAGGGTCCATGAGCACTTCCAATACTTATGTATTGGTATACTTGGACTGGATGTGAACCAAGGTATGAGCCTCAAAACATAGCAAATGCCATATTACTAAGCCAGAAAATGTAGAAGGACTAGTGTTTAAAATTCTGCAGAAGGCCTGTGAGGCTTCCCCAGAGTAGCCCACTCACCATTCCATGCATCTGAAAGCCTCCAGCACTCATATACTTGTTTAACCCATCTGCTTGCCCACTCCTCCCACCCAGTGGGGTGGGGGAAAGAATTGGGAGAGTAAAAGTACAAAAACTCATAGGATTATATAAAGATGTTTTAAGAGATAAAGCAAAAGCCACACACACAGGTAAAACATAATACGAGGCTTATTCACTATTTTGTGTTGGATTGCAGGTGTTTAGGTGGGCTTCATCCCACCTAAGGGTTACATACGAAGAATAACAAGATCACTTCAAATATCTCCCCTTACCTCATCTCCCCCTATATTTTACTGCTGAGCCCAACATCGTATGCTATGGAATACTCCTTTGTCAGCTGGAGGCAGCTGTGCCCACTCCCAGTTTTTTGTACATCCCCATCCTACTCACTGGCAGGGCAGTGCACGGATCAGAAAAGGCCTTGACTCTGTGGTCAGCAATAACTAAAGCATCCCTGCATTAACAAGCCTGCTTTGTTCTCAAACCCAAAACATAGTACCATGCAACCTTGTATGAAAAAGGTAACTCTGTCCGAGCCAAAACCAGTACAGTACTAACAAATCCTCAGACTAGGCATTCACCTCTTCCACAGTGTCCACTGTGCCCCATTCAGAGTGCACAAGTCTCCCAGGGCTCAAATTTGCTTTAAGTAGTGCACAGTTTTTGCACAAGGCCCTGAGAAGCTGCTCCATCCACTGCTCCACTCACACTGGAACACCTTAAACAGCTTGTTATGTGTTACTATGCTGTGCAAGAGCTTTATGCATGCTCCTTATATACTGATAAGATACCTCTTCAGTTACAGCCTGAGTGTTGTACAATTACATTTGGAAATGGAAATATTGCCAAAACCCAAGGTTTTGTCTGATTTCATATCCAAACCAGACCACATGACAAGCTGTGTCTGATTTGTGCGTAGGAACATGAAATGTTTCTTTCCAACAAGGCATGGAACCAGGCATGATTCACATGGCTTATACTTTTGTTTTGAATTTTTTCAAAACTCTGCTCTGTATCTCATTACCAGTCCCCAAGAGACACCCCGTCTCTAGTCCCTAAATAGGGATTTTGTCAGGAAGTGTCTCTCATACCATAAAGCAAGGTTTCATTTCTTTGGCAAAGCAGATATCTTGAGGAAAGTGGATAAATGGTGTCAGAGATGAGCTTTCATAAACAATTTATGTGTGTACATTTCTCATGGAGAAACAATGAGGAAATAATTTGAAACAACACAAGGGTACATCTCTAAATGTGTTTTGCAAGATTATAAAGATAGAAGCACTAATCCCTGTTAGACTGGACTGCAATATTTGGTATGTTTTTTGCTTGGCTCTTGCCAGAGGACTTTGTGTTTGCTCTTTTGCTAAGCTAATCAGATGTCCCTACAGTCTTCATCTTCTTGTGGCCAGGTCTCCAGGTTTTTTGTCTTGGAAAATGAATTCTTTACATTAGACTAACACTGCTTGAAGGTGTGAATTACAGGATTTCTGAAATCTCAATCTCCAGAAAAATATGGCTTTGCATTTTGCAATTGAAACTGCATATGAGATTTTTCTGTGGGAAAGTAATGAGGAAAACGCAAACTCATACTGTGCTACAGCGTATCAAAATTGTGTCTTGCAAATTAGGGCAAAATGCTCTTTTTAAAAACAATTCATACATCTTCCAATCTTAAATGCATCCGGCTTTATAGATCTAAATTGAATTATTTAATCAAGAAGAGTCCACTGTTTTCCTCAGTTTTTCTTTCCAGACTCAAGATTCAAACAGTAGCTGAACCCCTTACAGCCACCAGCTGTCTATCTCTGCTCAGTGTACTAAGGTTTTCCAAGCTTCTTTTACATTCTTCTTCTATATTACTAATTTTTCTTAATCCAAATTCCCTTTTTCTTATTATTTTATTATACAAAGTCAGCAACAGAAAGGTAGACTTCTGTTTGCTTTCATGCTTGAGGTTCACTGGAGACCACCCAAAAGTCCTGGATGCTGCTCATGCACTACATAGTGCTCCTGGTTGTGTGAACTATGTTAACCTCAGCACACCATCTCCAGTTCCTGGGTAGATATTCTAAAGCAATAATCATAAAACAGTAGCAAAGTGACCAAAAGATTAGGTTGATTTGTTGTGAATCTTATCTTAAAAAGACAATAGGACCAGACTTTATGTGCATATATACAAACTCTGTACTGGAGAGTGGAACTGTGAACCATAGCCATTATTCTAGTGCTGTGCTTATTTGAGTAAATAAGGTAATGTTTGAGATGGGATGTACTTTTAGCACACGAGGAATGTAATGCTGTGCAATTCACCACCATTTCTACAGTGTATCTTCATGCTTTTTTCCCATGCAGCAAACACATATCCATTCCTGATGTCCAGGTTACACATGCTATAGAGATTTGCAGCATGAATTTAAGCAGCAATCAAAACAGAATACTCTGTATCTTTTGAGACAATTCTATTAGGTTTGATAGGAAAAAGAATTTTCAAGATTTCCCATTTCTTTATTTCAGGACTTCCATTATAGAATATTTTGTTGTGCTTTTCCTGCTTCTTTTTCCTTGGGGAAATTGTCTTTCAATTTATAACAGCATAGCGTAACCCCAGCAATATCGGACCTAAACATGTGCTGCTCTCATCTCCTTCTGCCCATCAGATCTTTAAAAGCCTCACTGGCCTTCATTTTAAACATTGTTTATCATATCAACAACAGTGCATATCTTCAAATGTAATGATTTCAAACATACCTGATTGAACAGGATGAAGTCATATTTTATCCAAAATGCTTTCTGATTTATTGTTAGTGTTTGAAGACTACATTTATCAGCCTGATTGGTTTAGCAGAGAAGCTAATAAACAAATATGCTTATTCTTTGACAGCCACAGGTAAATATGTATGGGTAAGAAGCAAGATTAAAAACCTACGTAGCAGAGGCTGAAACTAGTTCAAAGCAAACATTTAGGGGGAAAAAAATTAGAATTATTATAAGGTGAAGCAGGTAGCCTAGCAATTATTTAATCATTTCTGCCACAGAGGATGCACAGTAATATTGCCTGTCCTGAAGTGATTAAAAAGCCATATACCCTACATCCACCACTAAAGCATTCTCTAAATTCAGTTGCTGCTTAACAGTTGAAAGTAATACTTTTCAACATGTTAAGAAAAGAGAGGAAGAAAAGAGAGGAAGAACTTTATCACCTCTAGCTGGTATTTCAGAGTCTATTGAAAATTATAGCAATGGCTTTTGGACAAGATGCTAGTAGCACAAAGTTCAAAACCATAATATTACTTAAACTATGCTGGAAATTTTCATACCTGCAGAAAGATAGTATATAGAATTTACATGTTATCCCAAACTACGCCGACCACTTCAATGTCCCTGCCTCTTTTGTGGAAACACGGATTAATTAGTACATGGAGTTGTATATATAATGCATGTACACATATATATAAAATATAGTGTGTGTGTATATATACATATATATATTAGTAGCATGGCAATGTATATATGTACATCTGAATTATGGCTCTGTAAGTTCTCTGAGTTTCAGTGGAAACAGGAGCTTCTGGGATGTGATTCATTGGACTAATGTCTAAACATTTATTGAGTTAGTGCTCCGTATGTGGTCTTACACAAAATTGGTCCAAGTCATCTTTTGTAATACTGGATTGTGACACATTAGATATTGGGTGACACTTTTGATGAGCACAGTAAAGGATGATAGACTTTCAAGTCTATCACCAAGTCTGTATACAAGGATAGGATGTTCATACATATTATGCGTTAAAAATGAACCATTTTTAGATAAGGTTTTGAGCCAATGTTTGGAATCTGCTGCTGAAATGTACTTTTTTTCTTCTATATTCTTGAATGCAAGTATTTTAAATGTCTGTAAATGACTGAATATTTTTCACTGTTCTTTCTTCCTCTTTATACATTATAACAATCCTAAATCATGAAATTTGCAAAGATGTCATAACACTTGTGAAATCTACCTTAGAAACATCAAAATAGAAGATGTTCACAGTTTAATTAGACTGATTCTGTATTTAGATAAGAACAATCCCTCTGAGATGTGGGTGGACATGGGAATTTTTTCAGCTTGATGGGAATTTAATGCCTATAATCTTCATATCCTACAGAATTTCTATATTTTAGTCAGTTGAGACTGAAAGATTAAAATTACTTTGGAACACTGATCCTACTTACTAAAAATGGGCAAAGACCAAACTACTTTCAAAGAGCAGTCTGATCCTCACCTTTACTATCCCTTAGTTGTCAGGCCACTCTCTATCTAAGGATGCATCAGCTTCTCCAGGACAAAAGCTGTGAGTGGTTGAAAAGCCGGTTTCCATCAACAACTCTCACAAAAGAGGTTGGACTAAATTGCAGCAGGTTGGCTAGCCCCACCTAAGTTATGATGAATTCTAGAATCCTTAACATCACAAGTGCACTCATTGGCCTTTATGGCTCAGATTTGTGATGAACTGTGCCCAATGTTCTTAGCAAGTCATAGGGGAAATTGTGTGGTATTTTATTTTAATTTACAGTAATTTGTCTCTGAAAACATGGAAGATGCACGTGTCACCTGGGATATCATAACATTTCTGCATGTGATCTATTTTATTTTAACAATTTGCCACGATAAAGAAGATGCGTAAGGCAGTTACTTGCCTAGCCTGGGCACTTGTAAGTGATTTTCTGTATACTGCAACTGGCACAAGCAAGAGGACCTCAGAATCACAGGAGCAGTTCATTTCAGAAAATTCCAGGGGTGGTAAAGAGTGGAGGAAGTTCATTCCAGAAAAGGCTCTGCTGGAAGAGTACAGGTGCCTTTGTAGGTGAAGCCATTCTTTATAGGCAGAAGGGGTAACCACATCAACTCCATTTGTCAGCCCACTTCTAAGGATGAGTTACACACCTCCTCTCCATTACTTCAGTAATGTTTCATTTCTTGTCAGCTCAGGGACTGAAATTCCAAGTCTGAGGTTAATACTGTATTCCCAGGTTTGACTCTGAGAAATGGCACAGAAGTGGGAGTAGTCCACGTCTGCAAAGTGCTCTGTCTGGGCTAAGGAGGGGAGAAGTATGCATTCACTGAGAGTCTGCTGCACTCATGTGGTGAGACAGCTGCTGGTATTTAAGATAACCTGAGTATCTGTGCACAGCATTGTGCTCTTCCAGGTAGGCCTTCCAGGTGCTCCTTACAGCTTGCATTGTCAAACAGTTTCTATGTGAGGCCTTCAGACAATTTACAGAAACAACATCACAGAAAATAAAAAATATACCAAGCAGGCAAGGCTAAGGCTTCACTTTTTTTTTTCTCACCTCTCCAAAAAGTCCAGGAGTTGGAGAATGACAGAGTAGAAGTTGTTGTAAGACCCCTCACTCCTGCTCATGGTATGCCTTTCATTTTCACACCAGCAGAAGGAGCATTGTCTTGGCATCACAGATGTATATCTGTGTCTTATTCTTTTGATTCTTTTTATCTTATGACTATTGTGTATGTCCCCTTGCAGCTACTCAGAAGCAGACATCAAATGAACCTTGGAAACAGTGAACTGTGTAAACTTCCATTCAGGTCTCTGTTCAGTACTCTGGTGACTGCTGGGAAGGGTGCCTTGACCTTACTGACTGGGTTGCATTTGAACTAACAGCTTAGAGATGAAATATCATTCCCCTGAGCTATCCTTTGCTCCCTTGCATTTTAGCAGAAATAGTTTTGTCCACCAATTTATCTAGTCATATTTTTATTTTCATGGGAAAAAAACATATCCTAGTGCTGAAAGTTGCCTTCTTTCTTGCTAGCTAAAAATTCCTGATTTAATTTTCCACCTCTAATTAATTTTCCTCAACAATCTCCACCCCTTTTGGCTGTCTACTCATAGTATTCCCTAAGTTAACATTAATTTACATGGCTTATCCAAATGTACTTCGTATTTTAAATAGATTAGGACTCCATTCCTTTGAAGTAGGCATAATATTTGACAGCAAGCTTTCTCTTCTCCCCCCCACCCCCTCCCCAAATGAATGCAATACCCTTAGAAAGAGCTGGTTGCTCCGGCGCAGTCTAGGGGGAAAGAGGAAGACATCTGTGTGTATACATAGGTACAGTTATAAATTTGCATATGTTTGCATGTGTACTTATGTATACAGCCATTCTGAAAAGCCAAACCTGCCAGAGAGGCAAAGCATCACAGGTCTCACCCTCTACTTCCGAGCCAACAGTCCTCAGCCCTGACCTACAAAGAGAACTCTGTAGATGCAAAACATTTGTATCTTATTAAGGAAGCAGATAAGTTACTTTTCTAGAACTGTAAAGTTTGTGCAGCATGAAAGGGAAACTAATTTGTGAGCAGGAAAAGAGTATAACCACATTTCTGTCAAGAGAGAGGGGTAGAAAGGAAAGAGGTACTGCATATTATTAAGCTACTTGATCACATATGTCTTTTCAAAGGAGAGAAGGAGACATTAGCAGCAAACAGAGGAACATTGTCATCTGCAAACATAAATATTTCAGATTTCAGGTACACTGGGAATGTCATTAATGTAAAAACTGACAAGAAGGGGCCCTGGAGTCAGCAATGACCGTGGGAGGCACTTCAAGAGATAGAAGAAGGGGTTCTGACAATAAGCTCTGTAATAATAATAAACTCCTTTGAAAGTCATGCAGGAGAAAAGTAGAGAATCAGGACAAAGAAGCTCTACCCATGTGTTTCAGTTTGAATTTGGAGGGGTGGTAAAGAGTGGAGGAAGAACCTGGCTCCTTGCCCTCTTGTTGCTGGGGGTTAAGTAAGTTAGTGCCTGTGGCATGCCCTCTATCCTACAACTGAGAAAAGATGATCAATACGTTCAAATAGACCCTTGGCAGTGAGCTGGTGAGATGAACAGAAGATATAAAGGGGGAAATTAGTTAGAAATAATTTAGGTTTAAGGTGGAGACAGATGATATTACTTGCCAACAGGGTCAACAGATAGAGATTAAATAGGAGCTTCAGCAACATGATGTGTTATTTCCCTGTCAGCCCGAATATTGTCCAGGAAGGCTGGAGAGGCAACAGAATAAAGGAGGTGAAAGGGTCAGCAATTGCTGTAGAGAGTATAGGCTAATTTTTTACTGAATGAACATCTAAGTAGGATGGTTGGGGTCTTTCTTCTTGATCCCATTTCACATCTAAAGTACTCATTTTACTGGACTAAACAGATATTAAATTTCTTAGGGAAATTACTAAAAAAAAAAAAAAAAAGGAAAAAAGAATCAAAATTGAAGCAATACAACAGGTTGTATGAGAAATTCAAATTCCTTATATTATGGAAAGCTATTCATTTATGAACTTGGGATACGAATGCTCAGTACTGGAAGTACCTCCACATTATTCAACATCGGAGTTTACAAGGACTATTTATTGCATTTCTGTGTTATAGAATTATACAGGCATTATTCTGTAGTTATTGGAGGGGTTAGACCTATAATTAAAAAAATAAAATGAACGTAATAAGAAATATTTTTGACAGCTGTCATTTAGGTTTTCATTATTTATGATGAAATTACATCACATACTAGTAAATGTGCTTTAGTATATTTTTAATGAAGTCTTAATGATTCTGAGTGTCAGTATGACACCCTGCTATTATATATTTTCTGAGAAATAGGAAGAGACAAATCAAAACATTATAGATGCAAATTACCACACGGTAGGAAGTGAAGGCCTCCTGTATTACTAGTATTATTGCCACTTCTTCAAGCAAGAAATTAATCCATTTCTGGGATAGGAAGTAGGAGTTTGGGGTAAAAAAATAAGACAACAAAAAGCAAGCTTGTTGCTCTTTCAAATTGGTCCTGATCCAAAGCAGGAGGCCTAAAGATCTTCCCTTGTCTAAATTTCCAGACTGGAACCAATCGGTTGACCTTTGGCCTTTTATAACTAACTGCCCTAGAAACTCTGAGTATTAAAGGAAATATATTTAAAAAGCATGTCTTCATTTGTTTTAGTGTTTTGAAATTTACCGTGCTAATCAGTAATTTAGAACAATCTTGAAATATTAACTGGCCATTTGTAATCCTTTTATCAACTACAAAGAACACGTAAATGGATCCCAGGTTTCCTCCCTGGGGGAGATAAGGACTTCTTCAACTGATACCTCGATGGCTGGAAAGCCTGGGATCACTCCACAACACGCAGAGACTTTCAGACATTATTACATTCGTTGAACGAAGAATGTTTGTCTTTAATAATGTCCCTTCCAGTTAGAAGTTACCTAAACATATGCAGCTTTGCATCACTCAAATGCTTGAAAATAATGCAAAGATCCAGGACAAAAATGTAAGCCAGACAGCAAAAATACAGTGCTATATAGCTAAGCTTGATTCTTGCTAAAGTGGTTTATACAGGTGTCTGAAAGGGCTGATAGAAAAACTAATGACAACAGTCTGACATGGTGGATACCTGCCCTGTGTTCTCTGGACTGATTAATCTCAAATGTGCTTGACCCAAATAAAAACTTTCAAAGGACCCTAGAGCAGAAGAATAACAGAAGCAGCACCTTCCTTTAGTTCTCACATTTGAAAAGCAAAAGACACATATCTAATATACAAAGGAATAAGCTGAGACTCAGGCAAGTCAATTTCAGTGAAGAGAACAGCTTTATTTCTTTAAAAAATACATCAAGCAGAGAGGCAAAGATAAGAGAAAGATTTACTTCTTCAATAAGTAGTAGGCAACATGATTTCACTCAGTGTTGAAAGAGATAAACAGAACTCTCCATTCAGATATGATAAAGGTTACCAATAAAAACATGAAAAGTAAGAAATAAGTCTGATGCTGCTGTAAATTGCTCAGAAGATGCTCTGATTTAGGGTAGTTGCCTATTCACAATGCTCTAACTTTGACTGGCAATTTTTGTTATGTATTACATTGGCAAAAAAGAACAAGATAGTGTCTGCATCCATTCCTGGAAAATGAGCAAACATTGTCTTTCTGATGTTACTAAAAGACATAAGAACCAAAAGTGGACACGTGCATGACATTACAGTAACACATTTATTCCACATGCATCTCAGTTGCATGATAGTAATAGACTGTTCATAATAGTGACAAAATGATAGAAATTTAGGAAAATCTACAAAATGTGCACAGATGACCTCAGAGGTGCTAATTCTTACAAGAACAGGTTAAAAGAATCAAACAAATAAAACAATTAAAATCAACAACCATATAATCTTAAAGGTATGGGCATCCAAAAAAAGAGGAAAAGGTTTTCCTTCTAGAACTGCAAAATGTGCAATGGTGTAATAAAGACACACCACCCAGGAGAAAAGACTCTCTCTCTACACACATTCAGTGCTGCCAAAATCTGCATAGGAAAAGGAAAGGGCAGCCTAACTAACAAAACTGGTTTTATGTATAAATATCAGTGGTATAAGTGTTATCAGGCTGAAAAAAATAAGTCAGAATGCATTTTGTGGTTTTATGCTATCACACTATTTCTCTGTTTGTCCTTCCCACCTACTCTACTGGTAACTCCTAAATCTATTGCTCAATTTCACCCTCCTTGACAGAAAGTAATATTTTTAAAGATATTACATATCTACATATATTCTTAAAATAAATATTCAGATAACAGAGATATTCTGCTTGGGGAAAAATAGAGGATGAATCAGAANCTCCAAGCTGAAGAGTCCAAGAAGTTTGTGTCCACATATCTATCAATATACAAGATAGATAGATATATATATAGATATATATATATATATATATATACACAAGGAAGATTTCCAAGGTCTTGTCAATTAAGATAGTTAATGAAGATGTAGTGAATCCCCTCAATAGTCCAGAGAGCTATGCAGGTGACCTCCATCAGTGCCTACTTTAGGCTGAGCTGAAATTATCTTCAGACTCCTTTGGGTTTATTGACTAAATGCTCATAGACTGTAACAGCAGTAGTCTTCAGACTACTGTGGCATCAGACAAATATATTTAAGCAACCCATCTTAAACTTTTTTTGTTCTACTGATAGTCAAACTGCTAATATTTCTCTGATTTCTAAACATTTTTCTTTCTTGGGTTTTTGTTTGTTTGTTTGTTTTGGGGTTTTTTTGTTTGTGTTTTTTTTGTGTGTGTGGTTTTTTTTGTTGTCGTTGTTTGGCTTTTTTCGTTTTTGTTTTTTTAACTGTTATCATTCTGCCATGATCAGATTCCTGCAACAAGAACATCTCTCACTGCCATCTCTGTAGGCTGCCATCTCTACCCAGGTTTCATCCATTTGTCTTTATCTGTCACATTTTCTTGTGTGGTCATGTGAATATAATAACCACAGACATCCTTGAGCATGCACCACTAAACAGATTACCACAGCTTTAAAACACACATATATAAGATTACAGTGAACCAGGTGCTACTATAACTGAAGGAATTTTTAAGCAAAATGTATTTGTGGACTTCATAATCATACTGAGAGCATAAATAGTATCTAATATATCTAGGATTTTGCTGCTTATCCCACACTTTTATTTCTCTAATTCTTAAATGCCTTTAAAGTAGTCATATGCATCTATTCAAATCAGTACTCTTATAAAAGTATAGCTTTAGATTTCTTCATACACATTTAAAGATTTTTAAATACCAATTTCCATGAAGTTGGTTTTGAAGAGAATGTAAGTTTTCCTGGTGTATTTGTACACCTAGTGAGAACAAATTTAAACAGCAAGCTGTAACAGAATGCAAAAATTGTTTGAAAGAAATACGCCACAAGCTTTGTAAATATTTTAAATTTGAGTTTCCTACTATTGAAATTAAGACTGTAGAAGCCACCAGAGCACTTCCTTGTGCTTAAGTGAGAGAAGCTTTGGAATACTGAAAGAGAGAACCAATGTAGCAAGGGCAAATAATAAAAAAGTAGCTTCCTTAGAGACCAAAATCAACAAGGACATTTGATGCCTTGTGAGTGTGAAAATATAGAGGTGCTCTTCACAACAGAAGTGATTGATGTACTGCATGTGAATAATGAACCACATTGATCAGCTTAACCCATCTGCTGAACAAAAGAGGAAGATAAACTTGGAATTCACTTGTGACTTTTAAATCTCAAGTTTGTAGTTAGCTGTTACATGAACATCTTTGAGATTCTGCACTAGGGAGTCAGGCAGTAAAGTGTCCCTAAAAATGGTTTTCAAAGATGCAGAGCCACAGACATGTAGACAAGAACAGTCACAAAACTGGTAGTTCTTGTGACAGAGAGATGGATCTGTGCACATACAGTGGTTTTAACCTACTGCAGAAATTGGGATTGTCTAATGCAGCCAAAATGCTGCATTAGACAAAAGTAGGTTGCTCCCCTAGTCTGGCAGGATTAATACTCACACAGTTCACTTACACAAATCTGGTTTATTTAGGCTTTGTGCCAAGAAGACAGAAGTATTACTGATAGGAAAACTGCAGGCTTTAAGTATTTATAAACAGGGGGAAAGAAAAGAATGTGAAAGATCCTTCAGACTGCTCACATAACTATTAAACTCATGTGGAACATGGTGTCAACCCCTGAATGTATTGAGAAAAGGAAGCATTCAATGAGGAAAATTTAATAAAAACAAACATATTCTGATAGGATTACAGCATCAAAAGTGCATGTGTTCCACATGTTTTTATTTCTCTTTAAAATTAGAAAAAGTATCTTCAGTTGATGTATCCTGCAGGGCACTAAGCCAGAAAACACTATTATACTATTTCTTGCTTCATAAAGAATTTCATTTAAACTATGAACCTTGTGATAGGTAATTATATGCAGGAAGCAGAGCACATATGAATTTTATATTTATGGTCTACATTGAGGTCACAATTTAAATTCTAAAAACTGCCTTCAGAAATACCAGTTAGTGTGTCGTTTTTATTTTAATTGCATTTCCTCCCCTCTGGTACAGCATGATCAACTGAAAATCAGAACACATGTTTTATGTAACATATTTAGAATCTAGCAATAAACTATTACCATCCATATAAACATTAAACCCATTTGGAATGCTGCTAACACAGAAGGGGGAGGTCATGGGAGGTGCTGGTAGATCCTTTTGCCCAGGAGAAGAAAGCTGCATTAAAAAATTTCCACATGCTCCTCATAACAACTGCTGTTAATGAACTGTTCTCCCTCTTCCCATCCTGAATTCACTATTTATTTCCAACTACAAATATCTTTCCAAAAAAAATTACTGAATTATTTTTTTATGCTAGTGAAATAGAAATATGTCAGTTCCTTTTGTTGCAGTAAGTAATGTCATGAGAACCAGAGAGTATCTAGTACCACTTCCCATCCAGCCGGGAATGTTGGACCATGGGACTGTCAGTACTAGAGCTTGTGTTGTTTTTCCCCAAGGGCCTATTTTTTCCAAGTCTAATAGAGAATGTGGTCTCAAATTTGGGAGCTCAACCTGAACCCCAAATGATGACCTTGTACTGGCTGGATACACTGCTCATAAAACTCAAAGTGACCTTTGCCCACTGACTTTTGCATGTGGGTTGCGGCTGGTCTCCAAAATGTTGGCAGTGGCTGCTCTTAGCCAAGATGGTTGTGTTGTTACAACACCCTCATGGCAAGGAGGTGTGTTCTGTTGACTACTATGATGTCTTGCCTAGAAACCACATCCTCTGCTCTCAGTGTCCAGGTTTTAATCATTCACTCTACAAAAACTGAGTGGGCAGGCTAGGGCATCCATCTAAACTCCTTCTGCACTCAAGGATAAACACCAAATCTACTGGAGGGAGATTCAGCTCATTATAATACTTGATCACTCCCTAGGCATATGAGATAGATGACTGAAAAGAGGTCTATCTGTTCACACCACTGAATACAAAGGACAAGACCCAAAGAGTTAGAAGACTGCAGTCAAATGGAACAAATATTGTGCAAAATAGTTAAATAGACAAACGTGAAGACTATCTTCATTCATGTAATCAAGAGCTTTTAACTCTGAACTGGAAGAATACATTCCAAAGAAGAGCAGTTTGGCTACTGTGATCCGTTTAGACTTTGTCACTCTTCACTATGAGTGACAACAGGACTAGTCATTGCAATGACATTTTTATGTGACAACTTCACTTAAAATGCAGTGGGCTATCAGTTTTTTGTGACAGTTTAGGTCAACACTCAAACAGAGTATAGATGGTCAGAGAGCTTCAAATTTTTTTGTTTGTTTTTGTTTTTGTTTTGGTTTTTTTTCCCTATTTTTATCATCTATTCTAAAGGAAATGTCTGGATGTTCAAGACTCAGTCACTGTGATTTGAACAGGATATACACCTTTGACATTGAATTTTAAAATATAACATAACTCCCTGCCATCTAATTTCTATCATACCTTCATCATTTGTCAGAGAAAATTTTTTGATTGACTTAACATAGATACTTAACATACGCATGCTGAAGCTGAAAGAGCCAGTACAAGTCAGACTAGTTTTATTAACATAAATTGAAGCTGACTGATTTATACCAGCTGACAAAAGAGTCCAGTATCTAATAAAAATCTGAAAGGTCCTTACATTTTACCTGGCACTTACAGAGTTTTTAATCAAATTCTACATTTGCTTGTTTGATTTTTGGCATAGGAGAATTTTTTCTTAGCATTTCTTATGCCCCAGGATTTAAAAAAAAAAAAAAAATCATAGTAAAGTGTTGCAATTCATGATTAAGTTATCCATGTAATAATTAAAAACAAAAAACGAGGAAAAGAACTGTGACCAATAGCCAGATCAAACTGCCAGTTGGCATACAACTGAAAGCAATGACATCTTATTACATAGCAGACTAACATATTCACTCTTGCCTCAATAAAAGCCTTTTTGCAATGCAAAGAAAACTACATTTGAAAATAGAAAGATTTACCCAGTTGAAAATGAATGCAAGGCCTTTTAAAAAAATGCCTAAATATTTAGACATTTTTGTCTGAATTTCCTAATGCAATCATATGAAATCCTGGATCTTTAAACTTTCAGTACATAATTTTAAATATAAAGACATTATCCATGACTAAGAAAGTCCTAGAAACATAATCACTAAGGAAGGATGAGACAATATTTTTGAAAACTACAATGATATATCAGTCTTGGTCTTAGGTTCATTCCTAAGCATTTGCTTAGGGATGATAGGCTGTATGTTGATAAGGACAGTGGGCTTGTTGGGTCTTGGTCTGATCTAGTATATTTGTGACTTCTGTCTTCTTCTGTTCAGCTGCAGACAACTGAAAAATATATAACCTCATAGACTGTAAACAAATTAAGAACTCAAAAAATACTGTTAAAATTGGATAGTAAATGGATTGAAAATTTTTACTTGAGACAATTGCTATAAAGTTTATAGTGTTTCATTTTAAATTATCTGATTTTTCAACTGCATTTTCAAAGAAATACAAAGAAATGAAAGATAAGAAACGTAACAGCATAATTGGCAATATTATCCTTTTTTTTTTTCCTTTTAAAAAAATTTCCAATGGGGTAGAAAACCACCAGATTTTTACACCAAATAATTTTAAAAGGTATTTCAGATTCTGAAAAATTGGCCATTTTGAAGACCAAAAGAAACACAGATTAGTTAAAGCAAAATCAGAAATATCCCTTTTCTGTCATGATCACAGCATTTGCACAACAGTTGACAATGTTGGCACTTTCATTTTGTAGAGTGACTGAATAGCTGGAAGTCCTGAGAGTCCTCTAAATCTTCTTAGACAATGAGAAAACATTGAGTTTGTGTCCTTGCTGTCTATCCAACATAATATTAGGGATATATCAAAGTATGACATCTGAACTCCAGAAACCACACTCAGTAATTTGCGCAAATGTACAAATGCAAACAATAGAGAAGAGGGAATCCTATGAGGTGGGGTAAAGACTATTTAAAGGAGTGGTATCTAATCCATATATACTACAGTTTCTTCTATAGAGGAACTGTAAATAACTTTTCACTGTGATATGTCATGAGGCACAAGAACATATGCTATGTTGAATTCCAAACATATGACCTCTGCTGCATTCCTTTCATCCAATCATTATATAATTCTGTCAGCAAGAACAATCACGTTTGATGTAAGTGTTCACAGGGCTGAGCTTAGATACTCTGAAAGTTCATTCCCTTAATGTTGGTACCATAATTTTGCATGGCAAAGTACTTACTCTATTAGAACCTTAAATAAAAGGATTTTATTTTTTTAATTACTACAATAATTTGGTTAATTTTGAATCACTTCTCCAGAAAAATATTATCATCAATACTGAAGTTACTTAGTACATTTCCATCATAATTCAGGATTTGCATTTCTTGGCTGAGCCAAAAGAAATGGAATGCTAATTCCCGTAGTTGTATAGCAGTCAAAAGAAGCTGGTCAATATATATCTGAAGAAGAGCAGTTTATAAGATCAAATCTTTCCACGACACCCTTCTTGCACAACAGTAACAAACATAACTCACAGAAAAATTCTTAATGCATTCAAGTTGAGCATGAAAAGACAATGTTTAGAGATAAATCAAATTCCGCAGTGATCAAAACAACATGTTACAAAAGTCATCATATTTTAAATGAACAGTTATGCCACTGCTGTATTTTCTAACACTTGCAAAGTGTGAGAGAGCACTTTTAAACCTGAGCAACTAACACTTAGCTAAAGCGGTTTTAATGGTGGAGGTTTACCTTCCTAAATAATGGCAATCCTGACCTCTATAATTCAGTTAGCTACTCCAGGCTCCCAGGGTAGACAACTTCATTCTTTTCCAAACTGTGCCTGAAACAGGTCAGATGAACAGTAACCTCTGAGTGCCACTTCTCCATTTCACTGGGTAGCATAAGAAAGCACAACTCTGAGAGTTTTACTATTCTTACCGCATTCCCTAGAGCCAAATTTTCATCCATATTGTGGTCTGTTTATCTGAATGAAGTAGAAAAGTAAGCTGGTCTTCCTTTTTAGACATTATCTTTGTTTCAAAGTCTTTAATGACTATTACAAAATTATTTTTTTTTTCTATTTGATGCTCTGTACTCTCTTTTCAAACAAACCATCTTGCAGGATATCTTGTATTCAACATCTTCTTTTCCTTTGGAATAATAATATGTTTGTCTGAATAACAGGAAAGCTAATGAGTCATAACTTTGAGTTAGTTTGCAATAATTTACCTGAATTTTATCTGATACAGATTGTGCCTTAGGAGAGCTAGAACTAAAGGCAGAGACCATGATATAGATGTTATATACACATGTTTATTCCCTGAAGCCACTACATTTGCACTGTCAGAAAAGAGAGCAGAACTATGCCACAGATGGCACAGCTTTGTTATTCAAAATCTACATCTACTCTTATGTTTTTGTCTAAGAGATATATAGATAAGTCAGGTTCAAAGCCAATTTTAGCGGTACTGCTTTACACAAACTGCAGTAGATCCAACACATAGAATTACTCTTGGTAGGTAGGAACAGGAATTCAGCCAAAGGTCTCCTTAGGAATCATCTGGATTGTTCAAAGAGGAGTTGCTCTGGTGTGATTTGTTCTCATTTTTCATAGAAACATTTTAAAAAGTTTTGGAACGGAAACAGGAAATTTCTTAACATCTTGGAATTTTTATTAGAGTGGAGTATCATTTCCTCTTTAGTTTTATGAATAGCTGCTTTCACTTCTTTAGCTACATATTTATAATCCATACAAGTAAGGGTGATAAGATAAACTGAATACTTGATGGATCACTTCACCACAATCAACTGTGAATGAAAAAAATAATTTTGCTACAGTAGAAAGTAAAAAATTGATTAGTGATATTTTCTTCCAGTTCTGAAATCCAATGAGTCAGAAATATAAATAACCAAAACCAACCAAAGGAAAAAAAAAAAAAAAAAAAAAAAAAAAAAAAAGTTNAAAAAAAAAAAAAGGAAAAATGTATTTATATAACCAATATTAGCAGAAGAATCTAAGTATTGACTATTTGCTGACCATAGGTTGGAAACATCACTGGCATGTTCCTACCTCAAACTAAGTATTATCTGGGGTATTTGTTCTAATATAAAACAATTTCAGTTACTTCCAGTTGTTACACAGAAAAGGAGAAAAAGGCTTGCAATTCTCATAAAAATTCATAAAAATAGGAATGTGAGAATTAGAAGAGAGTACCAGACCATGGATTTTCAAGGATGAAGAAACTAACATCTGAAGATAAAGGGACTGTTTCAATAATATGGACTATTTTACTACAAATGTTTTGGGGGCTTATTTTATGTGTTACAGTTTATTGTGCAATCCCCTATACATTCTATTCTAAGTTCTGGAAAATTCCCTGATTCCTCAAGGCCCTGAACCCTACCCTCCGTTTGGTTAATTTTTGCTTCATTGCAGTGGTTTTCCCTATATGGTTATCCCAACCCTCTGTTTTGCATGCTAACTCCTCCATTTCTCCACCCATGTACACCCTCCTTCTGGAAGGTTCTCACCCTACCCTATGTAAGGGAAGAGCCACCTCAGGAAAGTGCCATTTTTGCCTTGGATTTCAGAAGGGTGCCAGACCCTTCTTTCCACTCACACCACCCCACCCCACTCGCCCGCCCTGCAAGTGTCAGAGCCACAATTCAACACAGAGAACTGATTTTTATTAAGACTAGGAGCAATTCATTTGACATCAGAGAATGATTAGTGCTTCATAAGCTGAGAACTATCTATTCAGAGGAATTTTAAGTTGCCAGGTTTCCCACGAAAACCTTGTCTTTGACTTTCCTCTTTGGAAAGCTACATAACCTCTTCAAATGAGTATCAAAATGAATGAGAAGTGGCTCCTATAGATAATGGAAGTCCTTCAGTGCAGCCAGGCAAGACAGAATTTCCAGTAATCCCCCAGCACCTGCCTCCCTCATTCTTCTACCAGGCAGAGAACATAGAAGTTCATGCAGTTCCGCTCACTAGAGTACCCAAAGAGGGCCTCAGCATTTTATCATCTAGATAAGTGTGCTGGTTTAGACTTAAACCAGCAGAAAAAATCAATCCAGCTCAGAATGGCATTGCAAGTCGGAATAACAATTTCATAAAAGATCACAAAATACACTGATACAGAAAGAAAAAAAAATTCATTTGTGCCACAAAAACAGATGTACAGCCCAGCACAGCAGAGCACGAGCAGAATGGAGCTCACCAACCCTTGTACTGAACCCACATGGCCCCCTTGAATTCAGAGTAAGAAAAAAGGAAGAAACCTGGTGGTGAAAATGATGGTTGCAGTCCAGTGGCAGTCTCAGTCCAGTCAAGGCTCTGGTCCTCCTCTGGATCTGAAGAGCTCCCAGTCCCCAAACCCCAAGCTTATATCTGCTTGGGCTCAGATGGGTGGAGAGTTTCAAAATGGGTGATTTACTCCGTGAGGTGAACAATGGCATATTTTTGGCATCCCTGATGGCCCATTAGCAGACA
Source organism: Formicarius rufipectus (assembly GCA_013399695.1). NCBI lineage: Eukaryota > Metazoa > Chordata > Aves > Passeriformes > Formicariidae > Formicarius > Formicarius rufipectus. Next base: position 127,273 of record VXAU01001760.1, on the reverse strand, counting down.
TGGCACCACAGAAGTTCCTAAACATCCAGCTTGTAGCCTGAGGGGTTGGATGTGCCCTGAGCAGCTGCTGGAAATGGGCCATGGTGAGCAGTTCATGAGAAAAATGACCTAGAGGGTTCAGAATACACACCCACACAGTGACAAACAGATCCTGGCTACTATCACCAGGACAGTAAGTCACATGCAGTAAGTCACTTTTCTGGATTGCCAAGAAGCTGTGTGCCCAGACAGAGCTGGAAAGATCCCCTGTGCACAACTGTGCGCCTGAGCTGTACCAGCCACCAGACAGCCATCTCTGCAGGGAGGAACTGCTTCATGCAGCAGCTGATCTTCCATGTATCAGTGCTAATGCTATGGCATAACAGCAAACACGGGTCTGATCACTTTTCCCGTGCGCCGGGCATCTGCCTCTACTAGAGGCAGAAAGAGGAACTTCTCTCTGCTTTCTGTCCCCATCACAGTGCTCTTGAAATGGGGTCTACTCTGGGTACCTCTCATATGGCAGGTTGCATTCTTCAGGTGTGTTGGGACACGCACTCAGCTGCCTGCATGCACTGCTTCTGCTACTCCTATTCAGGGTGTGGATGTTTGTACCAGACTCTATCCTACCCATTTTGGCCCAGTCCCTGCCCCCCCCTTCCTTGCAGTTCCCTTGCTCAAGATGTCAGTACCACAGGCCTGAAAAATCAAGAACTTTACACATCAGGCTCATTTACTGTAATGGCAGGTGCAGAGAGAGGAAAGAAGGGAAATATGTTTTTAGGTGCAGATGTATAAATGTAATGAATTGCAAGTGCAAGTAAATATTTCAGGGCAATTAACTAAAATTAGTCTGCAGAGGTGTTACAAAATGCCTAGCTTTGCAAAATATTTTTTAATAATTTCATTATAATCCTTAACTTATTATGTTCAAATCAATTATTATTGTTGTGTTCCACTGGTATTGAAAAAATTAGGCATGTTATTTATAACACAGGTGTCATATATTGGACACCAACCTAAATTTTCTCTACCCAAACCTATCTCACCTACACTTGAGAAACCTCTTAAATATTTCCCATGCACAGCTCAACCAGAATTTGCAAGTACTGAACATCTCAGGAGAATACCAGAACTTGTCAGATGTTCTAAGAAGGTTTAGTGAAGTCTGGATAAACAAGCAGCATTTTGGTTGTCTTACTAAACTATATTTTCGAAGTTTAGCCATCACTTATCATAGTCTGATAGCTTGTCAGAGATCATTGCACAGAATTCCCCACTGTAAATAAAAGCTGTATGAATACAACTAGTTATAATACTTTGGATTTAAATGGATGTATTTTTGGCTAGAGGGTTCTGTCAACACTTATCAGGGAGATGGGTGTACATTTTATGTTGTTTTGGTTCCACAGCTAATTTGGACAGCAAAATGAGATTTCCTTGTAATGAGTACAAAGCCACCTGCTTTGTCTCTTTGGAGGAATTTAAAATATTTAGCATATGAAGTATAAGTATATCATAAGAGTTCTCATAAATATCATCAGGAAAGCTGTCTGGGCATAGAGATCTCCTGAGTAAAAGAATCAGTATTTAATAGCTCCCTTAATCTCACTTAATGTTAATGGACAATTGGAGGAAACTACTCATCTAGAAACTACTTTAGCAAATTAAATGTGGCCAAGCATCTTTGCTTAAGTGAATCTGAAAGGAAGTCATCCATCTTAGATGGGATTTTAGAGAAGTATCCACAATTGGAAAACTCTGTATCTGTTTAGCAAATGAAAGTCACGTATGGGCATGCATCAACTATCTGTGTGCTCAATCCAAACCTAGCCAGACCTCAGTAACCCTTTTCTGAGCTGAAAAACTCCACTAACAAGCACTGTGCCTCAAAAACTCATGAGAAACATGAGCTTTTCAACATTGTACTAATTCCATACATATTATTTAGTGCTTTAAATTGTCTTAATCAAGTTCCTTGCTCCTGTTTGGTACAGTGCTATCATGCCAAGCTTTAACTATTATGTATATTATGCCATCTTCCGCAAGGACATCACTGAATTTCAAAAATATGTTCAATCTTCATTTAATTAAAAATATTCTTATACAGCATAAAAACGTGCATTTTCCCACCTTCCTTACTACTAAGTATATCTGAAAGCGTTTTGGTAATGTGACTAAATATTACTCACCATTTTACTTCTAAGAAAGACATTGAAGTACATGCAATCTCCTGCTTTGCAAAAACCTATAACCACTTTTCTGAGTACACGATCTCTCTTTAAATTAAGGTTGTGTTCCTAACCCCAGCGCATGACTGAAGTGGCATGCAATGATCAGGCAGGAGGTTTGAAAAACTATGAAGCCCATAGTTTTTCTTCACACAGAACATGACTATGCCAGGGAAGGCATTGGCACTGGATGTGAGGGAGGCCAAATATACATGTCTTCAAACATTGTATAGGTACTTGGAGGATACATTCATTCATGCCTGTCTAGATTATGGAGACGGTGTGATTTCCATGTCAGGATGCCTCTAAATTGCTAATTGCATGGAAAAAATCCCTATAGTCAGTAGAAATTGGTGTGTGTATGTATGATCTACCTGAAACTCTTTGATAAGCATCTGACAACTGCTGTTGGAACAGCATTAGACTGTACAGAAAAGCTATCCTTATATAAAATTCCATTAAAAAAATCCAGCCAGATTACTGGAGATGTTGCAGCCAGGTGCAGACCTCATTTATTTCACACTTGTTTTTATTTTCTGCACACACTCTTCAACTTTTTAAGATTTAAGTCTTTAATTGCAATTAAATGCAAAATTTCTGTAAATAAAAGCTGTGTGTACTGATTTGTTCCTTTCTATGTGTCAAATGATCTGCTTATACAACTCTATTCAATCACTTGTTTTAGCCCATAATGTTCCATGTGAAGTTTTGATCATTGGCTTAAATTCATGTCACAAAGTAAATCAGAGAACATTTTTGACAGTAGGAGACCACATTCACTCCTAGGAAATTATAATCACTTTTAGTTAAATTTCACTTACCGTGACTGGAGAGTTTATTTACTTTGAAATGTATAAACAATTTTTTAAGTGCCTACTAATAACTCCATTTAGGTATCTGATGATAAATTAATACTTCTTGTAGCTCTGTGAAAACCAGTGGGGACGAACTTGATCTGATGTTTAATTTCTGTTTGAGAGGGGGGATTTGGAACCATATCATGCATTTGTTTCCAAGCACTCTCCTAGATTTTAGCACTGCAACCAGTATAAATGAATATGCATATGTTTATTATAGATGATGGAGGAAAGGGGGTACCTATGCTATGCATAATACATCAAAAGAGGTTTGCAGAATTCAAGAACCTATAAAAATTATTAGAAAGAAGATAATTTAATTTTTTTTTTGTTTCTGATGGTTCAGAATAAGATCCAAATGTTGACAAGGGTATATTCCTCATGATTTCTCCAATCAACTAAAAGAATCAATGGCATTCTGTAAGTACAAAATGATTAGTCACCACATTAGAGTGTTAAAAGGCCAATTCTAGCTCTAACAAAAGCTTAATTCCACTGTAAATCAACAGAAGTAGATGCATATTATAAAATTATTTAATTAAGATTGTTGACTCAGCTTTACAAACAGACAGCACAATTGTTTCTCAAAAGGAAAAAAATACACAACTTTTAAATTAATTTTCTAGCAGTATTGTTGTGTACGTATAATTTTGAATGCATTTTAAAAACTGGGTTTATATACAGTCTTTTACTTTTTTAGCCAACCACTTTAAGAGTTCATGTGTTCCTAGATTTTGTTGTTATCATCCCATTATAAAAAAATCTAGAAAATGAACATGATATGTAAACACTGAGTTAAGCTTGGGCTTCTCATTTTCCCAGAATTCATCAGATAAATTTAAAATCAGATTAGTAACATATCTTTGGACATTTGGTTCATGTTCTTTGCAGTTCATATGAATTTATCAGCTTTTCATTGAAGAAGTATCTGGTGTATTTTTAATCTCTTTTCAGTTCATGCTTTTTCAATTTTCAGTTGATATGAAGAATAGATATTTAAACACCATTTGCAACTGAATTTGAAGAAGCTGTTTCTGTTCCTCAGACTAAACTCATGTAAACATATGCCATTGTTCTTCAAATTAGGAACAGAACTTCTTACATAATAAAAAAAAAAAGAAAATCTATAGTACGTCTTTAAGAAAAACAATTGCTCTGATTCATGCAAAAACATCTCACATACAGTTTTAGTTTTCACTTTACATTGAGTAAACTTATCCTTTCTTATATATCCTTTGCTATGAAATGAATGTAGGAGGACAAAGAAGTCTCACCGAATAGCTTATGATGTAACAAGGAAAATCTTGCTTAGTGTAGAATCAGGCCATGGCTAAGTAAAACATAATCTAATCATATCCTAATACAGTCTAACGTCCTTTTTTGATGGTAAATAATTCCATGTGGGAAGTGAAACAAGAAAGGCTAAGTTGTTAGAACCAGGCAAGTACTGTAGGGGAACTTCCATCTGGCCTCACCCTCACACAACCAGAATTTTTCACAGGAGCACACTGCCAACAAAAATAGCTAATTTATTCTGTAAACCTTGAGTAAAGTTTTCGGTGAATCAATTCCAAACATCTTTTTTCATGGTAAGAAGACTCATAATAGGGTTTGTTCTCTCAACAATTTACTGGCATGCTTAGAGGTGTATCTAGGACAAGGCACTATTTTTCTTGAACTGAAAGTGTCCAACTTTACTAGTACATTGACAAGACTCATTTCCTATTAGTTATTTCTCACTCCACTGTTTTTTCTATTCTGAAATTCAAGGGGAAAAAAACTGGATTATATTTTTAATAAAAATTCCTGCCCTCTGAATACTGCTGAGTATTCAGCTGAGTACTTCAGCTGCAGTGTTATCACTACTTAACTACCAGAAAATATAATATAGAGTCATGGTTAAGTTGCTGTTTTCTCATTTCTGAGCTGGGCAAAGCTGGCACAATTTCTTCCTCTGTTTCACTGAGTTGTACTGATGACTGCAGTGACAGTAAGCTCAGGTTTGCCCACCTGCACAGCAATGGAAATACTGGCTAAGCTTGAACTCTGCTTCCTTTTTTACATCGTGGTCTTAATTATGTGTATGCTGTGCAGTGAGGAAAGCACCTTCCACCTGTGAAATCTCTTCTGCAATCCTGTTCTGCAGTTCCCCAGCCTTGAGTAGTAGACCAAAGGTGGGAAACATAGTGCATCTGGAGGTTTTGATAGAAGTCTAGACTGAGTATGTGGACACATTTGTATCTTCTCCAGTTTGCCAGATCGTAGTATACCGGACCAATGTGCGAAGTTTTCCCTTGCTGGCTGAAAATCTTATCACCGTGTGAAGTGCACTAAACCTTTTGAGAAAACTCAAAGCACTGTTGCAGGCTCCACCTCGCCCATGTGGTGGAAGCAGAGCGTGAGTCCGCCACCACAAAATTACAGACCTGATGACAGCAGCAGACCCAAGTGTTCTATGCACTGCTCATGGACAAGTGACATTTAGCTCACCTTAAGTTTTAACTCACAAAATAAATTTCAGGAAACTTGCATCTGAGCCTTCACTCATTAACAAGAACCAATTACTCAGACAAATGCTCTTTTCAGAAAAGTGGCTAAATATTATGCCAAGCCAGCTCTTCCTTTGTGGAGAGCAGAGCAGCAGGTAACTCTGTAATAGGTCAAAACTGAAATTGCTATTCAGCCTAAAACACTTTATAAACAGCTAAATTCTGCAGAAATTTGTAATTCTAAATGCTGATGTGAACGGGCTTTTGGCAAATCCATGTGATATCTCTGCTCTACTGTCATGATTGGTCTGACAGCTGCCATTGCCTGACAGTCATTTCAGTAAACATGATTATAAATTTTTTTTTCTCCTATGGGTAATAATAATATTTTAAATTTACAGTACAGGCATTCCCTTTTCCATTTATAATGATAAAAGCATATAGCTCTTGAATAAATGCTACCCATATTTATAAAGAGGATGAGGGAAAAGCAGGTTAAAGCACCAATATCTTGCCTACCAATAAACAGATAAAAGAAACAAAATAGTTCTTATTGCAAAGTGCAGAATTTTTTTCAAAAGGTACTGACAATTTATACCGAAAAAAATGAAGAAACCATTCTCTCACATGCAATTCTTCCTTGCAAGAGAGCCAGCAAAAATTTACAGGTTTTAGACAGCTAGAGTAGAATCCACTGCAACTAAATTTAGCACCTAAAATATTCCCAAATTGTTCTTTTTGATGTACAGTCCTGATACCTAGTCTCTCTAGAGCTGTGGCAGAAATAAGCAGATGCCTCTGACAGGCAGATGCCTATCCTATCAGCCTAAATTAGATGGACTGAATTTCTTCCCTAGATTTTTCATCTGGCTACCTGACCTGTCCTCTGATCTTGAAAGCAATCTAGGCCAAGTTCAGGGAGTTTTCAAGGAATTATAAAGCCAAGGACTACGTCAGATTTTTTAACAAAAAGCTAAAAGCAAGCTGTGGGAAAAGTTCCCTCCAGTCTCAACATTCTGCTCACACTTAAGTTAGAAATGAGAGAATCAATATTTTTGATATAGCTGATTATTTTTAACCCCATATTTTTCAGTCTTTCATTGAAAAATGGGCAGAATGGATACACACATTGTATAGTGCTGGAGAAATCAATTTCCAAAGTGAAAGCTGTACAAGGAGATAATCCCTGGGTGGACCCATACATCTTTTTCACTCTGTGTGCCAGGAGTCATTCACAGGAATTAGGAGTACAGTTGCTAACTACGTCCTCCTGAAAGATCAGGTCCTCTGGAATCTGAACCAGTTGCACATTACACAATGGCTAAAGTTAAGTAGAGGGTTTTGTTGTTTTGTTTTTTGTTTAATTTTGTTCTCTGTGACTTGGAAGGACAACTGTAAGTCATACCAATGCTACCTAGGGAAAGGGCAATATCTGAAGCCATCCATATGACAGCAACTGTGCCCCAACACACTTTGCCAAGCAGCACGTGTTCTTGACTCCAGGAAATCCCATGTCAGTGGATGTGAAATGTAAAAGACATGCATAAGCTCTATTAGGAGTTGGCTCCTCAGCTGATTAAAAGAACAGAGTCCGTTCACTGAAGTCAGTGCAGCTGCAATAATTCATATTAGCTCAGAACCCAGCCCTAAGCTTCTTTAATGCATGTGGTTTTATTTCTTAATAATTTATTAAGCATGGTTTAAAAGACAAATCATTGATGGTGATTCCTGTCAGAGAGAAAGCTTTCATGCTAGATGCATTCTGTCTGACAAGGCAACGCATGCGGTGGTCCGGCTCCTTTTGTACACAAAGAGCAAGATTCAATTGCTTAAACATTGGCATCTGTTGCCACTAGAGACGTCTCAGGCGACCCCACCTGGTCTCCAGCTGCCTGTCTGGGAAGACACAGGTCTCTTGTAAGTCTTGTGACATACCTGTCAGCCTCATGTAGATGTCTTGGGTATCCCGGGGTATATCAAACAGCACTAGACACTTAGGTTCAAGCTACTGTATCACTCTCTAGGACTGCAAGGATAGCCAAAATAATGTGTATTACTTAGGTCCTCTTGATTTGTTGCCTGCTTCTTTTACTGTTTTAAAAAACCTTTTCTAGTGGATTTGAATTTAATGGCACTTTTGTAAGACAATTTTTTAAGCAGAGGAATTTTTTTATACAATACTGCTGAGGGCTGTGCAAAATATAAAATATTATGCAGCTCAGTAGGTTAAAAATAAAACAAAGCGGTAGCTCAGCTTTCTAACCCCATGGTAGACTACCATTTGTAAAAGCAAAAGCTTGGTAAAATGACAGATTTTATTTACAAGTTTACTAGAAATGGAATTAATTCCCCCAGCTTTGGAAAACAGATTCAGCACTAGATTGCAGATATCTAAGAACCAAATGTAAGTATGTGTGCACATCTGAGACAGGTGTGAAAGCTCTCACAGTAGTGAATGCGATATAGAGCTCAATTTACACATGGCATGAGATACTGTATTCCATCTACTACTAAAGGATCTTCTGCAGATCCATGTTACATCTGATTGTAACATGATATTTGTGTTTAGGAAATCGTAGCAGACCCAGTTAATAGAGTATGGAGCATAGAGAGCTATGTGCTTATCCTGAAGAGGACATCTAAGTCTGGAATCACTCACAGGAACACAGCAATATTTTAGGTGTCCTATGGTGACTTAGACATCCACAAGGCCTGGTGGGCACAACACAGGACTTTCAGATTAATCCATGTCTGGAAGTCCTTAAAATTTTACTTTTTTTTTTTTTTTTTAAAAAAAGCATGGTTAAGCAACTCTTTTGGTCTAGTTTTGACTTATGTACATATTACTAAATAAATTTGTTAAGGGTAGTGTGACAGCTCTGACCAAATGTTATAACAGATTAATTGTGAGGGCTAGACATCGCTCTGCTAATATATATAGAATAATTTTAAATACTGTTTTTAAAACAGGATTTGGTTTATAGGTTCAATGCATCATTAATATGCAGCATACCTAATTGCCTAAAACAAATATTTCTTCTTCAGCCGTTTATGCTGACAAATGAAAGCTACATACTGCATACTGTGGAGACCCACTTGATCTTAACTCCAAAAGCCACAGGAAAAATGAAAGATCTCCTCTAATCTACCCAGCTGTACTTAATTTTCTGCTGGTATTTGATAAATTTTGTAAACTTAAATAGGATAATATTCTGGCCCTTCTTCTGGCTGGTTGTTTTTATTTTCTTTTTCCTATTTCTGGGTGTAATGTTTTCATTGCTCTTTCAACAGAGAAGGTTCTTGAAATCACTGAAGCAGTATCTCCATTACCACCTAATTACCTTTCTGAACAACTATAGTTGTCTAGATGATTAATTTTTTAAATATTTAAATACTTTTAAATTAAGCTTTTTCATGAGCGCAAACTTCTGATGGAGTCATCTGTACCTCTCTTAGTGCAGCAAAATCAAGTTCAAGTTGCTGTCTTTATACCAAAGTCAGTACAGTTCTTAAAAAATTTTAAAGAATTCCTGTGGGTTTGCTTTGGAAGAGGTGTTGGATTTAAATATTAAAGACTCGATAATATTAAAGGCTACAAAACAAAAATATCATTGAATTGAATAGATTCTAGAGAGCATTTTGATATATAATTTATATATGTAAATTATT